>CM023533.1:42145341-42745341 GCA_013350335.1 Chimonanthus salicifolius | reverse complement strand
ATTTCAGAGATATTTCTCCTAATTCATAGAGAATTCTACCATCCATAAATATCTAGACTCAGAACTATCATATCCTAATTATAGAGCATTCCACCTATGAAACTTCATGAGTAGTAGAATATGATTTTGACAAATATTCAACAAATTTTGAACTTTGCAAGCATAATATACTAAAGTATTGTGAATGGGCCTCAAAAATTTATTTTGAACTGTATGGACCTATAAAAATCATTTTTATGGCTACGGAAATATTAATAGACCTTAAAACCTTTGGAAAAAAACATTTCAGGCTTGTTGAGGACTGTTTATGGGCCTAAAAATATTGATAATAGGCCGACAATATTGTTGTTGAACTGTTTTCGGCACGTAAAAACTTTCTATGGACCTGTACAATCGTTCGTAGTTGTAAAAATCCTATAGAGAATCATTCTTGGGCCATGATATTATGTATATTGGCCTGTAAAATTCATTTCTGGACGAATTAAAAACAGTTCAAGGCCTTGAAAATTTCCTTTAACTGTTTCCAGGCCTGTCAGAATGGTCTACTAGAATAAATTTAGGCCCATATAAAGGCTTCTAATGTGCAAAATAGGACAAAAACCTATTACTAGGCCTGCAGAATGTTACTGGCCCTGAAAACTATGAATGGGCTAGACGCTATTACATAAACTGCTCATGGACCAAAAAATAATACATACATTGACTGTTAGCCGGCTAAAAGCTAAATGTATAAACTGTTTAAGCGTCAGAAAATTTCATTTAAGTGCTCTTGAACTTCATAAGATGTTCCTGGGCCCATTAAATTATTTTTGAGCCTGTTACCAGGGTTTGGAAATGTAAAATAACTGCTAATGGGCCTGTAGAACATTTATCCACTTGAAAACTGCTAATCGGCCTACAGAACATTTGATGTGTCTGGAAACAACTAATGGTCCAGCAAGTGATTGTGAACTACTCATAGGCCAGCAGATACTATGTGAACTATTAATGGACCTGAAATTTAATTGATGATAGGCCAAATAAACCACATGTATTGATTTTGGGCAAAAAAATCATGGACTATTCCTAGCCTAAAAACTCACACATGGATTATTCATAGGCCAATAAAAATTATAGTGCTTAATTCTTCTGTGGGTTCTCATGTCACAAATTCCACATTTTAAATTTTCAAACCAAAATCATTCTTGAGAGACACTGATGAGGACATCTCCGAGGATAATCGTAAAGTATTTGAAGATGAGATTGCTCAATTGGCAAACAAGTTTCATGAAGAATTTGATTGCTCTAAGGCCATTTTAAGCGGGTGCTAGTCTACAGAGTGGTCCAATAGAAGGCATATAGGGTAGGTACATGAGTCAAAGCTTATTTTGAATATTAGGGCTTGTAAAAGCTCAATGAGGCCCATATCCAAAAATTTAGTGAGAGTGATGGGAATGCATGTTCCAAGGATGCATGATAAATAAACAAGGAAAGCAACATATTCCAGTGCCAATTTCACTGGCTGCTTTTTCTTTTATACACTCTTGCATGGGTTTTTTTTTTTTACAAATATTGGCCATATTTTTATTAGCAAAATACCATAATTATGTTAATAAAGCATATTTATCGGTATATGTAATGACCCGACCTGTCATTTCGGGTTTAATTGTGTGATATTTGAAATCCTAAATACCGCGTATTCAGTTCAAGTGTATATTAGAATATCAGTCGTAAATTTTTTTTATATTCTCAAAACTCCAACTTAGACCCCTATTTTGTGATGAAAAGAAATAAAATAACAAAATAAAATGTATGATTGTAAACATGATTAAATGAATAATATAAAAATCTAAAACCCGAGTGGGTCCCACCCAACTCTCTCTATCTCTCTCCTCATGCACAAGGAAGAAAGGAGAGACTGCATTCATATACTGCTTTCTAGGATTATGTATAAATTGACTGACCATACTCAATGCATAAGGAAGATCCGGTCTTGTGTGTGCTAAGTACATCAGTCTCCCTACAAGTCTCTGGTATCTTTCTTTATCAGTTGGAACTCCCTCTAGCTCAACACATAACTTTAAGCCTTTTTCCACAGGTGTATCAGTAGGTTGACATGCTGACATGCCAATTTCCTGCAATAGGTCTAAGGTATACTTTCTTTGAGACAGAAAGATTCCTTCATTAGATCTAGACACCTCGATCCCAAGAAAATATTTCAAGGAACCAAGGTCATTCATTTCGAATTCTCTGAACAAGTACTCTTGTAGTGCCTTCCTTTCTGCTGGATCATTTCCTATAACTACCATGTCATCTACATATATAATGAGTGCAGTGATCTTACCCTGTTGTTTCTTCAGAAATAAAGTATGGTCTGAATTGCTCTGATGGTAGTCAAATGCCATGGACTTTGTGAACCTTCCAAACCATGCTCTCGGAGACTGTTTCAATCCGTACAATGATTTCTTCAATCTGCACACCTTCTGACTGTGTCTTTCTCGTGTCATGCACCGTGGTGGGAGATCCATATAAACTTCTTCAGATAATTCTCCATGCAGGAAGGCATTCTTCACATCAAATTATTGTAATGGCCAATCTAAGTTTGCAGCTAAAGACAACAGTACTCGAACAGTGTTGATTTTAGCTACAGGTGCAAATGTCTCTGTATAGTCGATCCCATAGGTTTGGGTGTACCCTTTTGCCACCAGTCTTGCTTTAAATCGTTCAACCATGCCATCTGCCTTATACTTCATAGTGTAAATCCATCGACCCATCCCACTAATTTCTTTCCTGGTGGGCAATCAGCGAGATCCTAGGTTTTATTTTTCTGCAAGGCATTCATTTCCTCGTTCATAGCAGCTTTCCACCTTGGGTCAGGTAAGGCTTCCTGCATACTGTTAGGAATAGCTAAAATAGATAATTGATTTACAAATGATTAATTTGATTCAGACAAACGGTGGTTAGACACATAATGACTCATGGGATATTTAACTTTACTAGAAAGTTCAGGTTCATATGTGGATTTAGGAATACCTCTAGTGTGACGTTGTGGTAATTGTTTCTTTGGTGGCTTAAACACTATATCAGGAACATCCTTAGTAAACGATTGGTGTGGTATATCAATGAGAGGCTCGTACTCGTTTGGTGGGGATGAACTTATACCTTCTGGTAGTGTCACTCCTTCAGTTGCTGCACGTTCATCACCACTTTGATCCAAAGTTATACCACTCAAATCCAATTCGCCCACATCCTGGTTACCAGAATCAAGGGATTCACTAGAATCACTTTTTTTTTTTTTTTTTGAAACGGTTAAGATTGGACTTTCATTAATAAAAAGAACAGTCCAAGATAAAGAAAAAGAGGGAGGGAGCCTATGAGAAATAGGCTCCCCACCCAACAAAAAAAGAAGAACAATAAACCAACAATAATAAAATGTAGAAGCCCCCGGTCTACTAAAAAGCCCAAAAGGGAATGCCGCTAACTGCCCAGGGTAAAAAAGGTGCCACGAGTAGCCCCTTCGATGCCATTTTTCGCAAGGAAGTCCGCCACTCCATTTGCAGACCTACTAATTTGAGAGAAGGATACTTCCAAGCCCGACGTTAATTCCTTAATCTCCCTAACTAAGGTGATTAATCTCCAAGGGGGTCTTTTCAGACCTTTGGCCCATTTTAAAGCGTTGGACGAGTCACTTTCAATTATTAATTTCACCCCCCCTAAGTAAACTCCTAGGGATAGAGCTCTCCTAATACTGAGGAGTTCTGCCTCATTTGACTCCTTGATACCAATAGACTCCGAGAACGCAATGCAAGTGATACCCAAATGATTTCTAAGTGCTCCCCCAATCCCAGCCGGTCCAGGTTTACCTTTAGATGATCCATCAACGTTGAACTTCCAAGAGCCAGCAGGCGGAGGGGTCCAACCCACCTGCGGTTTGCCTCGCTTAAGGGCAAGACCCAAACAACCGTCCAGAGATAAGCACAAGTCCTCAGCTTTAAAATCCTTGAATTCTTTATTCGCACAGAGCCACGAGCATAATCTCCACTTTGCCTTATCGAAAAGTTCACCAATTACCAAACTACTACCCTCGAAGACTCTAGAGTTCCTCTCTCTCCAAATGGACCACAAAATGACGGTCGGTATAGTATTCCACAATAATTTCTTCCGAACATGCAAACGGGGCAAAGACCAAGACTCCAATAAACCTTCCCACGATCCAGGGCTGACCCACGAAACTCCCAACAGGTTAACAAAACTACTCCATAATCTCTAGGCCACTGGACAAATGACGAAGAGATGGTCTAAAGACTCTTCAACCAAATTGCAAAGTGGGCACAAAGAATTTGCGTCGGAGTCTAAAAGACCTCTGCGGCTGAGCTCCATTCTAGTAAAGATCCTTCTTTTTACACTGCACCAGGTGAACAATTGGACTCTAGGAGGGGCCAAATTGTTCCAAATAAAGGACTGAGGAACAAGAGAACCTTCCACACGTTGGAAGGTAAGCTCAGTCAGAGATTTGACTGAGAAAACCCCAGAAGAATTCCCCATCCACACCCATTCATCCCCATTTTCCACGTCCAACTTGAACTCACCCAGTTTCGCATTCAGGTCATTTAAGGAATCAATCTCAAAATTTCGGAGATCCCTCCTAAAATTGAAGCTCCACGAAGTTCCAAACCTATCCACCTTGGCCATTTCTAGAACTAAAGCTTGTTTATTCCTAGATGCCCTATATAGTCTAGGGAAGGCCTCTCTCAAAGACCTATCCCCCAACCATAGATCATCCCAAAAGCAAGTACGGTCCCCTTTGCCAACCAAGAGGCGAAGATTGCTTCTAAATAAACTGCCTACCTCAGACCCACCTTGGCACACATTCCACCAATCTTTTAGAACCCTCGATCCAAACTGATTCACACCCTCTCCCAAGGCCCACCCATTTGCATTTACTACGCCGTATTTAGCAGATAGTAACCGAACCCATAATGCATTCCTTTCTAAACCAAAGCGCCAGCCCCACTTGCACAACAAGGCTTCGTTCTTCACTCTAATAGGAACAAAACCTAACCCGCCTTTATGCTTTGGTTTAGTGACCTCGGACCATGCCACCAAATAAACCTTCCTCTTCCCCTCATGATCGCCCCATAAAAAATGCCGAAACAGTTTCTCCATCGCATTGGCCACGCCGATAGGCATTTTAAAAAGGGACAAGAAGTACATTGGCACATTAACCAGGACGGACTTGAGTAGTGTCACCTCCCTCCCAAAGATAAATACTTTTTGCCCCAGCCGGCCAAACGCCTCTCAACTTTCTCTAGGACTGGGGACCAAAAACTTTTGGCCCTAGGATTACCCCCTATCGGAAGCCCAAGGTACGAAAAAGGTAATTTCTGGATCCCACATCCGACTTCGCTAGCCCAATCTGGAACCAATGACTCATCCATGCCAACCCTAATGAGAGTGCTTTTGCCTAGGTTTATCCGAAGTCCCGAGACCAACTCAAAACATCTCAAAATTGCACGAAAACCTAAGACCTCAGATTTACTTCTATCACAAAAGAAAAGGGTATCATCAGCAAATTGCAAGTGAGTGATCATCGGACCATCTGAACATACCTCAAAACCCCTCACAATACCTATTTCTTTAGCTTTCAGCACCAGACGATTGAAGCTTTCCCCTACCATCGTAAAAATGAAAGGAGAAAGAGGATCCCCCTGTCTCAGACCCCTAGTTGCAACAATTGGTGGAGTGGGAGAACCATTAACCAGGATTGAATACTTTGAACCCTCCACACATGCCTTCATCCACTTCTGCCATCTCCAATCAAAGCCCATTCTCTCAAACAAGTACTCCACGAACGACCAATCCACACAATCATAAGCCTTTTCCATGTCTATTTTGAACAGTAACCCTGGTTTCCTCTCTTTTTTCCTCAGATGCACCAGTTCATTAGCCACCAAAACTCCATCCAAAATTTGTCTTTTCTCAACAAAGGCTCCCTGGGTGTCATCAATGACCTGTGGCAGTGCCTTTTTCAGCCTGTCCGCTAACACCTTGGCTAACAGTTTATAAATGCTCCCCACAAGGCTGATTGGTCGGTAGTGGGTTAGTTCAAACGGACCCTCCCGTTTTGGAATTAACGAGATGAAAGAGTTCTTTAAGTCTTTATATATAACCCCATCTGAGAAAAATTCCTTAAAGAACTTGAAGATCAAAGGGCCGACTGACTCCCAACAAGCCTTAAAAAAAGCAAAATTGAAACCATCAGGTCCAGGAACCTTATCTCCATTCAAATTGTTTAAGGCTGCCAAAATTTCCTCCGACGAAAAAGGCCTCTCTAGCCAATCAGCCATGCCCCGGCTAATCGTAGGGAACCAAAGCCCCTCCAACGAAGGTCTACAAGATCTTGAGTCAATTTTTGAGGCGGAACTCAGCAAAGAAAATGGAGAGCTAAAGAGCCTAGAAAGGGAAAGGGGAAGAGAGATTAAAAAGAGAGAAGATAACACCCCACGTAAAGGCCCAGGTGTAGAAAAGGCCCCCAAAGACTGCTCACCAAAAGAAGAAAAATAAGGAACAACAGGGGAGGATAGTACCCGGGCCTCAAAAGTAGTAAGACGCATCAAAGCTGAAGGGCCAAGCGGAGAAAATCTCGACTGCAACGAATCCCAACAACCATCAACCAACAATTGAGACGACACTGAGAAGCCCCGCGAGCTTCCAATGTCAAAGATCCTGGAGTCCACCGCCTCCAGCCCATGTCCGAATCTCCAAGATCCCGGCAGGACCTCTGACAAAGAAAGGAGCTCGGCTCCTCCTGACAGCGCCAAAGGCGACGCCAAAGGAAAGTTCCAGCACGAGTAAAAAGCTATCGATGAAACACTAGATTCACTTTCTACAGAAGTCTGAGACTCGTAGTCTAGAACATCATAATCTAGAGTCTGAATTTCCCTCTGGTATTCCCCCTGAAGTTCAGGCTGAGACAAAAAATACATTAAATTTTCATGGAAAACCACATCCATTATGATAAACATACATTGAGTTGAAGGATGATAACAGCGGTACCCCTTTTGGTGTGTAGCATATTCAAGAAAAATACATCTCAACGCTCGAGGAGTTAACTTGTTGCATTGATGTTTATGAAGATGTACAAATGCTGCACAACCAAAGACATAAGGAGGTAAATTTAGGACGACTGGGGCAACAACAGCATCAGTAAGCGCCTGGAATGGTGTCCCAAAATCAATAGAGCTAGAGGGTACCCGATTGATTAATTATGCTGCAGAAGTAAGTGCTTCACCCCAGTAGGATAATGGCATATGGGCTTCGATCAATGAGGCACGAACAACTTCCAACAAATGTCGATTTTTTCGCTTGGTGACTCCATTCTGCTGGGGTGTATTGGAACAAGTAATTTGATGAATAGTTCTGTGTGCTTCCACATATTGATGAAGGTCAAAACTCTGATATTCTCCACCATTATCACTGTGAAGAACCTTAACTTGTGCATTGTACTGAGTTCCAACCATTTTATGAAATTTTTGAAATAATAAGTTCACTTCACTTTTAGACTGCATTAAGCACAACCAAGTCATCAATTTACAATCATCAATAAAAGTAAAAAACCAATGTGATCCTCCCAAAGTGGAGACTTTGAATTGGACTTTTATTCAAAATTAATGGAAATGAAGTTCGATGACTTTTCGCCAGTTCACAAACATCACAACGGAAACTTGAAACGTCCAATTTTGCAAATAAACTAAAAAATAATTTTTTGAAATAGTCGAATGAAGCATGCCCCATACGTCGATGCCATAGCCAAATTTCAGATTTCTTCATTTCCCTCTCATAGCCATTCACAGTCAAAACTTGTCGTAACTTGTCGGAACTTGTCGGAACTTCCTGATGTAATGGTCCGAAATTTTTAAATCAATAAATATGTGGTTATTATTTATTTTTAATGGTGAAGATTGGAAATCTAAGGGAATAAATGGTAAATGGACCAAAATTTGGACAAAGGCCCAACTAGGGCCCAATGGGTTATGGATTGGACTTAAGTTTACTTAAAGGGTCAATGGTGGTCAATTGGGCCAAGGATGGTCAAATTGGGCCCACTATCTATTTGGGACCCAATGGATTAAGATGATGTAAGCTTTAAGGTAAATGGGTAAGATGAAAATGTAATTGGGCCATGGGCCCAATGGTGATCCAATTGGAATGAATTGAATGGGTTCAATTCACCTAAGTCAATTTGAAGGTGACCAAGGTAACATGGTCCAATGGGACCCACCTCCATCTCATCAAGTGAGGTGGCGTGTGGACCCAAGGTTTGGTGGGGCCGGCCACCATGGCCATGGGTGGATTTCATGGAAGAAATTTAATGGAATTAAATTAAATGGAAATTAAATTAACCTAAGTAATGGTTTAATTAATTAAGTAATTAATTAAGTTAATAAAAAATGTGGTCAAAGAGGGGACACCAAAACTACCCATTGCAAAACATGAAAAAGAAAAACGTTGGCTAAGGTAGTTGTGTCAAAAAAGAAAAAGAAAAAGCATGATAAATATCTCAAGGTTGATGGGAAAGTTATGATAAAGTGTGACATAAGCAACCAAGGGGATAAGATGGGTTTTCATCTTATCCCATCCTCATTTCATTTTCTCCCACTCCTGATCTTTCATGGCCGTCCCCCACACTCTAAGGAAAAAGAAGAAGAAAATTAAGAAAGGAAGAGGAGAAGAGAAGAAAGAAGAGAAGAGGTGCAAGCAAGGTCCACCATTCTAAGGTCAAGATCTACCATCTTCTTCTCATCATCTCCTCCTTTCCCTCTCTCAAGCGAACCCTACCATGGCCAAACCCAAGCTTGGGGGTTTCTCATCTTAATCAAGCATCCTAGCCGATTAAACAAGGAGAGGAAGGAGAAAGGAGGCTAAGGAAGTTGACGGGAGTGGGGGAAGTCGGAGGAGACGACGGATTGTGAGTATTTTCTTAAACAAGAAATTTTGGATTTTTGGGGTTTAAGATTTGGGATTCATTTTGTAAATCTAATGGTGGCCAAATGATTTTATGCCATGGATTTCAAATCCATCAATTTGAAGGATGGAAAGTGGACAAAACCCTAATGGGTAAATTAGGGTTAGGTTAAGGAAAATAAATGGATTAAGGACATTATGTAATTAAATTAATTAAACATGGGTGTATGTGGATTTTTGAAGGATGCATTAAGGATAGTATGTATTAAAAATGTACTTAAGCATGGTAGGTGATTGATTTAATTCTTAGGGTTTATAAGAATGGAAGCCATGGAGGATGAGTTAAGGTTTTAAGATTTTAAATGATTAAATGTAAGTGGTTAGTGAATTTTAAAAATTCAATAAATGAAGGTAGTGATTTTGAAAGGGGTAGAAATAATGATTTAAAAAAAAAAAAAACCATAGAGAGGTTCTTGGTGGATCTAAAAGTATTTGAATCATGAAGACAATAAGGAAATATTGGTGGCTTGAGTGAGCCTTAAATATAATTAAGGTTGACCAAATGTAATGATCCAAATGTGGTTAAGAGTAATGGTTTAAAAGTGTGATTTAAACCACCTCAAGGAAGGATTTATTTTGGATCTAAATGATGTAAGTAGACCCAAGAAAAAAATGGGAAAAGGACACCCATGACCCATTTGTAGGTCAAGTAATGGGGTATGTATGTGTGTGAATGAATAAGAATTAGGTTAAATAAATGGGAAATGTTGGTGGTCTTGGTGGACCAATGTAGACTTAATGTTGATAGTTGCAATGGGAATGTGGCTAAGTTAATGGACTTAAATGTGATTAAAGAATGATGAATTAAATGTATGGTTTAGGTTATCTCAATGGAGGGACTTGTGATGAATCTAAAGTGTAACCAAAGACCTAAGGAAAAATGGGCATTTTGGTTAAGTTGAAAGGGCTGATTTTTGATGAACCTGTGAGCCATTGTTATGAGCCACTTAATGGTCTAAGTATGGGATTATATATTTATGTTTTAAATAAATGGAGGTTAGGTTAATTAAATGGTTAATTGCTAATGTTCTTATGTCAAGGTTAATGAGACATCAATGGACCCATTTTTGTGAACCAATGGATAGGCTAAGGTTAAAGTCTATGGATATGCTTTAGCTAATGGGGATTAGGTTAAGATATAGTTGTATCTCATGATTGGTGAGTGTATGGATCAATTATGAATAAAGGGAATGAGTGGATAATGGACTCATTGTGGGTTAAATGTATGATGTAAACCCCATGGAAAGATTTGATGAATGGGGTATTTTGAACCCATGATCCATTAACCATTTAAAGGGTTAAGTATGGGGTTTTGTATGGGTTTAAAGGAATAAGGGTTAGATTAATAAAAGGACTAATTTTATGATCACATGATATGGTTGCTGGGTCATTAACGGACCTAAATTATGGATCATTAATGGGTCTAAGTTATGGATCCATTATAGACCATAATGTGTATGGAAGAGGGAATGAATTATCCATGGAAGAGTAATGGCAAAACCGTAAATATTGGCCAAAATGAGGAAAACCCACTAAGACATGATGTATGGGCTTAGAAATGGTTAAAACATGGACTAATTGTTAATATGTAATAAGGTACAGGACATCGCAAGCGGTACGCGGATCGGCGACCGGGTCTGTTGGACGGAAACGGAAGAAAGAACGCTAGTCGGTATTCGGTAGGATTCTAACCTTTTTGTAAGCCATGGATTGAGTGATGGTTTCCTTGAATTATTTTGGAAATTATATGGATGTTTTAAGATTGGTTTTGAATTATGTATTATGTAGGGGTTTTTACTTGATTTATTCCGGTAAGCATATGATTGGTTTAAAATGAGTTTTAATGCTATGATGTGATTATTGAGGCTTTGCTTGATCTATTTGGGTAATCAAGTTATATGTTTTATTGATGGGATTTTCTTTAAATGTCATGGTTTGTTATTATATTCATTACATGGCATATGGCATCTACATCTCATGCATGGTATGGGAGGGATATGACAGGGGAAGGATGAAATGAAACCGGAGTCCATGCTCCGTCGGAGCGGCCGATAAACAGACATGGAGATATTTTGATGTGTTTGATGTATCAGGGATGTTGTATGTAATTATGATAGCTTGATGATGGTTCTTCCATCAAGGGGGAGGATTTGTGATTGTTTTATATCTGGACGAGGTTTTGCCTTCCAGGGAGATGATTTGTGATTGTTTTATATATGGACGAGGTTTTGTCGTCCAGGGGAATGATTTGTGATTGTTTTATATCTAGACGAGGGTTTGCCGTCCAGGGGGATGATTTGTGATTGTTTTATATCTGGACGAGGTTTTGCCGTCCAGGGGGATGATTTGTGATTGTTTGTATCTTGACGAGGTTTTGCCATCAAGGGGATATGACAGCATGATGGTATGGATGCTGGGTGGGATTCATAACACAGACACCCATTGTATAGCATTCATTTAATGGTTTTCGTTATACTATTATCTATATACTTTGTTATCACTAATCCATGTGTTAGCCCTACTCGGAGTCCTACTGGGCGCGTTGTCTAACGCCCTACTTCTACCCTAGCTGATGACGCAAGAAATGCCAGAGCAGAAGGACGGGACGGGAGCCAAGCTTAGAAGCTTGGGGAGGCGGACTGTTTACTTTATTAAAGTTTATTTTTGGGAAATGTATATTTGAACAATTTAGCTTGTCGGACTGTATAATTAGATTACTTCTTATATTTTGGTTTATTTTGGAAGTTGAGACGTTGTGATATTTTGGTAATATTATGAATGTTATCTTCCCTGCTATCTCAAATTTGTAAGACAGTCTTTATAGTAATTCTGCACGTAGTTTAATATTCCGCGAGCTACTTCTACGTGTGAATCATTCTCTGTGGACTTTGTTCCACGCACACGTAGGGTTGGCCAGTTAAGGGCCGGGTTTTAGAAGCTCGGACTTAACTCGCTCGTGACGTCCGCGCCCTTTGTCACTCTTCAAAGAAAAAAATAGACTCTGATTTCGGTGAAAAGGGGCGGGCGTTACACCTGACACCAAGTCCAAGTAATATAGTTTCCCTCGTCTAATACCACAACCAACCATTTGCTTTGTTCGGATGTCCTTAAAAACACAAAAATTAGGCCAAAAAATCACAATTCAAAATAAGACTGTGGTTATTTGGAAAACTGACAAAATGTTATATTCTAAATATGGAACAACTAAAGCAAAATCTAGATTCAAAGTATCAGTGAGGGTCAAAGATCATTCCCCAATAACTGGGGTCGTGTTACCATTGCCAGTGGAAACAATCTTTTGTGAAGACGATTTAAGAGGTGTGACCTGTCTAGAATCAAATCTCATATGATCTATAGCACCAGAATCAATTATTCATGTACTATTAGAAACAGATGTATAAATATTAAAAAACTTACCACCATTATCTATAGTTGCTACTAATGCTGAGATCTTTTCAGCAACATCATCATCGGTCTTGGTTTCAACAATAGCGGCAGTTACTGTCTTCTTTTTTCGGGAAGCACGGCTATGATCCCACCATTCTGGATATCCCACAAGTTCAAAGCAACGATCTTTGTTATGCCCAGTCTAATTGCAATTGGTGCTTTTATATGCAGACTTGTCGACACCATTGGCATTTTTTGGATGGTTGCCCTTTGGACGGTCCTGCCAGTTTTCGGTTGGTCGGTTTCGAGTCACCATAGCTGAAGCTTCAGAACTTTCAGATTCCCCTTTCAAATTTGCATGACATACCACCTCTCGTCGAATAAACGCATAGCATTCTTCCAAATTTGGAATTAGTTCTTTGCGTAGAATTTCTCCACAAACTTGTTCAAACGTTGCATCCAATCCGGCAAGAAATATGTGCACCCTTAGTCATTCAATGGACTTTTGGTATGCTACAATATCATCAGGATCCTTCATGATAACTTTATCTCGATGGTCCAATTCTCGGAAAATCCTGGTCAACTTTCCATAATATTCTGAAAGAGACTTTCTACTTTGTGTAGCGGTGAAGGCCTTTTGGTTTAAGGCGAAAACTTGCAACTCATCATTTCCATCATAGAAGGTTTTGACAGAGCACTCCAAATTTCGTAGGCAGTGGGTAAGCGTAAGTAACGCTTCACAATATCTAGAGTCATAGACATCAATAGCCATATTTTCACTTTCTGATTCTCTGCATACCATTTTTCATATCCATCTTCAGATTCTGCAAGTGGCTTAGTCTTACCATGAATATAGAAGAGTTTTTCCCTCTCGGCAATATGCATCTCCATTAGCTGTGACCAAACATCATAATTTGATTCAGTTAGAATGATCTCTGCATTAAAAATACTTTCAGATTGAACAACAACAGGAACCAATTTTGTTCTAGACGATCCCGGATTGGAGGAAGACATCACGTCTGTGTTATCGATCATGATGATTCAGTGACGAGCGTGGCGATATGGCGTGGTGGTCTGAGTATTTTTTTTTTTTCTGTTTTCTCAGATCTGTACTGCTGCTGGGTTTCTTTCTTCTGCCCTACTGGTTTTCGATTTTTTTTTTTCGCTGCCGTGTCACGCCCAGATCTAGCTGGTTTCCTGATTTTTTTTCCGTTGCTGCCGCCGCCCCGTCACGCGCAGATCTAGCTGGTTTTTTGTCGCTATCGCCGCCACGTCACGCGCCTCTCAGATCTGGCTGGTTTTTAGTCGTTGCCGCCGGCGCATCATGCTCCTCTCTGATCTGGTTCACTGTCTGGAGAGAAACCAGATCTGTACTCGGCCCAAGGTTTTGAGTCTCCAGCCGAATAAGCTTCTCTGTCTCAGATCTCAGATCTGGCTGCCTCCAGCATCTCCTTTTTTTTTTCTTTCTTTCTTCTTCGGCACTGCTCAGATCTGGTTGCAGCGACGAAACGTTGCCTTCAGTAGCCACAGATCTCAGATTTGATCTCTAGATTTGGCCGATTCCGACGTGGCTGCTGAGACAGTGGAAACCAATCTCAAATCGAGGCTGCTACAGCGCTGCAGACTTCTTCTCAATGGAAACCAATCTCAAATCGAGACTGCTACAGCGCCGCAGACTTCTTCTCCGTCTCGATTCACTGACCGGAATCATGCCTCTGTTCTCAGTGGATATGGAACCGAGAGATTGCCTTCTGTTCAGTTTTCTTTAGATCATGGATTGAAGGGAACCCCTTCACCGATCTGGTTTTTTTAACGAGATCGTTGATCCCCTTTTCTGACTTTCCGCCGCTGGTTTCACTTCTCACCGCTCGATTTTCTGATTTCCGAAGCTGGTTTCACTTCTCGACGCTGGATCTTTCACCGAGAAACCCCCTCTCAACCCAGATCTGGTGTTGCGGCTAGCTTCACAGAAAACCGCACTGCCTTCTCAAAAAAATCGAGAAGACCTCCTTTTTTTTTTTCTTCTCAAGATCTACTAATTTAGAACCTGATATACGAATTTAGAACCTGGCTGTGATGCCAACTTAAAATTTAGGCATCAATGGGATTTCCCCTTTTTCATATATGATTCTGTTCAATAAGAACATTACAATTCATAAACTACAAGCCTAGTTACAAATAAGGAAACTAAATCAATCCTATAGCTGTGCAATCAATTATACAAGCTGTAAAATCTTCAACAAAATACACTGTGGATTTTGAAGTTCTCTGAGGTTGGATATTTTTATTGTTATTTTTTTCTCATGTATTTTCTTATTTCTTTTTCCTTTGAATTCCATTGAGTTGTAATTCAAATTTCATGTTTTAAATAAAGTAAAGGTGTGCTGAAATATTAGTCTATGGTTTTCCAATTATTTAATTCATGTATTATGACTGATTTGATTTGATTTTAATTCTTTTTTATAAAACACATATTGGATTTAATTATAGATTTTTCAAATTAGATGCGCTGAAATATTTAGATTAAATAGACTTTATTCTTCGATCTAAGGCTCTTGTTTTCAAGAGTGCACTGAAATATTTAGGTTTGGAGAGAAAGTTTAAATCATATTTAATCTAAGGTTTAATTTGAGAAATTGTTAATTATTGAATTCATGGGTTTTATAATTGGAATTTTAATTGATGAAAAATTTGAACTCATGGTTAGTAATTTACATGAGCTCCATAGTCTAGGCCTTTCTTTTATTTTCAAAATATGGAAATTAATGCCTCATTGATTCTTTGAGCCAGTTCCACTGTAAATATGTACAGAGGTAGTTTAGGTGTTTTAAATTTTATTTTTGTTTATAAATTCAAAAACTCTTGAAGTTGATAAACTAGGTTGGAAATAATTTAATTGCATCTTAATTTATGTTTTTTAAGTTAAATTGATATTGTTTATATTTTTTGATTAAATCTACCATCTTAATTAAAATTAGTTAAATTGTTAGATTCTATGTTTAAATCTAGAATGTTTCTAAATTAAAACTAAAATTCATAGATTAGATAAATAACTCCATATTTATCATTTATCTCCATGTTTTCTAAATTTCTTATTTACATAATTTAATGGTATATTTTTCACGGATATATTTTTCTAAGTTCCAATGGGTTCGACCTTGCACTTAATCGCTATACTATTTAATGGTTTATGCGAATGCGAGTTATAAATTTAAAATTTGCACAATTATTCTCCTTGTTTTAACAAAACCAAGCAAGGTCTAACAATCTTCTTTATGGACTTAAGTAATCATACTGCAATTTACTTTTCCCAACTTAGTCATGTTTTCTCTTGAACTCAACCACTGAGCTAATTGGCTAAGTCATTTAGTTGACTTGATCACATTTGTTTATTTGATTTAAGCCTTCAAATCATCCTAACAGAAAACTAGCAAGGATCTTAATCAAGTCATAATCCCTTCAAGTAAGGCGGCTTCATTATTTAGCACTTTTCACATTCACATAGATGTGTAGGTTTCAAACACACATTAATCTATGTTTTTAATTAATGCAGTTTGGTTTCTTATCAATATGTGTGTGTGTGTGTAAGATCGATGACTACCCATGTAATGTGAAATCTATTGAGTTATGCAAGTCCTGCTAGTGTAATTGCATTCGATATGCATGTAGGGACATGAGCATGAGCTTGGGGGTTAGTGTGACGGTGTTGGCATACATGAGAGAACTGTATGCACCACGTCTGAATGACTGCATTGGCACATGTGAGATACCATGTGCATTGCATCATAGCAAAACTATGTTGGCACGTGTGAGAGTACCATGTGTGTCGCGTTGCGAGTGTTGATGAGTACGACTGCGTTGGTATATGTGAGAGTATCGTATATGCCATGTCGTAAGTGTGATTGTATGGACATACGTGAGAGTACCGTATGTGTTGGATGGGGACATGGCTGCGTTGGCATCTGTGAGAGTACCACATGCACCGCGTCGTGTCCGAGAGTGCATAGGCATGTGTGAGTTGAGTTGGCATTGATCATTGAGTCCATCATGTAGAATTGCATTTTTCACGAGATACGTCTATATAATGATTTATGATTTGACTTGTGTAAATGATTGTCATATGCTATACATGTGGTGCTTGCTTATATACTTTGGTGATGGATAAAATGATATTTCATTGGTCTAATTAAATATGTTAAAATTCTAGTAGTGTGTTACTTTTACCTCATTGGACTAATATAGCTCACCCCTTACCATTTTTAGGGAACGTCATGGAAGTGGGGTTTGAAAAACTCCAAGAAGATGCTTAAACCAGGGAGAAAGTGGATTACAAATAAAACTCCTTTACTTGATTTCCCTAATTAGAGTTTGACAATTTTAATAGAATTGAAATATAATATTTGAGAATTCCTAGTTACTTTGGTTAGTACGTAACTCCAACGTGTTTGAGTGGAGTACGTAATATTTTTTGTGTTATTTTGAGAAATATTATTGCTATGGTTTGATAGGTGAATTAAAGTTAAAAGTAGAGAATAAAATTTCATAAATGTCATGCTTTTAGGAGAGACACCTACCAGAAATTTCAGGAAGACATCTCGAACTTTAAATGTTTAGCTCTCCTCATTGGGTAGTGGAGACAAGATTTGAATTTTAAATGAGAATCCCTTGCTTTCAGTCACCTGGCGGATTGCGACATGTCAATGTCACAAGTTCGTCGCGGGGCGTGGCATTACAGAATAACGTTAAATTCACAATAAAATCGTGTTAAAAATACGATAAATAGTAATATCCTGATAATATCATTATTTTATTAATATATTTATTTATTATATTTTTATTATTTTTAAAATATTATATTTTCCACAAGATTTTTCTGTTAATTCTCCACTAAAAGTCTGAGAATTTAAAAATATTTTGATATTTCAAATCACTTTTAATATCTTGAGAAAGTATTTGTGACAATGATAGGAAGAACTCTAAAATGGGCATGGCTTGGGTGCCGACACTTGCTTTCTTTTCTTTTTCTTGCCATTATCTTGGGAATAATAATTGTAATTCTCTCATTGGTTGAGATGATTTCACATGATGCGATAAGAGAAACATGACAGTAAGAGATAGAACTTGCGAAATTTATCACATATACCTATAATCCGGCCCTTACTGAGTTTTTTCTTTTATTTTTTATTATGTTGCAATTTTCAACTATAAATGAATGTGCATGGGTGCCCATTGGGTCCATTACAAGTTGAAGTTTACGTTTTTCCCTCTTCTGATTAAGTAAGTTATTTAATTTTAGATTTTCTTATCCTTTTATTAATTTCTAATACTACTTCTATTTAAGTAGTATAAAATGTGTTGAAAATGAATGAGATCACATGAGTGGCAGCCTTATATAAAGAATTTTTTAAAAAGTATAAATATTTCAAATGACACAACTAAAATAAGACAGAGGGAGTATTAAATTTACATAAGCATAACCAAAGTTTTTCTTTAATCTAAAAAGCCTCAAACCACAAAACCTTGTTTAGATGAATGTCTTGGAATTCCTCAAACGAACCTTAAAGCCTTAGTTGCATCTCCTTGATCAAAATTTCATAAATTTAGTCTAAAATCCCTATCGTGTGGTTAAAGCAAACCTATTTTATTATTTTAATGCTTGTAAACTCGTAGTCCAAAAAGCCTATTCCTTCACTGTCCACCAAAGCCCATCTCCATAATAGTCCATGAATTGAAAAAGCCTCTGAGTCCTCTTATACCAAAACTCATAAAAGCCCCCTAAATCCAAAAGCTCACTAAGCCCTATCATCCCAAAGGCAATAAAATTCAACGACCAAAAGCTCAATAAGGCCTATTATCTCCAAGTCCATTGAGGGCTCAATGTTAAGGCCCATTAAGATCTAATTTGTAATTTCATTAAGGACCAATGTACAAAACCCTTTGACCCTAATACTGAAGTCCCACTATGGTCCAATACCTTCTAGGCCCTCTAAGGTCTATTGCTCGAAGGCTCATTATAAAGAGTCCTAATAAGCCCAATGTTAAAGACACATCATAAGCAATCATTTAAAAGTTCAATAAGGCCCGTCATTAAATGCTCATTAAGGTGCAAACTGTAAACTTGATTATGGTCCAATTCGTTAAAGTCTAATGAAGCAGCCTAATTCCTCAAAAACCCATTAAAGCCCATTGGTTGCAAAGGCCCACGAAAGCCCAACATTTGGAAAAAATATGCCTTATTAATTGAAACCTTAATGGGGCCCATTACTTAAGTTTTCATAAATTCTTAATGTGTAAAGCTCATCAAGGTCTAATGTTAAAAGATTAATGAGATACATCTTCTCAAAGCCCTTGAGGCCCATTAATATAATCATCTCAAAGCCCATTAAAGTCTAGTTTCCCAAAGCCATTAAAGGCTCAATACCTCAAAGGTCCATTAAATCCTATTGCTTTGTCTATTAGAGTCTAGTACCTTAAAGGTCTATTAAGCCCATTATTAAAATGACCATTGAGGCCCATTGTCTCAATAACCCATTAAGGCCTGACAAAGTTAATTGAAGGCTTATACGTTGCGTCTTTGAAGTTCACCCTACTTCATAAAATGATTCAACTAGTCATCTACAATACAAAGCATATGTATGGTGCATTTTCTTCCATATATGACATATATGATATTCTTATTTATTTCTTTGTAAGTTAATGGATCTTATGTGCGATGAAAATAGGTTTTTTCTTGGCAGAAATGTTGGTAATATTTTTTGATATTTCACAATTGTTAGTGTAATGTGCTCTGAATTTAATAAAAATGTCCTTCAAATGGAGAGAAATTTGAATCCAATGATTTTTCTTATTCTTTTACTTTTATTTGGAATATGAATATCCTCACGGCACATTGGAGGTGAGACTAATTCTATGAGTATGTGTAAACCTCCCGATCCACAGTGGTTAAGTCGATGAGGAGTAATCTCATGGAGAGTGATATAAAAGGATTTGATTTTTCTTATTGTACATTTATACTTATATGCATAAATTCATAGAAATGGTAATGCAAAGAATGTGGGTGCATGCATGGTGCAAGCTAAGGTTTTAAATAGATGGAATCTTAGTTGGGAATGAAAACAAGTTTTTAGATCCGGATAATTGGATCTAGGGAAAATAATATCGGCCAATATATAATGTATCGGTCGTACAGTTTAAATATCGGCTAATATGGCTGATATATTAGCCAATACTGGCGTGTTCAATTTTTTTTTAAAAAACAAACAACTTCCTTTCATTTTTTATTTTTTTAATTTAGAAAAATTAAAATATATAAAAATACCGATATATTAGAAAAAAAAAAGCGGAGAGAAATTTATATCGGCCCAGTGATATTTGCACCCCTTGATTGGATCTATGGAAAAATTCAAAGATAGGCTCGAATGATGAAAACTTAAATTTGAATTTCACCTGTGGATTTTGAGTAAAATTATCAAATGTCTCTTAAATAATAACAATCCAATGAGATCTTTCTCCACGGGAGAAAAGAAAAACCTTAATTTGTAAAACCTAGGTAACTCTCTCACTGAAGATTTAACAAGGGCCCAATCCTCCTGTGTATTTAATTTCACGGCAAAATCACGATACTAAATGGCATAAATTTATGAATTTAGGAATTTAAAATCACACAAAATCAATTTAATGAAAATATTAAATTAACTAGAAACCTATACTAGAAAATACAAAGCTCACCAAATCCGGGGAGCAATTGCAAACTGATACTCAAGCTCAGATGATCTATTGGATGCTCAATAACCCTTGTTTGGTCGATATATCGTATTGACTGATACCGAATTTTACACTGACGGGTCTATTGGATGCTCTATGACCCTTGTTTATAATGAAAAAAGTTCAAAAATTACATCAATGCCATAAATTTGAGAAATGACACGAGGGAAAGCGAAAAATAAAAGAAAACTCTAACCTTGCATTTGCTAGAAACCAAAAATAAAATCTCAAAAATAAAAAAGAACACAAGGATTGGTATGGATTTCATGTGGAAGTTTGGTATTCTCTATTTTCCTTCTTTTTAACCAAATTGACCAAATTTATGGAATCAGGCGTAAAAATATCGGCCATGCCGATATATAAATATTGGCGATACTGATATCGGCCACACCGATATTTTTCTCTCTTTTACCCTTTTTTATTGTTTCATTTTTCTTTCAAAAGTTTCAGAAAAATTACATAAAATCAAGAAAATTATGAGGATCATGGATATGTAATTTTTTCATTAAATATCGGTCATTTACATATTCAAATATTATTTTTAAGTTATGAACTCGAGAATCTCAAATGTTTTTAAAAAATGATGAAAATTTACAAAAAAAATTAGAAACTTTTTATGGAAATATGTAAATTTAAATATCTAAATAGATTTGAAATTATTACATCTCAATTAATAATAATTAATATAAATATGTAAATTTCCTCTTAATACATCCTCAGATTTGGTATTTTATCTTCTAATTTATTTTATTGGCTTTGTTTTATTCTCATTAACGAAAATCCACCATTAAATTTCCATCGTTGTTCTTGCCAATTTGGACTTCGGCTCAATTAATGGAAATCAATCATTAATTCCTATTAAGAGTGTCAATTTGTAATTAATAGAAATCCACCATGTACATGAAAGGAAAGAGATGTGAGAAATAAGCACGGATTCATTGACAGAATTGGACTTGATTTCTTGCAAGAATTGGCTGGAAAGTTTAACAAAATATGGCAACCTGTTTTAGGCGTTTATTTAGGCATGATTTTGTCCATAAGGTTTTATTATTATTTAGGCAATATAATAAATGTCATTCTAATCCACTGATATACAAAAATATTGGTTTTTTTTTAAATAAAAATATGGCTGATATGTGAAGGGTGATATTATTTTTTTTCTTTTTAAAAAATTAGATCTTTTTTTTTCAAATATTAACCAATTTCTTGTATTTTCAAATTAAAACATAAAAAATCCACCATTAACGTTGTTGCCAATTTGGAGTTAGCTCAATTAATAGAAATCCACCATTAATTCAATTAACGCTGTCAATTTGGAGTTGACTAAATGAATGGAAACCCACCTTGGTAAATGAAAGGAAACTAGGAAAGAGACGTTAGAAATCAACATGGCTTCATTTATCGATTTGGACTTGATTTCTTGCAAGAATTGACTGGAAAATTCAACAAAATATGGCAACCTGTTTGGGCGTTGATTTAGGCATGGTTTTGTCCATAAGTTTTTTTTTTATTATGCAGGCAATGTAATAAATGTCATTCTAATATGCATAAAAATATCAATGTTTTTTTTTTTTTTTGAATCGAAATATGACTGATATGTGAAGGGTAATATTATTTTTTTCTCTTTTCTTTAAAAAAAATAGATGTTTTCTTCAAATATTAGTTGATTTATTTTATTTTCATAATTAAAAATAAAAAAATACATATATCGTCTGATATTTTCTGATTTTATATATATCGGCTGATAGATATATATAAGCGACATCGGCCGATATATATTAGCCCTTAAAATTTGATATATATCGTATCGGCTGAATATTTTCACTACTGCATGGAATAAGGGTCTGGCCTATATATGCAGCTTATGTGCATCTAACTTTAGGGCCTAATTGACTCCTTAAAGGTCCCCATCTCCTACCTTCAAGTTTATCTCGTGCCTTGAGGGCCAATTGGACAATTTCATCTTTGTAGTCTTGATCATTGATTCCATGTCATTTCCCTCTAATTGAAAACAACTTGTCCTTTAGTTAAAATCTTCATTGCCAGACATAAGAGAATTTCCGTGTGTGAATGTTCTTCATGTGCGGACTCCAGACACGGTAATGGCGGAAGATCTAAACTCTGCAAACAGAGAGGAATCCTTCGAGTATCGTCGTCGGATAGTGGATCTCGAATCCACGAGAAGAAGAAGAAAAGAGGAAGAAAAAGAAGAGAAGAGAAGTAGTATGAGAGAAGAGGGAGAAGGAAGAGAGTTGGGAGTCCACCCACAGGAGAGGAGATGAGATTCAATATTCTTTTAATAAAATATTCATGGAATTACATTCCCGAAATGTGTATTTATAGAAAACTCTAACCCTAAAAAAGATATAAAAAAATGAAAAAAGAAAATAAAATAAAAAGAAAATGCGTAACAATGTTACAAACAAGGAAATAAAAATAAATTACCAGGTTTTTTCGATTTTCCTTCGATATTAGCTCCGGATTTTCGATTTCAGGTCGAGTCGGACTCTTCTTCCACATCGGGTTGTAAACAAGAAGACAAACCGATCAAGACGTTTGTCTTTATGATCCTGATGCAGATGGTACCAGGTTCTCTCTTATTGTTGCATCATGCAAGGGAACCTATCCTGTGAAAGTCATAAAATAACATCAATTCAAAGGCCATTAGAATCCCTTCAGATTTTCTTTATCTATATTATAAATTTGATTTTGCTTTATCTATACTTTAAATTTGATTGCCTACAATTATCTTGTTATTTTGAATTTATCTTATTTATCTTGTATTTGATTTTAGTTATAAATAAATGATATAATCTATTTTAGTGAGAGATACCGAGTATTATTCTTCTCATGAAAGAGAGCCTACTCTTGATCCCAAAATTATTTCCTATCCTAACCGGAGTTAGCCTTCATTATAAGTCTTGTTTTCTCCATCTGTCAGAGGGATAATCACTGGCAGAGAGAGGAACCTCTCAAACTCCCTCTCATCCCATCCCTGTAATTCAAAAAAAAACATATTTCTTTTTCTCTCTATCCCATTAAATGACCCACTGATCGTTCACCCTTCAAAAGGCTCCTCTACCCGTCACAGTGGCAGATGGACATTCAGCACTCAGCCAAATCTACTACAGTTTGTTGGAGAGGGCTTCTGCAGCGAGCCCACTGAGTATCGTGGGTGGGTTAACACAACCCACCGGTTTGTGATTGAGAGAATAGGTTTAGAGGAAGAAGAAAGAAGATACACACACTAATTCAGATTGATTCGAGAGAATCCCAGGCCTCCTTAAACAACTGTTGGGTTATTTCGAGGAACCCATCCTCTTTAGACTTAGTCTTTAGAGATAAAATTTTGCATGTCTTCTTTTATTAATTGCTTACTCTTAAATAAAGAGATTGCTCCTCCTCAAGGTGGAGGTTGATTACATGGAAAGACTCTAGGCTGATTACATGGGCTAGATAAGGGATGAAATTCAAATGAGAATTCTAAATAAGCAAACTATATGCTGATAATCTGGAGTTGATTTGATCTCTATCCAAATCTCCTACAACTGCACACACTCAGCAACATCTCAACATGAACTTGGCACACTCAGCAGGCACGTTACATTCATCCCGACTCGAATCCGACATCGTCCACGAGGAGGAAATCTGGTAACTTAGCCTGTTGTTTATGGTAAAACTTCCAAAAGTCATCTTCATTCTTTGAGTTGCTCCCTTGCATCCGAGTCATGGCTTTAACCCTTTGCTTCACCAGGCTCCCACTGCGCTCCTCTCCAACTACACTTAGTACTAGCATAAGGCTAACATGAATGAGGCGGAATTAAAACCACTGTCCTACAGAAAATGATAACTGACTGATGCTTCAATGAATGACATTGATTCAATGTCACCCACAGTTCCACCCAATTCTATAACACAAACATCTGTTGGACCTTTTTTTTCCATCAAGAGGAATAATAGATATAGATTCAATCCGGTCTTTAATGGATTCAGTGACGTGAGGAACCACTTGGACTGTTTTTCCAAGATCGACACCGTTCCTTTCCCCGTCAGTGACAGACCTATATATCTTTCCAGTGGTAATGTTGTTTTCTTTAGTTACATCCAAGAAACAACTTATAGCCTTATCAAATCGCGGAAACTCAAGTCCTGCCATGCGAGTGGAGAGCATCTCCAGACGAGAATCCATCACAGTCAATTGGTCCACCATGTCGTCCAAATGTTTGTCTTGATTCTCTATCGCCTCCTTCAAAAGATACATCATCTCATCTAATTGAGTCTTGAAAGTATCTTCGGCCGTTGAAGGAAACCTTGCTCTGATACCTTGCAGCGAGCCCATTGATTATCGTGGGTGGGTTAACACAACCCACCGGTTTGTGATTGAGAGAATAGGTTTAGAGGAAGAAGAAAAAAGATACACACACTAATTGGGATTGATTCGAGGGAATCTCAGCCCTCCTTAAACAACTGTTGGGTTATTTCGAGGAACCCACCCTCCTTAGACTTAGTTTTTAGAGATAAAATTCTGCATTCCTTCTTTTATTGATTGCTTACGCTTAAATAAAGAGATTACTCCTCCTCAAGGTGGAGGTTGATTACATGGAAAGATTCTAGGCTGATTACATGGGCTAGATAAGGGATAAAATTCAAACGAGAATTCTAAACAAGCAAACTATATGCTAATAATTTGGAGTTGATTTGATCTCTATCCAAATCTCTATCTCTATCCAAATTTCCTACAACTGTACACACTCAGCAACACCTAAGCATGAACCCGGTACATTCAGCAGGCACGTTACATTGCGAGTCCACTGATATTGTGGGTGGGTTAACACAATCCACCGGTTTGTGATTGAGAGAATAGGGTTAGAGGAAGAAAAATGAAGATACACACACTAATTGGGATTGATTCGAGGGAATCCCAGTCCTCCTTCAACAACTGTTGGATTATTTCGAGGAACCCACCCTCCTTAAACTTAGTTTTTAGAGATAAAATTCTGCATGCCTTCTTTTATTAATTGCTTACTCTTAAATAAAGAGATTGCTCCTCCTCAAGGTGGAGGTTGATTACATGGAAAGATTCTAGGCTGATTACATGGGCTAGATAAGGGATGAAATTCAAACGAGAATTCTAAATAAGCAAACTATATGCTGATAATTTGGAGTAGATTTGATCTCTATCCAAATCTCCTACAACTGTACACACTCAGCAACACCTCAGCATAAACCTGGCACACTTAGTAGGCACGTTACAGCTTCCTCATCCTCTTTGTTGTTATCACCGTCGTTCTTGATGGAAACGAAAGTTTCTTTTCCTCATCTACAAAGCAGAACCGTAGTCTCTTTCTCCCAGATCTTGGCATCGAAAGTCACATATCTGTTCCTGCAGCGATGTCCCTTCGTCCGAGCCTCCGTGGACGTTTCCCTGCCCTCCCCTCCAAATGCCATCCAGTGCATAAACCCTGTTTAGAACCCAGTTCTAGGCTTGTTCCTCGGCCTTGTTTGTTGTCGCCATTGCCTCCATCAATCCTCAGATCTGAACGCCCTGTCTCTGCACCACCGTGTTGCCCTGCTCACCGCCCAAATTTGTTCACCGTTGTCCATCTCTCCCTTTTTTCGTGTGTGGCTCTCATCCTGATCGATTTCTGGGGTGGAAATCTGATTACCTATTTGGTATAGTGGAATTCTTGGGTCGAATTGGAAATTTTTGGGGTTTTATAATTCCCGTCTTAGAGTTTCCTACGGGTTTGTGTTTTGTTGAGTAATTCTGTGCAACTGCAAATGGAGAGGAAGTAAATTGATATTCCAGTCCCTTAAAAAAAATTCAAAAAAAAATTCTCTTTTTCAAGTCACAACGTATGGCCGTTGTCTATCAGTTCACAACCAATCAGTGTACTGCCGATTCGCAGTCAAACAGTGTACTATCAGTTCACCACATCTTCGCAGTCAGTCAGTGTGTTGCCAAATCAACAATTTTTTATAGCCAGTTAGTGCGTTATCCATCCATCTCATTTTTGAAGCCAGTCAATGTGTTTCTAGTTCATCCAATTAGCAGTCAATCAGTTTGCTGCTCATTCACTTTATCTTCTCTGGCCAATCAGTGTGTCCCTTTTCATCTTCCATGTCTGTCATTTCCATGTTTTGCATTATTCCATACACGCCACAGCTTGCGGTGGTGTGATAGAATCCTTTTAGATTTTCTTTATCTACATTTTGAATTTAATTTTTCTTTATCTATATTTTTGAATTTCATTATCTATAATTATCTTGTTATTTTAAATTTACTTTATCTATCTATATTTGATTTTGATTATAAATAAATGATATGATCTCTCCTTTAGTGAGAAATACCGAATATTATTCTTCACAACTATAGTAAGAGCAACAAACACTAGGAAAAGCCGGTTGATGTTTTGGATTTTATAAGAAGCACTCTCTGTCCTCTCATAAGAAGTACTTCAATACTTTCCATCCTAATGGACTGTGCCTGAGTGTCCACACATTCTTAGAATCTCACGAAAAAATACAATACAATTCTTGATTTATATGACCCATAAGTGCCAAATCAATGGTGTACATACTTTTGCATTGTCTATCCACATGCACACCATCAGAGAGACAATGCAGTGGACAAAACAAAACAATTTACTCCTATGCCTATATCTATCAAATCTTCTTCCAGAACGGAAGACGTTGGGGAAGTAGCTTTATCTTTGTACGTCACAACAAACTGATTCATTTTAGAATGAAATGCCCGTGACAATAATGGCTAGACAAACAACTTCTCCAATAGCAACCCTTACAACCAGAGTGAGTGTCTTGCAATATCCATTGTTGATGTCGAGACAAGAAATGCACTAATTGTCTAGCAAACTAATAGAAGATGATTGATGATTGTATATACTGAGCATTCCCACTTTACATTGGAGTATATGCTCCCATGTTCTCAGGCCCTACGAAGAACGTCCACGTCTGGTGGAAATTTACAAGAAATTATACTGACAAAACAAAGCATCAACTAGAGAGAATTCCTATTGAGACTTTGTCCATCGCATGGTATAATTATTATTATTTTTGGATAATATGAGTATTCCCACTTTACATTGGAGGAGAGATTAATTCCACAGATATACGAAACCACCCGTAAACCTCGTGTATCAAATAAGTTCGAAATAAGTCGAATTCAAAATCTCTAATTCAATTGTAGAAGTTTAGACAACTGAACTACTTGTACAGGCCATCTTTTAACTTTGAAACCTCATCCTCTAATACCTTCTTCCTGGTCACAAACACCTCACACACAATTTCTGCTCCCTGTGTAACCCAAAGGCATGACAATTTCAGTAATCTCAACCTTAGTGCTGAGGAGAAATTCTAGAAGCTTGACCATTGGTCCTCTTCCACAAGATTATAGCATGCCTCCAATAAAAGGAACGACATTTCTATTTCACATGATTTGTTGAGCCATTATTTACTATGAACACAATTCTTGCTGCAGGTTTTTACTTAATCTACTTCTTTTTTTTTTACCTTTTTTTAGCAACCAACTAACCCTAATTTTCATCCTATCCATTATTTATTTTTTAACATAGGAAGTGAGATTAATCCCACAAGCATGTGTAAACTTTCCAATCCACACACACTTATAAATCGATGAGGACTAACTTCATAGAGAGTGTCACAGAGGAGTTTGAGCGTGAATCGAATCCAAGACCTCTCTTTTATAATCCTTCTCTCATTTGTTCCCTTTAAAAAAATCTTTTAAAAAATAATTTCTCAATACCTCATATAGTCTTTATGTGTCGGGAGAGGGGAATGGAGAAATTTTTGTTGCTACTTGTGATTATAAATAGAGAAAAAAACCTTATTGAAAGGGATTTTTTTCTTAAATTATAAAATTTCCTAGGTCTTTTAGGATATTCCTGGGAAGATCAATACTGTATATGAGCTCTGTCCATGAATTCACACATCTTGTGATTTGTAACATTTGCCTAAGACAAAGAAAAGTTGACTACAGTTAGATTCACCCAAGATTTTGTTATTATTCATTGTGAAGTCTTGGATTTCATCTTGGTTGGCCATTTCCCCTCCCTTTTTCTTTCTTTTCTCAGTATCTGAAAAATTGGATTAAATTTTACAAGGCAAGAACACATATCTCTCTTTTCTCATAACAGTGTGTTTTATTATGATTCAATGCCCAAATCGGACACCATTAAGCAACTACTATTATATAAAATTTGATCATGTCCTGTTAAATCGATTAATTGATGGGGGCATCCAACCACTAATCTACAATCAGACTCATCTTAGTGGACCTTGATCCAACAAAGCAGATTGTCATGGCTTACATGGATCATTTTGATCGAGATGACCCTAACTGGACTCCGTCTAATAAATCCACTAATTTTATTAGATGAGGCCCAGTTACACAGTATGAGCTAGGTCAGCCTGTTAAGACCCAGGCCAAACTTAAGCAGGCCAAATCCAAGCTCTAGACTTCCACGGCTCCACCAAGTTCATTTTCAATCCAACACTTACTTCTTCTCTCAAAGTGTAATGCCCCGACCCGGAAGTGGGCCTAGAACGCTACTGTTTTTTTTTTTTTTGTAAACTAATCTCAATACTTATAATTGGACATGTGAACTCAAACACATACCATAAGCCTACCCACATGCAAACACATAACATACAATCACATATTTCCATAAACGAAATATTTCTGAATCAAATCAGAGTAGCTGCGGTCACACTGTGGTTTATACAATGCAAAACATAGTAAGTACCACATACGGTACTTTACACAAATCATGGTTCCAAAGAACCAAACATCAACAACAAGTTCCCGTCTGTGGGAAACCCAAAGCAACATAACAACTTATCCTTTCTAAGTTCGATATGGAGGCCCAATGAAAGAACATAACAATGCAATTTATTGAACATCAGGTTAGTCAAAATCAATATTATCAATATAATAGATTTATCTTGCCAAAATCTCAACATCATTCCATAACTGCTGACATCCACCGTTAGATACTACGTTGAGACCATTAGTATTAAGTCCCGACACGGTCAAAATACAATCCTTGCAAGTACATCTCCGGCCCACCCAAAATCGGTACTGACACACCCGAGGTCAGCAACTGACCCACTTGGTCCAATAGACGTAAACCGACACGCATAAGGCCGGTAATAGTTCAGTAGTTAAGGGTACGTGGAAGCAATATTAACATCATCACAGCTCATAAGCATCATCATATATGACCAACATCATAAATATTTATAAGCACTCTTCACAATAGTGCATCATGTCTAGGCATATAAGTGGGTTCATCAAAACTGATCCTTGAAACCACTCATTGCACTAGATCCTCTTAACATGATTTACTCCTACTGTGTGGTATCGAAGTATCTGTCAAGCATACAAACATATATAGGATTAATGATCAGTCAATATACACAGCATACAAAACAATACATACTCATAGTATTTCAAATCTTTCTATCCTATTTTCGGAAATCTCCAGGGGAGAGGAAATGGAATTGTGTCTTCCTATTTGGTTACTAACCATTTTAAGTTACAATAATCAGCAATATATAATAGGGTGATCAGGCCACTTCTCATGTTTTATTCTGGACATGTCCAGGTTGACATATTGAATTAGGCCTAGAGGTATAAGGTGCTCAGACCACTTCTCTTATAGCGAGTTAGGCCTAGAGATCACTTAGTGGCCGAACTCTCCTTTCCTACCGAGTGGCGAAGGAAATCGTACGGCTTACAGATAGCTATCTGGCTGAGTAAACCACAGATAGAGAGTATCGACCTAGAAGTGAATACAATAAGTATATACACTAGTACCAAGAGAAAGGGGTTGGTATCATTTTTAATTATTAAAAAGGGGTATAACATCACATTAAAACCTAAAATCTAAAACATGAAATCTTAATTAAACCAAGATTTACAAATCAAAACTGGGCTCCTCGGAACATGGTACTGTGGCTTCGAAACTTCTAAGCCACTGCCTAAATACTGGTCCATAGAACCTTCGGAACATGGTTCTGTCCTTCGGAACTTCCGATGGCTCATGTCTCAGAACTTCCGATGGTGCTTCTGAGCAGAAAGAAAAAGAAAGAAAAGAAACAGAACAATCTGTGGGTCTTGGTGTGTCTCGGAACTTGCCGAGGAAAGCTCGGAACTTCCGAGCAGCTCGATTCTTCCGAAACAGACTCGGAACATCCTGTCAGCAAGAGGCGGGGGAAACGGTTAGCCTCTGGATACTTCAGAACCCCGATCCGAAACTCGGAACTTCCGAAGTCCAAATCTCGGACCTTCCGAAAGTCGTCTTCCTTCTCTGTCTGCAGCAGTAAACAGTAACAACAACGGTTGAGTGAAATACGAATCCAGAAATAGTGAATTTTTTGAGTTCATTTTTCACATCTAACTAGTTAAATGGACTCCTCTATGAGTCCTTTTGACATAGGGAATAAATTAAAACATCCACACTAATTTAAAACATCGGATTTTAACATGAAAATCAGTGTAATACAAGAAAATTCCAAAATTTCCTTAGAACTTCAAATCTATTTTAAACACTCAAATCTTGATCAATTTTACTTCTCTTTGATTCTAGATGGGTTAGAATTTGAAAAGGAATATAGAGGTTACCTTCACTTAACTTCTGAGGTTGAAAATCTCAAGCTAGAAAAATCTTCATCCTTAAGCTTACAGTAAAAAATTTGAAAACAAAGAGGGAGTATTGAAGCAGTAATAGTAAAAACATTTGCAGATAAGTCCTTCCACTAGGTTTTGCAATTTAGTTCATTTTTTGTCTTAATTAAATTTTAACTAAAAACATGATTTAAATAACTTAATTAATTTAATCCAACTTAACAAAAACGTTGGGTTTTATAAACTCTACTCATCATAAAATTTTGGAGATTTAAAATTTATCAAAAACCATAGATTTAAACAAAATCCACATTTTGACACTATTTACTTAATTTAACTTGTATTAAATAAAAGAGTTTAAAACCTTTATTTTAAAGATTTGAAGAAATAAACCAAACCGTTATAAAAAAGTCTAGAATCACATATTTTTCTTAAAATTTTCTTATTTCTGAATCTAAAAATATTTATTTCTTCTCTTTCAGGGCCCTTTTCGGTAGTTTTAAATAATATCGATAAATGGTAAATTATCCAGTTTGCCCTTCCAACTAGAAGAGCTAGATCATCTAGTTTTCAAGCTCAGACTGGGCCAAACCTGGACTTTTCGTAAAGCCTTAACCGTAATCTTCAAGATTAACCGGTTAAAGAAAGATTTATCATACTGATTACGCTTTAATCGGGTCAGGGTATTACACAAAGTGCCAAGTCTCAACACTAGAGGACACTCTCCGAAAGGGCAATGGACTAGAAGGAAAGGAGGTAGAAAACGAAGGTGGAGAGAAAGGAGGTGGAGCACATGGGAGAGAATCTCTCTCCTTGGATGAACTTGTATACTTTGTTTGTTTTATTTTTTAGTTTTTGTTGGCTTAAAAGTTAAATCTGCCTCCCCTGAGTCAGATTGAGTTGTCAATCCGTGACTGTCTGACTGAGTCGTGACCGTCTAAGTGTCCAAGACCACACATCTGAAAGACCTACATAGTCAAATCAAGTTTGCATATCCAGAAGACACGTCATTTGGAAGGTATTGCACCGAAATCAGAAGAACTTCATGAATCCCAACCAACATAGGTATTTGGACCTTAGGACTGATTTAGAAGACCTAGACTTATCATTTGGACAAACATTAGAATCCATAACTTTGAATTTGATAGAATTAAATTGGATTTCTTATGTTAGTTTTGTTTTGCCAAGTTTTGGATAAGTTTTTTCTCCTATCAAATGTGCTCAAAATTAGTAAAATAGTTATAAATTTGATAGATCACTCAAAGATCTCTAAAAAAAGTCCAAGAACACCCAATTCAGAAATGTATAACTCAAGTTATGAGTATTCAATGAAAGGGTGCAAAATAGATCAAAACAGTTTTATCATATACCCTCACTTTGAGAGATTATTTGAGGTATCAAATTAACTTTAAATTGGACCAAGTTTGGATGAATAGATATATCTCTCAATGTGCTTTCCAACAAGCCCAAGAACTCCCACAACCAATGCGGGAACCCAAGTTATGCCCGTTTTAGTGGAGGTGTACAAAACTGCCAAAATCAGTCAACCGAAAATGCAGCAAAATGCGATTTCAACCTCTGATAATTGTCAGTCGGCTGAATCTGTGATTTCAGCTGACTGAATTCAACTCAGCTGTTTCAACTGACAGTCTTGGACTTTTCAGTCGACTGAATATTCATTTTTAGTCGACTGAAAACGCAACGGTAAGATTTTAGCAGATATTTTGTTGTGATTTCGACCTCCAACGACTATATTTTCAAGATGGCTTTAAATGTATGACCTTAGGGCATCCTAAAGGTTGATTCTTGATGAGATAAATCCTCCCTAATATTCTTTAAGTCTTCCAACCATTTCATGAGTACCAAAACTCCATAGTTAAATCCCTAAAACTCTTGAACTTATTCTTACACACTCAAAGCTTTCATAGGCAAATCTTGAGCATCTTAGGATTACTCGTGAGTGTGTATTTGAGAAAAAACTTTAGGGATATATTCTTCTCATAGGAAAACACTTCACCAAGGAGCAAAACAAGGAGAAGAACTTCAAGAGCGTGCCAAGATCACTCCAAGCATATAGAGGCAAGCGTTCTTGGTATTTTTTTAAAAATAAAATTCTTTCTATCATTATAAAATTTGAATAGGGTTGGTGTAACCCTTGTAAGGAGAGAAGGGTGTCTTCTCTCTTGAGTGTTATCGGTCTGATCTTCACCCGTGAAGAAGATCAAGTATTGCTTAGGTTCGATCTCTACCCGTGAAAGAGATCAAGGTTGTAACGGTAAGGTCTCTACCGTGAAAGAGACCATAAGAGTTGTAATAGGTTTCTTCTCCACCCGTGAAGGAGAAATTTAATGAAATCCCAAGTGGTGTACTTGAGGCGTTGATGTAGACAAGGTTGCCGAACCACATAAAATCTTTGTGTTCAATTTATCCATCTCTTCTCATCTCCTCCCCTCATCATTGTGCTTGTATTTATTCTCTATCTTTACTGCACATTAAGTTTATGTGACTAACTTATGCATGTAAATCTAATTGGACTTTAAACACTTAATTTGGAAGATTAATTGAAAAATTTGTTGAGACCAACCTTTAAGTGTCCAATATCTAAAAAGAATATAAAATTCCCCAATAGTCCTATTCAACCCTCCACCTCTCTCTTCTCCTAAGACTATCTAGCTTGACCAACATTTTTAATCTTGTCCTTTCAATAAGACACATGGCATGATGTGGTTGAGATAGAATAGTCAAACTTAGACTACATTCTATCTTAGGCAAATAGATGCTCTACGAAGTTTCATAGAAAGAAATTTCCCTTTCTTAGCTTCGTCGACCAACGCAAGGGAAGTTTCGTCTTTTTATCATCTTCGTTTTTTTCTTTATAAATATCTGCACATAGAATTCAATTTTCACACATTGGAATAAGATTTGAGTTTTTATTTGAGAGAGAATTCTCTCGTATTCTATGGAGTTGCTTTTTGAAATTGGACAGGGATCCAGACTCATTTTTCATAAAAGTAAGTACCAATGTTTTAATTCATTTAGTCATTGAGCAGTGCATAATTCGAATTTCAGTAGTCTCTTTTAATTATATGCTTCCGCGATTCTTGATTTGATTAGAAGAAAACTTAATCTAAATTTGTAATGCCCCTCCCTTTTTCACTCGCTTTCCCTTACGAAACTCAGAGTCTATTTTTTTTTTTTTTATAAACAAAGAGTGATAGAGAGCGGGACGTCACGACGCGAGTTAAGTCCGAACTTCCAAAGTCCGACCCTTAACTGGCCAACCCTATGTGTGCATAGACTAAGTCCATGAAAACAATTCACACATAACAATATCAACACACGGAATAACATCATAACTGAGGAATCATAACATGCGGAATAATAATAGAACCAAGTTCTATTCCATTCAGATAGCAAAGTACATCAAGTCCTTAATCATAATTAAATTATCATAATTATCCAAATAAACATCCAACCATCTAAGTTATTACATGCCCGGAAACTAGTTACTCAAATACATGTCCATAAGTAACTTTATTCAAAATATAAATTAAATCATCCAAGCTCTTATGCCTGACCCTCCTTGCGTTCATCATTCCCCTGGTTTCCTGTTTCATCCACTAGGGTAGAAGTAGGGCGTTAGAACAACGCGCCTATTAGGTATTCCAATTAGGGCTAACACATAGTTAGTACAAAACATATATAATATCATAATGTTCAAAACCATATAAAACGATGCCATATAATGATGACAAATGCAATGAGTCCCACCCATCACATGTACATAAAAGTACCCACCACATAGGTCTTTCGGACGCCTCAATGGAGTGTGGCCCTCCGGTTTCTTCCTGATGGAAAAGTACATCAAGGTACCCCACATAGGTTTTTCGGACGCCCCGGCGGAGTGTGGACCCTCCGGTTACAAATCCTTCACCCCATGCCATGCATGAGATGCCAATAAAACACATGCTATTTTATCATATAAACATAGCATTAAAATCACATTTTGAAACATATCCAACACATGCTATATAAATTCATCAAAATAAGATAAAAACATTGTACATTAAACTCATGGTTTCAAAGAGGTGGAATCCTACCAAAGACCACTATGTGTCCTCGCGCTTTCGTCCGGTAACCACTCACGATCGTACACAACTTGTGAGGTTCCGTTACCTTATAATACATCAATCAATTAAAACCATATTCTATTTGATTTCCTATTATGTTTAAGTCCATAAACCATTCCTCATGGGGTTCGGCCATACACCATGGCCGAACCCATTGTCTTTCATTTTTTACCATATTTACAATAATGCCATTCTTACCATTTTTTTATGCATTAATCAGATGATAACCCAATTAATCATCTAAGATACATCAAACATTAAGTTCAACAAACATTCCCCATGGGGTTCGACCATACACCATGGCCGAACCCATAGTCTTTCATTTTCACTTAATTACCAAAATGCCATTACCTCTATCATTGTCTCTCCATTAATCCAATCACTGACTTAAGTTCATAAAATCCATTCAACTTGATTCATGGGGTTCGGCCACACACCATGGCCAAACCCTATGATATCTTAATTCCATTTAAATTACAATATTGCCATTCATGGCTAACCTTCCATTTTAGCATGCATTTACAACTTTGCGATTACTTTAGGTTTATGTCCAAAACCCATCCATAATATTAACACATAAACTTAATAGATCCATAATTGGTTCATGGGGTTCAGCCATATACATGGCCGAACCCATGATGTCTAAGTTTCCATTTTCATTAATAATCCATAATTAGAAAGTTTCCAAATTTAGCAATTGCATTCTTGAATCCATAATTCTAGGTTCCTTTCATAATTAGAAACTTTCCAAATTAATAATCATCTTTTATGATCTTCATTTAATCAATCACCAAAATAAGCCCAAAACCGATCCATACATTGATTCATAAAACAATACATTAACCGTACAACTCTATTGGGTTCGGCCATACACCTTGACCGAACCCTATGGCCCATAATGTTCTCCTTTCTAAAAATTAATAAACATTGATCTTCCATTAAATCAATCACCAAATTAAATCCATCTATATTTTCCCATGGTCTCCATTTAAAATTAAAACATAACTAATATTTCCCATCATTTTAAATCCATTAAAATTTATTAATATCCTTTCCATGGCATGGCCGAACCCTATGGTTCATCCTTTTTTTATTTAAACATCAACATTCATCCCTTAATCTTATTCCATGGTCTCCATTTAATCCCTTCAAAACATTGACATTCCTTCCATGGTTTCCAAAGTCTAAATTCATGAATATAAATGCATAATTGATTATGGGGCTAAGGATCTTCACAAAAATCATCCATTAAAACTCTTTTAACATCATCATATTATTCCATGGTTTTTATCATTCAAACCTCCATTAAATAATCCATGTCCTTCCATGGGGTTCGGCCATACATATGGCCGAACCCTATGATTCCATATTCCCTCTTTTAAATCCAATTAAAAACATCTAACCGTCCAAGGTTTCCATCATTAAAAATTTATATATTAAATCAATATTCTTTCATGGGGTTCGGCCATGCACTGTGGCTGAACCCTATGGTTCATGATTCCATTAAAATTATCAAAATCATCTCCTATTCTTCTTCCATGGGGTTCGGCCATACACCATGGCCGAACCCTATGGTTCTTTTCTTTTAAACAAAATTTATAAAATACTAACCGGTTCCGATTGATTCTTACTCTTCTAATCCTTCTCCTTTCTTCTTGATTTTTCCCAAAATTGAGAACACCTCTTGCTGGTTGCCTTCTCCTTCTCTTTGTGTAATGCCGAGAATGATCTTGAGAGGGAGAGAGAATTTGGCTATGTCCGTAAGCCGTGCGCCCCTCCTTGTTGCCTCTTTTATTACTTCCAATTAGTCCCAATTTAGAAGGTACCAAGTTAGTAATTCCCTTATGTCGTGCGCCCTTGCTTGTGTCTCAAATAGAAAGTGTCATGCGCCCCTTGTATTGCCTATAATTAGTAGTTGCCGACCCTTCAATTAGTAATTCCCCTAGTGCTGATTTTAATCAATGGAAAGAACCTTTTTTTTAGATATATTCTAATACATCATGCACATATCTCCTTAGATGTGCAAATCCCATTCACACGGCCATGCAATATATCCTTATTTAGTAATCCCCTTATGCGTATTTCATAGATTGCATAACCAATATTCGGCCATGCACAATTATCTCCTTCCTTATTTATATAATATTGTAATACTAATTTAAATTCAACCCCATTTAATTTTATTAAAACTATTTCCACAATCCGTTGGGTCTTAATTGGGACAATGACCCAACCTTTTACCCATCTAAGATCCATATTTAATAATTCACAAATTAAATGGGTAATTTTCATATATATTAATAAATTGAAAATCTGGGGTGTTACAAAATTGAATTTTGGGAAACTTGTTCTTTTCAGTTTAGGCATTGTTCAACAAAACCCAGCCAAGGCAAAATCCTTTCACAAACTGCAATCGGATTCGCGGGTCTTTCAGAGACTATATTCTAAAACTGCAACCTACTAATGGATTTTCATAGATCTGTCCCTAGGCCTGCATCATTAATCAACTTGATTGAGTAGTTAGTTGAATTCAGTTTTTTTTTTTAAGATACGTTGATTGATTTCTAACCATAGTTTTTCGTTCAATCAGTCAATATAATGAAACAAAACTAATAAACTTTTAAAAGCTAGTTGAGGAACATGCTACACACTTCAATTTAGATGATTTTTTTTTAAAAAAAAATTAATATCTTTACATTTGATTAAAATATAAAAGGTCAATAAAAATGAATACAAATTAATATTACACCTAATGAATCATAAATAATATGACAAAATTATATAGAAGCACGATCAAAGTATTGAACATATATATATGGCACATTAGCTAACTTGACAACCACAAATAGGTTTTGAACATTATATATCTAATTTTGTTGGTTAAAATGTAATTCTAAAATCCTTTTTTTCCAATATTTTAGTCTTTTTTTTATAAATTTTCTCTAATTTTATAATACTGACATGATAAAGATTAGGTCAAATTATTCAAATTTGTCAAATCGAATCTTAAAATTAAATTTTATATTTTTAATCACTTTTGTGAAATTTTACTTTTTCTTGCTAAATTAAGTTTTTCTAAATCACCAAATCGAATCCTAAAATCCCTTTTCCTACATTTAGCTTTTTTTATACGAATTTTCTCTAATTATGTAACAGTAATATGATAAGTATAGATAAAATCCTTCAAACTCATCAAATCAAATCTAAAAAATTATTTTTCTATTTTTTTTTTATGAATTTTTCTTTTTTTCACCAACATTAAGTAAATTGCAACAGTTCAATAAATGAATGGTCAAGATTCATTTGACAGTCACTTAAAACTATATTTTTATTTTAAATAATAATAAAGGATGTATATTTTATATAGGAATAAAAAAAAATTGATGATAGTAAAAATGTGACTGAGTTTCCCACGTGTTAATCTAAAAAAAAAAAAAATTTTAAATTGATCAAACTTGTAGATTGTGGCTGTAGTAGTTCTAAAGTGTGACTAAGGTGGCGACGTGGTGTCCCATTCTTTTAAAGGAAAATTTCAAGAATGTTCAAAATTTTATGTAGGTTACAAATCTTTGATTGTGATATGCCGCAAGGATAATAAGTAGATAAATTTGAATTTCATGTAATTATTTTAATTTTTTGATTTTGTAACTTTAAAAATTAATTGTTTTAACTCAACAATTTTGTATGTCCTATCTCATAACAATATTATCTTGAATAGAGGATTTTTCTTTAAATAATCGTATAAATTTTGGAAATTGATCGGACGAACTCTTTTAACTTTAGGGTATGAAAAATAATTACCATTTATTTAGTAGGCCTAGGCTTAAATGCATAAAGTTTTAGTGGACAGCCTATCGTACATGTGATCATCTTTCTGTTCAAGAGCATAAAGTTTTGTACTGTTGGTACAGTTAGGTGACTGTACCAAAAAAATTCGTCATATATAAATTTAAAAAAATAAATTTATTTAATATATTGAACCACTTAAGTCATTTTCAACAGAATAGAGAGTTGAGTTGGATTTCCTTTTCAAATGTCCATTTTATTAATCATACATCAAGTGAAAGTATTTTTTTTCTAAGTTTTTTTTAACACTAAAAATTTTAGGTAGATTCTATTTTTTCCTATTTATTATCAAATTCAAAATTGAACCATGAGAACTCGTGACTCATTAAACTGTAAAATGGAACAGCTAAACAAGATACTTTTCTCCAAATTTCTAAATTCTTCTTGGATGAATTATGAAGTTATGGCAGTAAATTATTGTTCATCACTTCTAATAAAGATCATAGGACCATTTTTCTCACTTATTTATCTCAAAATGTTGTTTCTATAACATTGCTAGACAGAAATGGAATTATTAGGGGCACTGGTACTATTACTAAATTGGAGCACATGGACCCACAAAAGTTGACTTAATATTTAAAGAAATTAATAACTATTTGAAGATGCATGATTGCAGACAGTTGGATTGTCATTAAACACTCTGATAAAGTTTTAAAAGATAAAATAAAATAAAATAAAAATCAAGTAGTGAATTAAGAGAGAGAAAAAACCCAGTTGGAACAATTTAATGAGTTCAAAGTAGTAGGTGAAGATTAATGAATACCCAGGCAAGTCTTATCTGAAATATGACTACTTGATGCCTTTCTGATTAATATTGAACGGATAGTACGCTGCGTATTTATTACTTTGGTTTGCTTGATATGTTTCCTCTCTTTTCTGTGGATAATTTGTTATTTTCTCTGTTGCAATTTAGTTATCTCATATATTTTAAGATGGTACATTTTGAAAAAATTATAAATATTAGAAAGAAGTTTATAAATTTTTTGAAAAATCTTTCCTAAAAAATTTAAATTTTAAAATGGAATAAAAAGAGTATAATTCTAGTCATTCTTTCTTTTGACAATATTAGTATTGTAGCATAAAATAAAAAAGAATAATGTCAAATGTTGAAAATACTATACATATATCCAAGAATCTTATAAAATTCTTCTATTAAAAAGCTCCATATATCAACTATTCTTTTCCTATACGACAAGTAAATAAATCTTTTAGGTTGTGCGAATGAGAAGAAGTTTAACTTCTCCAATTTAGATAGGGTCTCCATTTACACACCAGGAAAATCTCTCTCTACACACTCGTTTCCAGGTGCAGGTGGCAAATTACGATTTTGCCCCCACATTTCCATTCGTTCGAACAAATGATCAGTTCATTTTTCCATTCGTTTGAACGAATAGACACATACCACTCTGCTTTCATTCATTCGAACGGATTCGCAGTGCATTTAGGATTCGTTCGAATGAATAAATGAATACTGCCGAGATCTTCACTGATTCAAACGAGTGGCCATGTGCACAATCCATTCATTCGAATGAAAAATTCATTCGAACGAATTCCCCAGTGTAAATTCCATTCATTCGAATGAACTGTTCGGAAATGTTCATTCGTTCGAATGAATGGATGGATTCATTCGAACGAATGAATGAGAGGGGACTGGAACATATAGTCCTTCGATCGAATGAACTCGTTCGAATGAATCAGTCTATTCATTCGAACGAATAACCCATGGCCATTCGTTCGAATGAATGTATGGATTCATTCGAACGATTGAATGAGAGGGGACTGGAAAATACAGTCCTTCGATCGAATGAGTTCATTCGTTCGAATGAATCCACCCATTCATTCGAACGAATGGCCATTATAAGTGAATTCATTCGAATGAATGGCTTGATTCATTCGAACGAATGTATCAGAGAGCACTGGGAAATGACAGTGCTGCTCTCAGGTTCCATTCGTTCGAATGAATCAAGACATTCATTCCAACGAATGCACTTATAATGGCCATTCGTTCGAATGAATTGAATTATTCATTCGAACGAATGAACTCATAGACGTCCATTTGTTCGAATGAATTGACTGATTCATTCGAACGAATGTATCAGACAGGACTGGGAAATGACAGTCCTTCCCTCGGGTTCCATTCGTTCGAATGAATAGAGCCATTCATTCGAACTAATGGGCTCTAATATGCCATTCGTTCGAATGAATGGCTCGATTCATTCGATCGAATCCATTTAAGTCGCCATTCGTTCGAATGAATTGAGCCAGTAATTCGAACGAATGGCATATTTAGACTTCAATTTGTTCGAATGAATCAAGACATTCATTCGAACGAATGACAACTTATATATATAAGTCACGAATCTACGAAATTCTATTCGTTTCATTTCATTCTAAACCCTAAACCGTGGTTTCTCTCTTCGTCTCCCTTCGCCTTTGAACCCTTTTCTGAATCCCTTCTCCCTTAAACCCCATTTTCAACCCCATTTTCAACTCTCTTTTCAATTCCAAACCGTTGAATCCCATTTCTATCCCAAACCCTTAAACCCCATTTTAGATGACCTTCTTCAAAGAGTTCTCTTTAAAACCCCATTGTCAACCCCCTTTTCAATCCAAAACCCATAAACTCCAATTTTCAACACCCATTTCAATTCCAAACCCTTGAAACACATTAAAATTTTCAACCCTTGAACCCCCTTTTCAATCCCTTCTCTCTTATCTCGGTTCGAAGTTGTCTCTCTCAAGCTGTTGTCTGGATCTCTTATCTCGAATTGGAGGTAACTCTCTCTCTCTTTCTCTCTCTCTTATCTCATTATTATAAGTGTTTTAGTGGTATTTTTTAATCCTGAAGTAGCATGGAGTTTGTTGAGAGATGTTTTGAAAGTTGTGAGGACCTGATAAACTATGTTAAGAATATCGCTTATAGAAAAGGATTTGTAACTACCATAAAAAGATCATGTAATAAGGAAAAGAAAGTAGTCATTGGCTGCGATAGAGGAGGTAAATACCGCAACACGATTAGCGTGGAAGATGATGCGAGAAAAAGGAAAGCATACTCCCGCCAATGCAATTGTCCTTTTCAAGTGAAGGTAAACAGATTGTTGATGGGTCATGGAAGTTAACCATGAAGAATTTGGATCACAATCATGATATATCGGAGGTATTATCAGGTCATCCAAGTACAAGATGTTTTTCAGATGCTGAGAAAAAAATGATCATTGAAATAAGGAGTTGCAATATACCACCACGGCAAATTTTGACGACCCTTAGAAAGCAAAATCCAGATATTGGAATATCAGCGGGTGATTTGTACAACTTTTGTTCTGTGCTTCGGAAAGAGCAACTAAGGGGTTAAACTACAATTCAAGCTTTGATAGATGATCTTCAAGAAGGTGGTTACCAATATTTTCTTGATCATGAAAATGATGGCCATTTGTCTCATCTCTTTTTTGCACATCCAAAGTCCATTTTTCTTACCAAGAGCTACCATAATGTCCTTCTAATGGATTGCACGTACAAAACCAACAAATATCATATGCCATTGCTTCATATTGTTGGTGTAACAAGTTTCAATAAGAACTTCTGCTCATGCTTTGCATTTATACGAAATGAGAAATTTGAAGATTATGTATGGGCATTACAGATGTTTAAAAAGGTCTTTGGAGTGGAGCATGATCGACTAGTTCTTTTGACTGATAGGGAATTGGCGTTAAAGAATGCCATTGATTTGGAGTTCCCTAATGCTGTACATATTTTGTATTCTTGGCAGATCAACAAGAATATTGTTGCTCGTTGTAAACCTATGTTTAAGAGAAGTGAGGATTGGATTGCATTTTTTACTGAATGAAATGACCTGATTGAGTCCCCAACTAAAGAAGCATTCAATACAGCGTTTGAGGCATTCAAACAGAATTTCAGAGATGATTCGCAACCAGTGAACTACTTAACAAGGACGTGGGTCCCACTTAGAAAACAATTCGTCAAGGCATGGACCGGATGGAGTTTACATTTTAAGAATCGAGCTACTTCAAGGGTTGAGGGTGCACATGCTATTCTGAAAAGTTATATATCTACATCTACAGGTGATCTATATGTTGTCCGAAGAAAGATAGCCCATGTCATTGAAAATCAATTTGAAGAGTTCAAGATTTAACTTGAGGATGAGAATATTCGGTTTGCATGCGATGTGTCTATTCCTTTCTTTGATGAATTGAATGGCAAAGTTTCTCATTTCGCAATGAATGAGATTTACAACGAATATGAGATGGTTATGAACCGATCATTTTCACCCATTTGTACGGAAGAGTTTACAGCTTCAATGGGCCTACCGTGTGCGCACAAAATGCAATGGATGGATAAATTATATTTGGATGATATACATCCACAATGGAGAATAGATTTAATCTCATTGGACAGCTTAAATGTCGTAAGGCAGAGGCCTGGGGATGTATTAGACGTACACTTTGAAGGTATTAAGAACAAATATGGACAATTGTCTTCGTATGATCAAGACGTGCTCCTAAATCATCTCCAAAATCTTGCCATCCATGATAAGCCAATCAGTCACCCTATTATGCAATATTCTAGAGGACGTCATCCAGGTTCAAGGAATTCTACACAAGGATAAACATCTACACGTCGAGATCCTTCTTCATTTGAGATTGTAGAGAATCAACTAAATGGAAGAAGATGTGGGTTATGGAAAAATACTGGTCATACGAGGAGAACTTGTCCAAATAGGCCACCTTCTTCACAGGCATCTACAAGTGTAGATTTAAATGTTGATTATAATGTTGGTGATTTCCATGGATCACAAATAGCGAGTTTTCCACAGGATAGTGGATCTTACAACTTGGTGACGATTCAACATATAACTCTACGGAAATGACCGAAGTAAGTTCATTCCTTAAAGAGCTCATATGTATTTACCAATCGACATATAACTTTTCCATATGTTATAATGTGATTTTCTTAAATGTTATGCAGTGGTCTGGTGATCTTAGAGATAATGATGACTTCATGCAATGGTGGAATCAATGAAGTGAAGATAGGAGTGTCAATGTATTTTTTCTTTGTTATTATCATGTTCCTCGATTTCAGAGCAGATATTTAGTTTTGGAGACTTATGAATTACTAGGAATGCTTGTACAAATTTTTTACAAAAAGAATCAGTATCAGCCAGTCGTGCATATATGCAGCCTCGCCACTTTTACTCCATGAGACTTTACAGTGTGAGGAATGTGTATGAGGTCCACCTGGGTATAAACCAATGCCGTCCTACAGATGGGAGTTTCGTCAAATCGAGATATAAACGGGGACAAAGAACCTGAACATAATCATGAAATACATCGTTCTAATGATTTCATTTTTGGCCATCTATATCATCATAATCATAATCATGAGAATAAGATTGACATGAATGCAAACAAGTAAATTTAGGCATGATATGCATTTTGTCAAACATCTAAACAAGTGATATAACTAGGGATGGAAGAGAGCTTAGTTAGGGCTAGTCAGATTTATATATAAAATATGATTCTTTATAAGCTTATAAGGACTTTATTGAAACTTTTGCTTGTCAAGTCCATAGTGGGTGCAATGCATGCATTCTTAGGTCACATCCACCTACCTAAATGGTATCCAACCTTATTTAACAGTAACTCTAACTTTTAAACATATAATCTTACGCGGTAATTTTTCACTATAAAATAAAGTTGAAATTTCGAAAGACATAAAAAACATGACTTCACTTATTCGATGAATATGACCTTTTAAATCCGTTCTTAGATATGGGCTAAGATGGGCCCACTAAATTATGTTTATGCGGATAAATGAGAACCATTGAGATATTCTCACCCAAAAAAGAGAGAAGAAGAAGCAAACCTATTCCTTGATTTGTATAAGCAACCACCCATGCAAATGCATAAGGTGCAAAATCATGTCTAGTTATGAAATCTTTATGGATTTGGCCAGCTTGGAAATATTCATCCATCCCCATTTCTTATATCATATAATTTATTTATTTACTTATTTATTCATATACAAAGGGTAGCCTAACATGCATAAGAATCATTACAATGGGTAGTGGTGGGGAAGAGGTTTCTTGGAACTTTAGAAAAAGGAAGCAATGAGTAGGGTGAGGACCAAATAATATCAAAGAAGCCTAAGTCATTTCCATTTCATGTTTGGATGTGGGGAAAATAAGATTCAAATTCCAAATTCCACTTGAATAATGTGTCCCTATGTGTGTTTTTTCTCAAGCCCCATGTGCCCATACTCACCATTGACCTAATCCATGCACCAACATGTAGAACCAATTGCGCACACACCCTTGATAATGTCATATCATAGACATGTTGATTTTTTGTACCTAATGCACTAATCCACATAATGAGATACTTTGCAAAACAAATCCAATGTCTTTGGTAGTATATTAGTATATTTATGTAATAATAATCTTGACACCAAGGTAGCTTATTTTTTTCCATAAAAAAGACATTTCTTATTTTATTTTAGAAGAACAAAAAACTCTATAAAAAATTCTAATAAGACATCTCATCAAATGCATTTTAAGGTTCACTTAGATGCAATGTCCAAAAAGCTATACAGCAGGTGGTGCAGCAGGTGCATAATAATATCACATGTTCATTCAAAATAAGAAATTTACATCTATTTTACAGGTGAATAGCAAAAAAAAATCAAAACTACATCAAAGACAAATAATATCCTGATCAGAGGTAGAAGGTGAGGCAGGAGGTACATGAGGTGCAGCAGGAGGTGCAGAATGTGCAGCAGGAGGTACAGCAGGTGCAGCAGGTGCAGCAGGTGGTGCAGCAGGAGGTGAAACAGGTGGTGCAGCAGGAGGTGCAGCAGGAGGTGGAACAGGTGGTGCAGCAGGAGGTGGAACAAGTGGTGCAGCAGGAGGTGCAGCAGGTGCAGCAGGAGGTGCAGCAAGAGGTGGAACAGGTGGTGAAGCAGGAGGTGCAGTAGGTGCAGCAGGAGGTGCAGCAGGAGGTACAGCAGGTGCAGCAGGAGGTGCAGCAGGAGGTGGAACAGGTGGTGCAGCAGGAGGTGGCACGAATGGAATAACTGCAGTCGAATGAGAAAGGGGGCGCAAAGCTGCTGCAACTCTACTCAACAGAGAATGGGGGCCAGTACCAGTAGATCCACTCTGCGGTGTAATGGGGTGAGATGCAAGAGGCAATGGACCAGAATGTGCTGCTAATCCAACCATCAAAGCACGACTAGGTTCCCCCGATGCTGCTCTTGCTCGTTTAGTACGAACAGGGGTGCCAGATGATGCTCCTGCTCGTTCAGAACGAGTAGAACGAGCAGGGGTGCCAGATGATGCTCCTGCTCGTTCAGCTACCCTCCAGATGGATGAGTAGGGGGAATAACTACTCCTGCAAACTCGGGTGATACCATTGCTCGTACAGTACCATCTGGTTCTGTAGATAGGAATGCTGTAATCCCCCTCGCTTGTGCTAAAAGCACTGTCAACCGCAAAGTATCTAAAATCTGGCTCTGCATAACATCCACCCTTGCAGTAAGCTGATCAAATCTCTGCACCTGCTGATCATATCTCTGCTCTAGAGCAGAAATGCTAGCAAGAATTTGCTGCGTATCAACTGCTGAAACAGTCGGAGGACTCCCTGTCTCACATGGGTGGCGTGCCTCACTGCCCTCAGATGGCCCAGGTGGCTCAAGTGCCGCACGCGCCTCAGATGCCTCAGGTGGACTGTGAACCTGAACTGGTGGTGCATTGACAACTTTGGGGACCCATTTCTTACTAGCTCTGTCGAGGTGGAATCCCATCTTCTTCAAAGTTGACTCATTAAAATAGTCATAGCGAGCTATAGGTACTTTATCATCCGGGAGAAGTGGGATTCCGCGTTCTTCAAAAAATGAACATAAAAAAAGACCGTACGGAAGACTACATCTTCTGATCTTCCGGCAGGCGCGCATGTGACTGATGATGATATGGGAGAGGGATATTTTTTTCCCATTCATGATGCCCCAAATAAGAAACACTTCGAACCATTTCACACTAGAATGCCCTTTTCTAGGAAAAAGGCAATTGACAATTATTTGGTGGATGATTCGTGCTTCTAATGTAAGCATGGTCAGTGGGGGGGTCTTCTTCTCTGTGATATTCGTCCTCCCATACATCTCGTTGAGGGTTACCAAAACATCAAACCCCTCAACATCTGTGATCCATGTACGACAATCATACCTTCTAATGCCGTCTTTTGGGAAATTATAAAGGATATCCAACCTTTCCCGTGTAATCGAAAGTTCTTGGCCTCGGACGGTTGTTTTAACCGTCTCATCATCCATTCTTTCTATATTCGCATAAAATTCTTTTACTAAACTAGGGTACATGTCACATTTTAATGACAAAAATGAAGTCCAACCCATTTCTTCAAAATACGATTCGATTTTCAAACCAAATTGTGTGAAAAATGAGAGGTCGATGATTTTACCAAAAATATACGATCGTGTGCAAAAATCGTCTCGGTAGAGGGTCGCCGCTTCGGAAGATATGAATTGCGTCGGGTCGAATGACGTGTCCTTCTTTTGTTTCTTCCCTCCCTTCGTTGTGCTTGCGTTCCTTTTGGAACTTGAAGATGCCATTTATACGGTGTATTTTGGGAAAGTGGGAGAGGGAAAAATTAAAATGGAAAGGGTGTAGGGTGATTGGTTCGAATGAATGGAGAGGTTTGAATGAATGGGGGTGATTGGTTCGAATGAATGGAGAGGTTCGAATGAATAGGGATTTCCGAGAGAGAGGGAGAGGGAGAGGGAGAGTGAGAGAGAGAGGGAGAGGGAGAGGAAGAGGAAGAGCTAGGGAATCGATCGATTTTAGGGTTTCCAAAGGGGAAAGGGAGGCTAGGGCTTGATTCGATCGAATCAATCACGGCATATATATAAGTCGACATTCGTTCGAATGAATGGCTCAATTCATTCGAACGAATGATGACTTAAATGGATTCGATCGAATGAATCGAATCATTCATTCGAACGAATGGCATATTAGAGCCCATTAGCTCGAATGAATGGCTCTATTCATTCGAACGAATGGAACCCGAGGGAAGGACTGTCATTTCCCAGGACTGTCTGATACATTCATTCGAATGAATCAGTCAATTCATTCGAACTAATGGACGTCTATGAGTTCATTCGTTCGAATGAATAATTCAATTCATTCGAACGAATGGCCATTATAAGTGCATTCATTGGAATGAATGTCTTGATTCATTCGAACGAATGGAACCCGAGAGCAGCATTGTCATTTCCCAGTGCTCTCTGATACATTCGTTCGAATGAATCAAGCCATTCATTCGAATGAATTCACTTATAATGGCCATTCGTTCGAATGAATGGGTGGATTCATTCGAACGAATGAACTCATTCGATCGAAGGACTGTATTTTCCAGTCCCCTCTCATTCAATCATTCGAATGAATCCATACATTCATTCGAATGAATGGCCATGGGTTATTCGTTCAAATGAATGGACTGATTCATTCGAACGAGTTCATTCGATCGAAGGACTGTATATTCCAGTCCCCTCTCATTCATTCGTTCGAATGAATCCATCCATTCATTCGAACGAATGAACATTTCTGAACAGTTCATTCGAATGAATGGAATTTACACTGGGGAATTCGTTCGAATGAATTTTTCATTCGAATGAATGGAATTTACACTGGGGAATTCGTTCGAATGAATTTTTCATTCGAATGAATGGATTGTGCACATGGCCACTCGTTCGAATCAGTGAAGATCTCGGCAGTATTCATGTATTCATTCGAACGAATCCTAAATGCACTGCGAATCCGTTCGAATGAATGAAAGCAGAGTGGTATGTGTCTATTCGTTCGAACGAATGGAAAAATGAACTGATCATTCGTTTGAACGAATGGGAACGCGGGGGCAAAATCGTAATTTACCACCTGCACCCGGAAACGGGTGTGTAGAGAGAGATTTTCCGGGTGTGTAAACGGGGACCCTTTAGATATATTCTTTAAAAGAAGGTGGGAGCTACAAATAGTAAATCTTTTATGAATGCAAGAGTTGGTTTCAGAACCTCTTCAAGTCTTCAAATAACAAAAATAAACTGCTAACTCGAAGCCAGGTCAAACTACGGTGCACTTGAGACAGTCTGAAATGTCTCGCTTGAAATTTTGTAGAGTTCCTTAGATTTCTCTTTCGCTAATTGTATTTCAACCCATCTTTGAACAACTGAAAACTTAATTAGAAAATAAGGAGCCTAATCTAACTTCACGCTGGAAAAAAAGAAAAGGCCTCAAAATTCAACTCAAAAATCAACACCTTGTGAAACCCACGGTGAAACTAGGTTCATATTTGCTTGAATTAAAATGTAGTTATGAAAATTTGTGAAAATAATTGGTGTGCCTCCCTTATCAATTTAGAAGAGACACTGATTTTATTATATAGAGAAAAAGATATTACAAATATGGTAGGTAAATCAACTAAATAAGAAAATCACTAAAAATAGAAAATACAAATATTAGTAATAACTAAATAAATCTAATCTATCTTAACACGCCCCTCAAGCTGAAACGGATATAAAATAATGTGAAGCTCGAAAATGAAAACTGCGAAAAGTGGCACACTGATTGGCCACAAAGATTTGTTGACAGCGCACTGACTGGTTGTAAAGAAGAGATGAACGTCTAAGACGGTGCACTAACTGACTCGAAAAGAGATGAATGTGCATCACACTTACTGACTACAATGATGAATTGACAGCACACTAACTGGCTGCTAAGATGAGAAAAAGTGGCAACACACTGATTGGTTGCGAACTGACAGACGGGGAATATAGATGACGAACTTCAATTTTTTTTATTTTAATTTTTTATTATTATGCTGCAGGAGTACCCGAAATAGTAGTCTCACGGAAGCAATGAGAAGTAAGGTCCAACGGACCAACAAAAGAGGAGAAGGTGGCAGATTTTTTATTAAAGATGAAGGCAAACTGTGAACTCCATGTCTCGAAAAGACGGTAGCATGACTGGAGGCGTTCATGATGTGGGGAAACAGGAAATTAAGAGCATCAAAGGCACCATGAGGCGATAGGGATGAAAACGATGGATGGCAGTGGAAAATCACCTTTGCTACAAATATTTGAGCACATTGGATGAAAGCTAGGAAGAGGAATTGAAGAAGAAGCAGTGGATGACGCCTGAACTGTTGTGGCAGCAACAGGGGATGGGCCCTGGCCCAAATCTGAGATGGAATCAGGGGTCAAAAATTCCGCCGATACTGTGCGTATCGGCTGAATTTTATCGGTTTTTTGACCACCGATCTATATCGGACGATACGTATAGTATCGGCCATACAAAAAAAAAATATCAGCCGATATGACCGAATTTTTTACTGATAATTCGGTCATGATATCGGCCGAATTTTAAAAATTCAGTTGTTTATTTTTTTTTTTTTTAAAAAAAAAGCTTCTTTTGTTAGAAATATCCGAAAAAATGGGACTAGAAAGAATAGAAAGAGAAAAAATAAAATATGGAGAAAAGATTGAAGGAAAAAAATCACTACACCATTCACAGCTTACCTTTCTCTTCTTTTTCTTCTTTGTTGATGGGAAAAATATAGAGAGCGGTGGCGGTTAGGGTTTAGCAGAGCGAGGGAAAGAGAAGAAGGGTATCAAAAGAAGAGCATTAGGGTTTGTAAGTGAACATGTCTTTTTTAAAAGTAACTCACGTGAGGTTACTAAGAAGCTCACATGTGTAAACTAATATTTGTTCAAAAAATTACTTTTAAAAGGAAAGTAATAAAATTTTATTTTAAATACAATATTTACTTAGGCTAAAAGTAAAAATTATAATTTTTTTTATCTTATTGTAATAATTTAATATTATATTTACCATCTAACATTTTTAGGCGCCCTATTCAGATACCCCGTTTTTCTAACAGGAAACACCCCTTTTCCAATTTTATGTGCAAATTACTATTCTACCCTCCTGCTAAAAAACCTTCGAAATTCAGTTCGAAGGATTATCCTTCGAATGATACAGTAAAATTGATTTAAAAATTTTAAACAGTAAAATTTTTATTTTTTAAAATTTTAAATTATTTTTTAAGCACTGTGTGTTTTTAAAATTTTTCAAGTTAAATATCCGGACTAATTACGATAGCCTGATAAAAATACTTTAAGAATTCAAGGTCTTTTGACACTCCCAAATGCTTAAAATACAGTGTTTTACAAATAATGGTATCTCTTGGCTATCTGGAAAATACATTTGAGAGTGGCAAAGACCTTAAAGTCTTAAAGTACTTTTATCAGGTTATCGTAATTAGTCCGGATATTCAATTTGAGAAATTTTGAAAATACACAGTGCTTAAAAAATAACTGTCTATGTTGTCAATATCTCCTTTAAAACTTTAAAGTTATTTTTTAAGCACTATGTATTCGAAGGATAACTTAAAATAACACTCATTGACTAAGAAAATAAATTATGAAATTATTTCTACAAATTTTCCTCATTTATATCTTTTTCCTTGTGATTTTCACCATTTTATTGCTAATTATATAATTTCCCGCTATCGTAACTTCAAAAATATATTAGAAGATGTAAATGTCCGATATTTTATGAAAAAATTACATATTCAATAAGCTCATAATTATCTGAATTTTTTTAAAAAAAAAAATTTTAAAAAAAAGGCAGGATAGAGAAAAAGTTCGGCCGATATATCAGCCGAACCGATTTTTCTACCCCTGGATGGAATCGATGTGATGGCAGTGAAGACGTTGCAGATTGGAGAAGAGAAATGCCCAGATCTGATAGTTTCTTTTTTTGTTTTCTCATAGCAGGACTATCGACCTATTGTTGCTGGAGAAGAAGTATTTCTGAGGTGGGCCTTATGGTAACTAGGAAAAACTCCTTTACTCCCAGATCTGAGAGCGATGACAGCAAAGATCTGAGTTTTCGAGAAAAATGGTAGATCTAAGTGATATGGAAGAGAAAGACGTCTTGATGAAATGATAGAAGCAGGCTCGTTGGGGCGGCGGGAGAGACAAAAAAGCGAAATGGAGACCCTCTGGGAGATGCCTGATTTGGGCGAAAACTGGAGAAGCACAAACAAGATTTTTTTTTTGTTTGGTTTAGGAAGGGACGGGATTTGGGATGGGTTTTGAACGAACGTCTCCATCTGCCGGTGAGATCTCCGATAGAGGGAGAGATAAGACTTAAACGTGAATTAGGATCGAGGATTGTCTGCCCTTATTGAAAATAATTGGTGTATCTCCCTTATCAATTTAGGAGAGACACTAACATTATTATATATGGAGAATGAGATTACAAGTATGGAAGGTAAATCAACTAAATAAAAAAAATCACTAAAATTAGAAAATATAAATATTAGTAATTACTAAATAAATTTAATCCTATCTTAATAAAATTAAACACACCAACCAAATCAAAGAAAGCACACTGGAAATTGTGAGAATTTCACCCTAATCTAATTTCCTGCAAAACCCATTAACCCTGTTTTCACCCTTTACTCGAACGAGTCCCTTTCAGCCAACACCCAACCCTTCTCCTCCTTGTTTTTGTAATAATGCATGTCCTATCCAATCATATCCCCATTCGATCCCACATCTTCCAGAATCGTACCACCCATCTACCCCTCTCCACACCACCATCGTCCTGCCCTGTTTCAAACAGTCCAGACCCAGCACAACCCTTATTTTGTTCCTCGTTTCAAACATAATCTTGTTTTCCCCAAAAACCATTCAACGTGGGCCCTTTGACTGTTTGTATGTTTGCCCATCACCCGTGACAATCACTTCCCTTCATTACCGATCCATTAAATCCCTTTAGATCCCCGTTAATCCCATTTATTAAGCCCAATCAAATGCCCATGATCGAGTCACCCATCCATTCAAATCTTGATCATATCCATGTAGCGTCAATATGAGTTTGTTAGGATTATTCACACAAATAATCAATGGAATAACACAATCACACAACAACACCGGGATTTTTACATGGTTTGGCCCAACCTTGACTTAGTTCAACAGAGCGTGTATTATTTTATTTATAGAGAAATAAAGAAAAATACACAGAGTTTAATCCTTCAAGTTTAAGACAAAACTCAAAGCCTTCACACCACACACGATACCTGCGTATGTGTATTTATTCACTACTTCCCTGTTTACTTACAGCTTGCCGCGATTCATTCACCTACACTGAGAACGCCCAAAAAACGTTGCCTCGATCAAAAACTGCTAGGCATTTTTCAGAACAGTAAACCAACCAGCCTCATGCAACGTTGATGTAGACTTGCACGACACCTTTGCCAACACCTTCGGACAAGAATTTTATCTATAAGCACCTCCACACACCAGATCTCTATATTCTCTACTGTACTTTCTAGTTGTATGTCAGCCCCATGCCTCTACTATGTTGTTTCTTGCTTGTTTAGAGAGATTGTTATATTAACATTGTATGCGCACTTCTCACAGTGTAGGAAACCCAGTCTCGAAGCAGACTCTCTTTTCTCTCTGACTGTCGTGTATAATAGATCATCTCCTATGTTGTAACCTGTCAGTGATGCCGAGACTACACACGGATACACTACCCTCTAGCCGCTCGACCCTTTTAATGTAGTCGCAGCTTCCGTGTCTTCTTTTTTCACTCTGGCAGCACCTTTCTCTGTGATCGCACCACACAGAGATCTGAGCCTCACTTTTGATGCAATATCTTTCTGCTAGCTTCCTCTCCTTGCTGCAGAAAGCTCATCACAATACCGATGACCTTTGTCTATTTTTCCCCCCACCTTATACACATCCCTTGATATATCTTTTATAGTTGTTTGCAGTCGGTGGCCTTCCTTTTTTTTTTAGCCAATCTCCTCTCTAGTATATATAGGAGTTTCCATCGTCTCCTAATTAAGAATAACACATTATATTCTTGCTATTTATATTATTTAAGTAATTACTAGTTACTTATCAAGCAATTGCTAATGGGAGTTCCCACTCCTGTCTCAATCTTGGAATCGTGCCACTCATTTAACAATCTCCACCTTTGCGAGAATTCCACCAATCTCCGAATATGAACTGAGACAATTGCCTCCACTACACCTCTCTGCACACTAGCCGCTCTCGGCTTTGCTCCACCTGCAGCAGCAATTCTCTGCATCTCTGTGTGAGATGCCCATCCTCATGCTAAGGGATGCTCCACTTGTCTTCATCAATGAGATGAATTGGCCAAGCCCAAGCTTCCACTGGCTTAGATAAACCCGTCGCATTACTCTATGTGTGACACATTGTCACTTTCTCCTTTCCATCTTTGCTTTTACTAGCATCATGGAAATCAAACGGAACACCATAACCATCTAATGCAAAAGTGACTCTATCTTTCTAGCCATACCTAATTGGTGTCTTGCTAGTTCTTTTTTTCTACCTACTACCCTACTAGAAGGTCCTTTTTGTCTGTCAAATAGTGTATTCCCTACCGGTGTATACAAACATCCTTTCCTCTTCCCCTCCATAACAATCATGGCTCCTTTAACAACTCTAAGAGCCCCATCCTTTGTTTTGAAGGCAAATCCTTCAGATTCAAGTGTTCCCATGGAAATTAAATGCATCTTAATATCAGGGACATAACGCACATTATCTAGCGTTTTCACCATACCATCAAACATTTTAATTTTTATTGTCCCGATTTCAATGGTTTTGTAAGTTGCACCATTACCCATTTAGACAACTCTGCAATTATATGGTTTATATGTCTCAAACCACTCTCTGCACAAACACATGTGATATGAACATCCATAATCTAAATTCCATCAATTAATTAGATTATCAGTGCCTGTGGTGACTGTTAACACGTTAGCATCATCCTCTACTGAAGCACCCTATGCAACGCTTATTTGATCTGAATTTTTTGACTTGGCCTCCAGATCACGTTTCAGTTGATTACAGTCCCTCATGTTGTGTTCTTCTTTCTTGCAGAAGAAGCATTTAAAATTCCCAACACTCCTCGGTTTTGACCTTGACCCCCTTTGGTTTCTGGAGTCTCTGCCCACTCCCCTTCCACGCTGTTTATTCACCGTAGCCACCACCAACCCATCTGCAGTGAATGTGTTTGTCGGCTTCCTGATGATCTCAATCTGGAGCAAAATAATGGTCACCTCATCAACTGTGAGAGTTTCTCTACCAACTAGTAGAGTGGTCACCAATCTATTAAAAGACTGTAGAAGAGAAGCTAATAAAATAACAGTCTTGTCGACATCTTCTAATCTCACTTCAACACTTGTTAGTTGAGTGATGATCTTATTCAATGCATGGAAATGGTCTAAAATCTTTGTTCCTTCCTCCATCCGCAATTGATATAGTTGTTTTCTCAAGAACAATTTATTGGTGAGCGATTTTGACATGTATAGTGTCTAACTTCTTCCATAACACTATTGCAGAAGTTTCATAAAAAACATGATACTTTACCTCCAGTGCCAGACACATCCGGATAGTGCTCACCACCTTCATCTCTAGCTCCTCCCATGCATCATCTGACATAGCATCCTTTTGTTTTTCATTCCCTTTCTTGTTGAAAGATCCTGGCTCCTCTCTCCCTTTCAGTTCTTTATGAAGCCTTTGATGTACCAGAATATCTTTCATGGTACTCTGCCATAGGCAGAAGTTGTTCTTCCAGTCGAAAGCCTCCACCTCGAATTTTGTCCCCAGGATTCATCTGATTGCCATTGTACTGTATTTAGACCATACATTATTCCCTAGTCTCCAACCAAAGCTACTAATACCACTTGTTATGATTATTAACACAAACAATCAATGGAATAACATAATCACACAATAACACCGAGATTTTTACGTGGTTCAACCTTGGCCTACGTCCATAGAGCGTATATTATTTTATTAAGAAAGAAATAATGAAAAATACATAGAGTTTAATCCTTCAAGTTTAAGACGAAACTCGAAGCCTCCAGACCACACACAATACATGTGTATAATATTTATTCACTGCTTCCCTGTTTACTTACAGCTTGCCGTGATTCTTTCACCTGCATTGAGAACCCCAAAAAAATGTTGCCTCGATCAAAGACTGCTAGGCATTCTTCAGAACAGTATATCAGGCAACCTCATGCAGTGTTGATGTAGACTTGCACAACACCTTTGCCAACATCTTCAGACGAGACTTCTATCTGTAAGCACCTCCACACGCCAGATCTCTCTGTTCTATACTGCACTTTCTGGTTGTATATCAGCCCCACACCTCTGCTGTGTTGTTCCTTGTTGGTTTACAGAGAGTGTTACCTTAACATTGTATGCACACTGCTCATAGTGTCCACGGAAACTCTATCTTCTCTCTAACTGTCGTGTATAACAGATCACCTCCTCTGTTGTAACCTGTCAGTGTTACGGAGACTACAGACCGATACAATACCCTCTAGCTGTTAGACCCTTCTGCTGTAGTCGCAGCTTCTGTGTCTTCTCTTTCCACTCTGGCGGCACCTCTCTCTGTGATCGCACGACACAGAGAGATCTGAGCCTCACTTTCGATGCAATATATGTTTGCTTGCTTCCTCTCCTTGCTACAAAAAGCTCCTCATGATACTGCTGACCTCTGGCTGGTTTTTCCCCACCTTATACACGTCCCCTAATATGTCTTTTATAGTTGTTTGCAGTCGGTGGCCTTCTTTCTTTTTAGTCGATATCCTCTTAGTATATATAGTATTTTCCATCGTCTCCTAATTAAGAATAGCACATTCTATTCTTTCTATTTATTTAATTTAAGTAATTACTAATTACTTATTAAGTAGCTGCTAATGGGAGTTCCCACTCCTATCTCAATCTTGGAATCGAGCCACTCATCTAATAGAGTTGCCATGGGATGTTGTGCCACACTCAGATCATTGGGATGGCTTTGCAGGCTCACTTTATAATTTTCATGATTGAATGGGAACTATTTTGTTCTCAAATTTGCTCATGTTCTTTAAGGTGAGTTTCACATCTTCTTTGCTAAATCATTTTGGTCAATCACTCTCAAGTAATTTTTGTCATAGTCGCTTCTTAGGTCAACTAGGAACCACCTTGAAATGTTGAACTACTCCTGTAAATGGTGTATGCATCTATCAATGGTATGGTGTGATACCCCAGCCCAAATTAGAAGTTAAGTATGACTAATTAAATAATTTTTAGCCATTAATTGTGTTTTCTGTTCCTCTAATCATGAAGATTACATAATAGGTCGTTTGATCCGATTCGAGTCCGATAACTCTTTTAATTGACTTTTCAATGTACTGTAATATCCCAGATTTTCAGTTGATCAATATTTACGAAATTGCCACTGAAATGGTAAAATAAATGGATATGAACCTTGGATGGATAAATGTTGGGTTAATTGTCCAAATAAGATCCAACAGATGGTAGATGTGGATCTATGGAAATTAAATGGGTAATGTACAATTATTTAGGTCAAGTGGTTAAATGGGTCAAAGGACTCAAATGGGACCCAATGGGTCGTTGTGGACATAAGTGACCATTGGGTGAGCTTAAGATTAATTGGGTTAGGCTGAATTAAATGGGAATGCCAACAAGTATTTAGTTAACTCAAATTAAATGGAAGAGTTGAGTTTAAAAGGTGGAGTAGAATTTATTATTGAGTTGAATTAAATGAATGGGTTGAGTTGAGGAAGTTAAATTAATTTTAAGTAAGTGATGTGTGTGAATGAGAGTGGAATGGGTTGATTTCAAGTGTAAAACAAAGAAAAACGTGGGCTGCAAGGGGAAGTTATCTTATGCATGTAACTCCTAGTTAAGTGTTAAATGTTGGTGGAGGTTTTGGGAGTTACATGTGGTGAGGAGTTGTGTTGCAAAGTTAAAGATTCATAAAACACGTTGGATTGCATGAGAATTAAAGATGAATTGGAAGGTTGAGTTGGTCCAAGTGAATCAAATGGGGGAAGTTTTATTTAATTGGGTTAAAGTATGTGAAATGGGTCAAAATGGCCAATTTGGATCCAATGGGTCGGGTTTGACTTTGTTGACCACTAAGTGAGTCCAAGATTGATTAAATTGGGGCTGTTTGGAGTTTGAAATAAAATCATATAGTTGAGTTAAATAAGTGAGCTGATTTGGAAATAAATTATAAGTGAGTGAGTTGATTTGAAATAAGTTATGAGTAAGTGAGTTGCTTGAAATTATAAATGGTGGAGTATAGTTGAGCTAAATTTATGAGTTAAATTAAGTGTAAGTGGAGTGTTTGTAATTCCAAGTTTTAAAACAATAAAAAACGTTCGTTGCATGATGATCCCATGCATGTAACTCCCAAGATAGAGATGAATGGTAATGGCATTATATGGGAGTTACATAAGTGAGAAATGCATCTCAACTTCAAGTGTAAAGCACGTTGGAGTTGCATGGGATTGTTATCCCATGCATGTAACTTCTACAAAAGAGATGAATGAATGGCAATTTGGGAGTTACAAATGGGGAGGAATTATGTTTTAAATTTAAACATATCACAACGTTGGGTGCATGGGGGTTTACCTCATGCATAAAGCTCCAAGGATGGAGATAAATGGAATTACCGTTTCAAGGAGTTACATTTGGAGAGGTGGTGGTTAACTTAAGCCAAACAATGGCCCTCACGTTGGAATACATGGGGAGTTGATGAGCATCAAAGAGGTGGCGGTTACACATGGGGCATTGGTGAGAATCAAGGGAGGTGGAGTTACATAAGGGGTTATGGCATTTCAAATTCAAAATTATAGGCTACAACGTTGGGAGCATGGGGATTGTGGCTTATGCATTGAAACTCCAAAAATGGAGATGAATGGAGCTGTTGTTTTATGGAGTTACAAAAGGGGTTTTGACTTTTCAAATTCAAATATGTTAAGTTACACATTGGAGTGGTGGCTGCTACGCAAACCAAAACCATGAGACACCGTTTGGGCGCATGGGTGTTTCACATTTTTGGATGAAACTTCTAGATGGGAAATGAATGGATTTGAGGAGGTTACTCAAGACCTTGCATGGGAGACGTTGGAGGGTTGGGGAGTTTCATTTCATAGATGAAACTCCCAAGTAACATAAAGGATTTTGGGTTAAGGCAATGGGAGTTACACAAGGGCTGAATCAAGAACCATTACCTTGGCTGACCACCACATTTGGAACAAAGATTTGGATACCTTTCTCTCTCCCTTCCTTGGACGGTTTTCATCTTTCAAAACCAAGAACAGCAACTGGTTGCTTAATCAGTCCTTGGATTGATCTCTTTCGTCAAGACAAGTTCAGCCAAAGGGTTTGGCATCAAGGCTTAGCACATTCATCCAAGGCCAAAGTTCTCTTTCTTTCTCTCTCATTTTCTCTCTCAAATTCATATCACCTGGCTGAAGTATTCCAAGGAGGTTGCAGCAAGGTTAGTCTCAGTTAAGATAACAAGAAGGAAGAGGGAAGGTTAGGGAAGTAAAGGACCAAGGAAGGAGTCAAAGAACCGAAGGAAACGCGGTATTGGTAAGTGCACTATGAACCTTGTCAAATAAGTTGGTTAAAGGATGTGATCTGGCCATTGTGTGGCCAGATCCATCAATGGTTTAGATTAGGTATTATGCTGTCTTAAATAACAAAATATGGACCATCGAGTTCGGCCCCTTTGGATGGCCGAACCCCATGAGAAAACTTGGTGATTTTTATGGTGTTTTGAAAGACAAAATCCATATTATAAAATGAAGGTTTTAAAGGATTTTGAATGGAGATAAGCTTGCTGTTTTGGACCAGTTATGGGATGGCTGAATGATGTGGTTTCCATGGTTAAAGTATGGAGTCTCATATGTATATAATTGATGAAAGTATTGTGTTAAGAGAACCATAGCATGGCCGAACCCCATAGACTGTTTTGATGGATGGTTGGATTAAGTTTATGATGGAATTATGTAGTAATTATATGCTTTGATTTAAGAATTATATATGTTTGTCTATGGACTTAGATTAGGTAAATAATCAGCCATCATGAATGATGGAAAGTGGGGACAAAAATCAGATTGGCGAGGTTCGGCCATGTAGTATGGCCGAACCCCACTAATAGTGATTGATGGACTTAATGATTAATTTGTATGGATGAGTGAAGGATTTAATAGGGCCAAATTAAGATGGTGAGGTTCGACCATGGGGTATGGCCGAACCCCACTAAAGTTGGTTTTATTTTAGGCGATGGAAGTTAGCAAAAATAAGCATTGGTTAGACCAATGGCAAAACTGTAAATACAAGATAAATTGTATATGTGAATGGATTGATCAAAAGATTTGAAAATAGGGGTCCAAAATCAAGTGGTAAGGTTAGGCCATGTTGTATGGACGAACCCTACCAAAGTATGTTTAAGGTGTGAGGTGGGTTAATTATGTCTAAATGGTGTTTAACATAAATTAAACAAAAGGATAGTCTAAATGGCATAATGGTAATTATGGATGAAATGATCAAAGATAAAATGATCATGTGATTGGATAAATGGGCCAAAACCAAAGTGGTAAGGTTCAGCCATAATGTATGGCCGAACCCTACCAAGGCTTATTTGGAGGTTGGTTAGATTGTATGGTTGTATGAAAGAGAGACAAATTGAAAATAGTTGAGGTTCGGCCATGGGGTATGGCCGAACCCCACAAAGTGGATTTTTGGGACTTAGACTAGGTTGGAATCACATGGATGAATGTTTAACTTGCTGTTATGTAAATAAGGTATTGAAATTGCTAGAACGGTGTACAAGCCGTGAACGGGAGACGGTTCACAAGAGCTGTCAATCTAAGTGACTTAGAGTAGGTTTCCTACCTTTATTATAACCACATTTCTATTTGCTGTTTTATGTTGATTTTGATAAATTATATGGATGTAAAGTTATATTTCTAAATGGCATGTTTGCATAGACATCTCATGCATGGCATGGGATGATGGTGTTGTAACCGGAGGCCACACTCCGTCGGGGCGTCCGAAAGACCACTGTGGGATACCTTGATGATGAGAATCCCATCAAGAGGAATCAGGAGGCCACACTCAGTCGGGGCGTCCGAAAGACCACTGTGGGATACCTTGATGATGAGAATCCATCAAGAGGAATCCGAAGGCCAAACTCCGTCGGCGCGTCCGAAAGACCACTATGGGGTACCTTGACGATGAGAATCCCGTCAAGAGGAGGTTATGTAAAATGGTGATGGGTGGGAATCATTACATGTTCATTTCATACATAGCATGTTTTATGGAATTTTGACACACATGTATTATTATATTATTTGCATGCTTTTATACTAACCTTTTAGTAGCCCTATTCGGAAACACTACTGGGCGCGTTGATCTAATGCCCTATCTCTATCCTTAGTGGTTGATGGAGGAAAGGAAAAGAATGAGGGTCTTGAAGGAAACCAAGCCTAGAAGCTTGGGCTTTGAGTGGACTTTTAATGGATTGACTTTTAGTTGATGTCGGCATGTAATAATGTAGTTAACTAGTTACTATGGTTTGATTTATTGGGACGGTTTGGAATGAATGGTAGACTCAGGTTATTTAGTAATATTGGAGAATATGATCATGTACTTTGCTATCTTAAGTTATAAATTGAGTAATTATAGGATCTCTTATAACCTCAGTTAAATTAAGACTAATTATATTCCGCAAGTTTATTATACCATGTGTGAATCGATTCTTATGGACTTAATCCATACGCACATGGGCTTGGCTAGTTAAGGGTCGGACTTTAGAAGTCCGAACTTAACTCGTGTCGTGACACTCCGCCCCGATCACTTGAGTATTATTATTTATATAAAAAAAATAAACTCTGATGATTAGAGTGAAAAGGGCGGGGTGTTACATGTACAATGGCAAAATCATAAATATTTTGAACTTTTCGTTTGGCTTAAAACTAAATTGCTCTAGAAACCAATCCATTTGACTTAGTTGGAACTCCAAATTTATAAACTTTCAGTATTTTTAAATTTTGGACCTAAAGACATGTCAATCCAGTCCTACTTCCACATATTTTTACCACCTCAAATTTCATAAGTGACAAAGCCCCAGTTTTATAGGGAGACAAATTCCTAAAAATATAAGGAGAGAGTCAATACTCGATTTGTATCATAATGAACCTTCGTATGTTTTTAGATTTCCAAAAATATCAAGTTTTGACATTTATTTACACCAAGAATTTGGGCCGTAGTTTTAACTAAAAATATTCTTTCCCTCGAATGAAATAGTTTTTGACCTTAAACACTCTGGGCCTTTAGAATGTTTTTTTCAGACGAATTTACTCCAACTGACTATAAATTCAGATTTTTACTCAAGAGATTCTTCAAAATAAAGGAAATTTGACAAAACAGTGATTTTTGGCTAAAACATTGGGTTTTCGACGTAGGATTCTCTCAATAATGCTATGTTTAGTTTTTAATACCCGACCTAATAGACTGATTAGATCAGTCTAGTGGGACCCAGAAATAACCAAATATGAGGAAGGACAGTGGAAGGAATTGTTAAAAAGAGTTATTATTAAAATAATAATAATAAACTTAAAATAAGAACAAAGCTACGATTGTAGCTTGTGAGATGGGGTGGGTGATTCCAACACCACTGCATGCCTACAAGATTTGTCTATTTAAGCAGAGGAAGATTGGGAGGGAAGTAAAAAAGTAAAAAAATGAAGGCTTCTTCTCTCTCCCTTTCGTTCCTTTCTTTCGCATCCCTTTCCACCTTTTCTAATTTCATTCTTCCTTTCAATTTCAAACAACAGCAGAACGTTGGGTTTTCCCACGTTCCCTCGAGTTTTAAAAACAAGGCCAAATCTTAGCAGAATTTTGCAACCAATGTATCAAAGCAATCATTTTCTCGTTCTTATTAATTATAGAGGAAGTTAAGAGGAGAATGGGTTAGTTATGAGCTTAAAAATTGGTTTTTCAAAATGGAGGAAAAATAACCTTTCCTCTCAAATTTAAATTATACCCTTAAAATCAGTTATATTTTACAATCAAAGCTCAGTTTTTCGACCGCAAGTAAAATCGAGGACAAGATTAACCCCAGCTGACTATTGTGTGTTTACTTTCCCGCCTTGTGTGTTTAAATTCTTGCACCGTACCCTCTGGGCTAGACTCTTCATTCGTAGAGCCGCAGTAACGCCGCTCGGTGACACCATCAGTAGCGCAGCGGTAACGCCGCTCGGTGGTGAATGAGTTGGGCACTAACTACTTTAATTTACATTTGTTACACTGTATCCTCTAGTCCGAAACCTCCACCTGTATCATAGTGGAAATGCTGCTCAGGTGGCCATCTGAGATGCCCTTGGTTGCCCGGTGGTAAAAGGGTTTGAGCACTAAGTATTTTATTTACACACTGTATTATACCTGTTGGGCCGAATTCTCAATACATCTCCTTCGCCAAGGAAACAATATGAGACCGGGTACTGAGTACTTTACATTTTTCCTTTATTGGGTGTTTTGGATGACTAACGGCTAACTCTCTGACAAAATTTAAAGGAGTAGAAAGAGCCTAAGTGACTCACTTATATTTATCATGTTTTCCTGGAAATGTGCACTGGGTTGGGAAATAGTTCGTATATGTATGTTGATAAATAAGAAATTTATACGATTACTCTATTTTAACATATTTTCTAGTGAAAACACAATGGGAGAAGGTGAGAAGACTTAGCCTATGGTTTGATATGAATAATAATTAGGAATCCTTAATTTTTAGACATGATGGGACCAATGGAACTTAAACGGATGGAAAAGACAAAATGGACTAGAAAGCGAGACCTGACATCGCTTACCTGTAAGGGATGGGATAATTGTTCTACCTATTAGAACGTAAGAAAACTAAGTTGTCAGGGAGTCGAGGTCTAGTAGTTTAAAACGCAGAATGGGACCATGCAAATGTCTAAAGGTTGAGTGATTCGTTGGATAGGGTGAAGGCGTGAGCCATCAGTAACCCGTTCTGCACATTTGTAATTATGCATGTCATTGTTTATGATAACATCAGTAAAGTTAGAAATAAATGTCATCAAGGGGTGCCATGGATCATGGAAGGTTGGGAATAGTACATTCAGTATAGGTTGTCAGGGTGTACAGTATGTGGTCTTGGTAGAGAAAGTCTTAATAAGTATGTCTCAATGAGTAGGATTGAGTACATTGGGGTCAGAATGACTGGATTCACTTGCAACTTGCTATATTACTTCCGTGTCGGGATTTAATGCTTCCGAAGTTGAGTTAGGACCTTCGGAGAGGTTCAGCTTAGGACCTCAAATGGGGAGAGCAAGGTTCCCGTTAACCCAATGAGTAGGATTGGGTTAGGTATGTGTGTCTCAATGAGTAAGATTGAGCAATCACGTACGACTCAATGAGTAGGGTTGAGTCAAGTTATATACGACCCAATGATTAGGATTGGGTTTGGGTCAATGAGTAGGATTGAGTAAAATACGTATGACTCAATGAGTAGGATTGAGTCAGAATCTGGTTAAAGATATGTACGACCCAATGAGTTAGGATTGGGCTAATTACATATGACTCAGTGAGTAGGACTGAGTTGATATTGGTATAAGTTAGTAGTGTCCTTAGGAAATGATCCTAGGGTGAAAATGGGATATTGATGATACGTTGCATTATCATGAAACTGCATTGTTCATGTATACTATGGGTTTCCTTATTAAGTTCTCCTCATTGGGCTAGTAGCGTACGTCCCTTACAATGCAGCAGATGAACTGGAGGAGGGAGAAGAGAATCCCTCTGCAATGCCTTAGGAGCTGGAGTCTATGGATTCCAGAAGCTGTCTGCAAGGAAGACCGCGTTCATATTAGTTATTTGCATATTTTGGGAAAGCTTGTAAATATTAAATAATTTTGCCAGTTATGGCCAAAACCTCCTTGAATAGGTTATATATATACATTATGGTACGTTAATGTATACTTGGTTGTTTTATAATGTGTATATTTGATTTTGAGTGTGTAAACCGGGAAAAAACCAAATTCAGGAAATTTACAAAAAGATTTGGCTTTACTGTCAGCGAGATGCATAGCCATTAGAGATGGATCGTAGGGGGTCATTGGCGTTGAATCACCAGTGACGATGGGTCTTCAAGATTGAATGACGATGCATCAGGGTTCACGAGTGGATCGGCCTGAGAGCATTGAAAAATCACATAATTTTTTATCTGACGATAGGAATTGCTGATGTGTCGTCATTGGCCATAGAGAATCGCGATACATCGTGAATGGTGATAGATAGTCAGAGACGTATCATGTCTGACGATGGGATCGACCTGAGACCAAAACTGTTTTTGACAGTTTGGTCTCCTGGGCAATGGGTCGCCAGTGGTGATGGATCGCCTAGAGTTAAGGTTGTTCGGATAATTTAAGGATTTCAATTTTGGATTTACATTTTAGTGTGCCTAAATACACATGTAATCCACGTGTGTATGGACTTAGTTGGACTCAGGCTCATGAATTTTAGTTAAGGAAAAAAAATTAAGTCGTGTCTCGGGTCCACACCAAGGTCGGGGAGTGACATATGGATTCTTGTGTAGCTGTCTGACCCTTAAGTTTCTTTAATTATGAATTTAGTTGCACGTGTGAGAGGTGTGTGAGGGAACCTCAGGGGCCCCACCTATTGGACATGTGTCGCCAAAGTCCAATTTGGATTAATCTCAGTGGAAAGTTTGGAAAATAAGAGAAATAATAAAAGTGGTGTGTCTGTCGATATGACCGACAACATCGGTGGGACCAATGGTAATGTTCGTCAGACCTTTAGTGAACAGACCTTGGACTAGGATCAAGGGGGAGACAAACCAAAGAAATGGGTCCTCTACCGGTTTGATCGAACTGGGCATATGTGTGACTGTTTGAGAGCAGAATTGTGAACAAACTCTTGACTAGAATTGGGTCTCTATCGGTGCAACCGACGAGTGTTGTCGGTGCGACCAGAAGAGAGCAGTGTATAGAGCATTATGTGCACTGTCGGTTCAACCACAGAGGTGTTGGTGTGACCGACAAGTGACTTAAGCCTTGGGTATTTAAACCCCATTTGGCGTGAACCCATTTTCTCAATTTCTTCTCTTCCCCTTCACGGAGAGCAACCCTTTCCCAGCTATACTAGACCTTCTTCTTCCTCTTTTCTCTCCCTACCTTCCATTGCATGCAAGAGATTTGAGTTGGACTCACTTCCACCTCTTTTCTCTACAACATTGGGTTTTATTTGGGGATTTGCATGGAATAGACGTAGACTCATGATGTAAGCCTTGATTAGGGACGAATCCTTGTAGAGAAGTTGGGATTTGATGCTTTGGGGCCATGCATGGGGTAGGTTTGAGCTCCATTCGGCATTGGAACTCCAGAGGGAGATAGATATTTGGGAAAAATGGTTTATTATGGGGATGGAGCTGGGTAATGTTGGTAATTTGGGGGTTTTTCATGAGTTGAGCTTGGGTAACCTACAGTAGATTTATCTTGTATTTGGCCCAATCAAGGAACTTATTTTGTGGTTTCTATGTTCTAATGTGTGATTAGTGCTTAGTACCCCCGATTCCAGAGCCGAACGACTCGAGAACCAACTAGAAGCGCATAGAATTTGAGGTGAGGAACGCTACACACCTTGATTGGATTAATTGTGGATGACATGCAATGTAGTAATCTTTAGATTAATATGCTCTAAAGCATGATGAATTGTTGATCGTATGCCATGTTTGGTGTATTGAATTTGTGAATCTCTTTTGAATTTTTATGTTTTGTGATGCTTGATAACCCGCTGAACTCACTGTGCGTTGATTGATTAATATATACTCTCGCATGGTTGGAGACGAATTTTGAATGTGGGTTGGGAAAAATTGAATAGGGTGATGTGGGGCCAAATGTGACATGCCACCATGGGATAGGGTTGCATGAATAAAAATTGCAATGAATGCATTGTGAATGAAAAGATAAGCCATGATTGAAATCCCTGAGGCAATAGGAGGGCAACTCCCTGAGGTCCACCCTACATGGAAAAAATAACGATTGTATGAACTTGTATGGAATTGTTATGCATGCCATCTACTATGAATTATGTTCTTTGTCTAACTCTATGCCTATTTTCATTTATATAATCATCCCATGTGCATCTCCCCCACCTGTTGGGCCCAGGGGCTAGTCAACTTTTGGGTGGGTAATGGACGTATGAGTATGACATTGAGACGTGGAGACACTAGGGTTGGGTGTGTTTATAAGGGATAAAGGTGATACATGAATGTAATACCTTCCCACTTGAACCCACTAGTGTAGATAACCAACTCAATGAAGGAGGTTGAAGTGACAATAAGGCCATAGAAGCTTCGATAGGACCATACGAGAACGGTGGCATAGCATATTTGCATCGTATTATTGTATTCTATTTCAAAGATATCCATGTGGGTGCTATTGCATCGCATTATTGTATTCTATTTCATAGATATCTATGTGGGTGCGTAAGTATGTGGCATGCATTTATTTCCTCACTAGGCTTCCATGTGATCATCTTTGCAATTTCAAGTAACATTGCACTGGCTGGGTCTGAGCATAGACTGCACTGGAGCTTTCCAGGCACTGACACTTAGACATTCTGATATTTTTTATTTTGATGTGACATGGTTACGTATTGATGTATTTGTTATATTTTAAACCATGCATACTTGTAGCTTGTGAATTGTGGACTATCTTAAGACTCTTTGGGACAGTATATTATGATGTTATCTAAATGTGCATTAGATTGTAGAATGTTGAATGGGCAGGTTTAATTTGGAGATTATGTTCGGTCCAAATGTCCTATTTTTTGCGTAAACTCTTCAAAAATTTTGGTAGAAATCCTAAATCCCAAAAATTGTTTAAAGTCCCTAAAAGAAGTGTTGCATGTGTGTTTCCCACGTCCACTATTTGATATGTGTAATAGAGTTTAAAAAAGATATATCTTCTCAGTCGCATGCCCGATGGGTCGTGGCATGACACCTTGTTATTGAAAAAGTTAAACAATATAGGTTCATTATTACATCTTTTTCAAAAATCAGCCCATATCATCTCTATGTATGGCTCAAATATACATTCAACATTTTCATAACTAAGGAACAAATTATATGATGTAGATGGTTGATTGATTTTTATATTTTGTGCAACCAACACCATAGTTTGCTCACAATCGTCTTCAGTTACCATTGTAGTTGTCAATCTTGCCAAGATCCATCGCCTATTGTTCATCATCTCGAACCCTGCAATCCTTCCTAAGATCCGTTGCAAACCGTTCATCATCTCTGATCTCGACATAATGTTCTTCTAAAGAAAACACATCAATATAAAAAGTCAATTGCCCGTTATCATCAAACTTTGGAGCTGGTAACCCTATGAATTTCTACCTTTTTCTTTTCTCCGAACATGCAGTAGCAGGGAAACGGGAGTGCTGTGCGCATGGAATAGAAGAATAGGGTGTGCCGTGTGCATGGAATAAGGGAGAATAGGTCTACTGTGCATGTGTATCTCAATAGTGGATTTCTTTTATTCCTTATTGCCCTTAAATTATTAAGGCGTAGCATTTGGGTCCCCTTCCATGTGGGAAGCCATGTCATCGCCCATGTGGCATGATGACACGTCACCAATTCCTTTTCCAATAAATTTAATGAATTTATTCCCCATCATACTACACAACATTAATTTATAGTTTAATTTCATAAATTAAATCCCACTTAATTTCTCTTAATTAATTTCTTAAATCTTATTAATCTCAATTAATTATTAAAACTCAGTTTTATAAACTCTAAAATTTCGGGGAGTTACACATCACTGCCTCTAGCTTGGAAAGAATTCGCCGTTGACTTGCAAGTGCTGACATCAAAATTCCCTTCCTCTTCATCAACATACGAGTAAAAAATTGGTACATCAAAGGACAAATGATGAGAGGATAAATTTTTATCAGATGAACAAATCAAATGATGTAGGCGTAGGGTTGAATTTGAAGAAATCCTTCGTGGACTCGCAGTTTCAAAGTATGGTCACTGAAGGACCCGCGCAACCAATCATGGTTCATGAAAGGATTCTGCCTTGATTGGGGTTTTGCAAAGCAAGACTTGAATCAGAACAAGTTTTCTGGAAATCCAATTATGCCTTATGAAAATTAGATTAAGGTCTCCTTTAATTCAATTCATAAAATTTGCATAAACGAATAATTAAAAGAGATATAAAATCGAAAAATTGGTATTTCTTAATCTAAAAATCCACAAAACATAATTGAATGACAATCACCAGTACTTACTTGCAAAAGGTTAGGCTTGCCCTCTAGAGGGTTGGGTTTCGCCAAGGGCCACTGCCCGGCGTGCTTTTGCACAAAACTCCAAGATTTATTTTCCAAAAATTATCAGTTGTATTGAATTCAAAGTTTACGTGGGTATTTATGGTAAAAAACAATCAAAAAGACCAAATTTTCCTTTCCTTGGTTGACCACACCAAGAGAGAATTTGTCCAAAATTATTCCTTTAAAAAAAACTACAAAAATATGAAAGGAAATATGCATTGTTCGTCATCGCCTAAGTTATCCTATGAAATTGAAAAAATCTAATATGCATAAAGAAGACTCCTATAATATCACCCTTCTTTCCTGAAGTCCCACAAGTTGTGAGATATCTCCAATCTTGCAAACAAACCAAGGAGAGAAGTTTTATGTAGTGTTATCAGAACTAGACTAGGCCGCTATCGAACTGCTGGTTTGACCGCGACCGTCAACTCCACAGTTCAATTCTGCAAAAATAACTTTTGAGAAGTTAAACGATAAAAAATCGGGATGAACCACGGTTAAACGAGATTGTATTAAATAAACCTCAACTCGTGAACCGCAGTTCACAAAGAAAAGTGAAAGCAGAGAAGAGAAAGACTAAGAAAATCCTAACTTTGAGGAAACGGAGAAAGGCAAGTATCCCTCTACAATGTACATCGCAGCCACCATCATTTGATCTCTCTCTACAATGAACAATGCTCAGAAAAAAAAAAGTGCAGGAGCTGAGGCTGTGAGCCTGAGATGGAGTCTGGACATTGAGGTTGGGAGCTTGAGAGGAAGAGTTGGCCATTTAAGAAAGTGAGTTTTGCTTGGAAGGGTGAATTTTATTCAGAAGAGATATAAGGATTGGGAAAGGTGATGAATGACTAATGAGGTAACGGGAAAGTGACAGTTGAGAAGCTCGAAAAATGTTTAAAATTTTAAGGTGGGCGAGTTATTAGTTTTGAAGCAAATATGACTTATGTATGATTTTCTTTTAAAAAAAAATATGATCATACATGCATATAACTTGTTATGTATGGTTTGATGAAGTTGTATGGGACATTCTCTGAGTTTAAAACACTGGATTGATTTTTTGAATTTCCCATAAATTCCTGAGCTTTGGACTGAAAACTTGATTGTAAAGATGCCTTATGAGTTTCATTGAATTTTTGCATCAAATCTCTTGTGATATCTTCTTTGAATTTTTGCAATTCTGCTGCGATTAAAAATGATGCAAATGCATGATGAGAAGGGTCAGAAAGAGAAGGGAGTTCCTCTTTGGCATTAGGAGGGGATCGGGAGAAAGGGAATTAAAGAGATAGGATTTGCATAGAAGAACTAGAAAAGGGGGATTTTGCATTAGAGGATTCTTTTGCATTGCTTTTGAATTCATGAGATAGATTTTTCATTACCGCTATTTGTTGAAAAGGTAAGACCCTTTTGAACAATATCATCAAAATCAAATTCCTCCCAATTTCTGACGAAAATGTTTCTTGAAACATGAGAAGGGCTTTCATCCATTTTCTTTAAGAAGTTCCAATTTAAAATCCAAGGAATTTGAAAGTGATTGAAGAAGCTCATATCAATCCATGGTTCAGCTGCAAATTGGAGATTTTGAATAAAACTTTTATTTTCTAGTTTTAAAGCTGCGGCAAATTTATCATAAAGAAATTGAACTTATATTGGCAAAAGCTCTCGAGTTCCACTAAAATGAATCCAAAAATGATGAAACCACCACATTAGGATTTTATTTGAATTTTCAATTTTTAAAAGAAGAGACTAAGAATGTTGAAAAATTGGATTTTGATAAAACAAAATTACTTCCCAAGCTTGGATGTAATCCCAATAATTAAAAAAGAGTTCTTGAGGATTCAATGAATCAATTAAAATTCTTTTTGGTTGATGAAAAGGTTGACCCCCATTTGTCTTCAGAAAGAATTTTGCATAATTTTATTTTTGAATATGAAAATTTTGAATTGACTGGGAGATGATTTAAATGAGCAGTTTGCTGGAAATCTTTATGTTCAAATGTACAGCTTCTAGTTTGAAAAAGATACATTCATAGTCTTGACAAGTATATGGGGCTACAAAACACTTATCATTAGAGAAATATTCTAGGATTAAAGATTCAATAGTGATTGACTCAGGATAACAATGAGGAGGAACAACTCTAATATTCTAATAAGAACGAAAAAGTGGTTTTGAATTGGAGTTTGAATTTGAAGAAGGGGTATGAGATAAGTGAGGCTGAGAGATGAGGGATGCTCCATTGGCTGTATGCGTAATTTGAACTTTGGAAGATGACGGTGATGGGTTAGAGAATCCACTTTGCATGTGTTTTTCATAGGGACCAATTGGGCGATGAATTGGAGATGATGAAAAAAATTGATTGAGATGATCAAGGATTTGGGTCGAGGAATTGAAAAGGAGATCTAATTCTCTGAGGGGGTCTTGAAGGCAGCTTCATTGGAAAATTTCTGAGAGGATTATGAAAAAAAAAATAAGCTAATCCAATAATAGAAATGTACTAGATCAACTCTTCGAGAAATCTTTCGATGAACCCTGCAAAAATTCTAGAGATAAAAATTTAGGAATAAAATTATGAGATCCTTTTTATGAATTCTATTTCAAAATAAAAAACACTTAAAATAGCTTGCCATCTAGCAAAGATTTGTTTATTTGCTAGATTTTTTACATCCTTTTGAATCACTTCTTTTGATTTACAGTCGATTCTTAAAAGAATTTTTTTATTAAAAATATTTAATTAAATTTTTTTAAAAATTATAAACTATTGCAAAAATTTTCTTTTTTAATTGTTGAATATTTTGATTGTGCTTGATTTCATGTTCCTGAATAAAATCTAACTATTTTCTTTTTTGTTTTCTTTGTTTATTTGAATCAAAATTCCTCCAAATCCAATATCGGAAGCATCAGTTTGGACAATCTTGAAAGCTTATATTTAATTTTTTTACCCACATGGATGTAGCTCAGCTGGTTACCTCCCGCCTCAAGAAGCGGGAGGTCACGGGTTCGAGTCCCCATGGCCTAACATTAGTGTGCCTTAGGAGCAAGGGTTCACCCGTGGGGGTTTTATGATGGGTATCCCGCGGTTTCCCATACGTAAATTTAAAAAATAAATTAATTTTTTCTTTATTCTTCTAACAGCTTTTGTGTGCTTATCATTCCAAGGAATTGGATTTTTATATTAATCTTTCTTGTAAAATTTTCTATCTTTGGCATCATTTTTATAGAAATTAGAAACATAATTCAAACCTTAAAAATCGTTTTAATTGCTTAACATCTTTTATTTCATCTGGGAATTTATCTGCAAATTCAATAACATTGCTTATTGGTTTAACGGTTTTATTTTTTATCTTAAACCCAACAAAGCTAATTTCAGTCCGAAATAACTTAATTTCTCTTTGGCTTAAGACAAACCATTTCTTATGATAATCGTCTTAAATTTTTGTAAGTGTTTCCAATGTTTATCAGTTGACTCTCAGAATATCAGAATGTCATCGATATACACAAGAGAAAAGGTATTATAAGAATTGAAAATTTCAGTAATTATTCTTTGAAATTCTGAAGGTGCATTTTTTAGACCAAATGACACTACATTCCATTTGTAGTATCTTGAGGGAACTATGAAACATGTTTTGTATTTATCTGACGCATTTATCTAGATTTGCCAGAACCCAGATTTTAAGTCAAACTTGGAAAGGATTCTTGCATCGTAAATTTTGTGCAAGATATCTTGGATATTTGGAATTGGAAATCTTATGGATTGTAACACTTTACATAGAAAGTAGTACTGCTCCAAGGAGAATTACTCTTTCTAACTAATCCCTTTTTTCTAATTCATTTATTTCGTTTAAGCAAATTCCTTGATATTTGTTTGACATTTGAGCTGCTCAAGCTTTAGTTCGGATTTTCCTTTCATCAAAGTCTCTAATGTATGGTAATTTTACAATATGTTCTTTTCGGCCCCAGAATGCGTTGGGTAGGTCTGAACAACATTCTAGAGTGAGTTGTTTTTTAAATTGTTCTTTTTTATGTAGAAAAATTTGTTACTTTAATTGGGTGGATTTTAACGTTTTTTAATTCAGATTGAAGATCAAAAATGTTATTTTCTTTGTTTATCATGAGGGATTTTATATTATAAATTTCTCCTTGTCTAGGTTTCTCAACAAATTCGAAAGGCACCTGAGTATCTTCTATGGTTGTGACGATTCCTTCATTGGTAGTTATATAAAGGGTTATTGCATTTAAGAACTGGGTTCCTAAAATACATTTCACATAAATTAAGAACTGGTTTTATTTAAGAACTGCGTTATTGATCATTTTTTATCAATACTTTTGGTAATTCATACCAAACCAAAAATCCATTTAAAGACATAGAGCATGTTTCATTCCACAAGGGATTCACAAGTTTAAGAACTTGGAATGAAATGACAATGTGTATGTGTACCATGTCAGCGGTAATCACAAACACATCCTATACATAAGGTGATGCACTACCTACATTCATTTCCTAAAGATGAACAAATCACATGGCATATGAAACGAAATGAGATAAGTATATTCCAATACTTAGAGTGCAAACCTTCATGTACATACGAATATCTTACACTAGATCAATCCAACAATCAAACAAGAACATGGATTGAAGGTAAGATACACATGTGATTCCAAAAGTATGTTTCAAATGTGATACTCACAGTGGTATCCCTTCACACATTTGAACATAACATTGCGAGACTTGGAATCTAAGTCCACAATCCAGTAATAACCTTTTATCAAATCTGGTTTTAATCTTAGGTGCCTTCCCATTTGACTTTCTGAATCAAAACTTCAGATTTCGTACCATGATGTGTACCTAACATGAGAGGCAAACATTTTGGTACATGGCCTCATAGGATACTCGAGGTTGTCATCCTCACGATGTTCCTTTAACCCATCATATTCTTCCCTAGAGAATTCAACTTGGACTTTTTCAATGGATGAACATAGGCAATCACCTATACTCTTAGTGTATAAATTGGTCATGATAAGTGATGTCATCCATTGGAATAAAAGAGGCAATTTTTCGTGGATTCTACCTCTTTTGTTGTTTCATATCTTTTTAAATATCTCAAAAACATATTATGAAAGAACACTGATGAATGCTACTAATCTTTTTTATTAAAGTGCATAGTAATTTCATCATTAGTCCAAGTTATTTGGTCTTTGGGCTGAGTGGTCATGGAAGTTGAAGGTTTATCAAATATCTCTTCCATAGGCATAGACCACTTTCTATTCACCTATTTCCAAACATATTTATGGATGAAAATGATTAAACATTTTTCATCACAGATGGAGGTTTGGAAATGTCATACCTTTCTCTCATAGCCATTGTTCTAGCACGGATCAAATCGGATGGTTAGATCCTTGTAAAGAGCACTAGGCTTTTATACCAATTGAAAGTTCTCCCTTGATGCAAGAACATGATTAACCCTAGAGGGGAGGGTGAATAGGTCAATTTCAGTTTCCATGGTATTCACAAATTTCTTGATTGTTTAAGGTTTAAGTGCAGCGGAATAACAATATTAATCAAGAGATATGTTTAATGTAATAAACTGTTCATAATTTCTTAAACGATCATACTAAGTTTAGAACCCTTTGCATATAGTTTGATTATCTATATTTGTGCACAATGTATAAATAAAGATAATCAAATGCAAAATAATGTGTGTTGAGAAGAGTGGTTAAATACTAAAACACAAACACACAATGATCAAACACTATAAGACCAATTTTATTGTGGATCGGTTAACCAACCTACATCCATTGTTAGGACTAGCTCAACCTTGAGCTATCTCCAAATCCACTAATTGAGGACTTACACCCTCACAATTAGAGTAGGAATTCCACTTAACTCAATCGGTTGAGAATTTCAACCACCACATGTAGAATAGGAATTCCACCAATTCATTTGGCTAGGAATTCCACCCACTACATGTGCTAGAGACTACGCTTTAGATTTTTTTATAGTGGTTCTAAAGACAAGCCTCCTTAATCTACTTTCACAAAACAAATGTTTTAAATAAAATTAAAACCAAGAAGTATTTGCCTTTGAATCTCTTTTTCGTTGAAGTGTGTTTCTCCAAAATCCACCCAATCTGTGCCGACGCTCTGCCTTATAGCTGTCGTAGAGCAATCACAATTTCAGGGTGACTAGAAACTGGTTCTACCAAATCTTTCCTAGTTTATTATCCTTTCCCGTCTCTCTTTCACAAACTCAATCCATATAATTGGTTTTATAAGATTTCTCAAGTGTAGGCACAAGAGAGAGAGTAATTCTTTTGTTGGCCCTTATTTAAGCTCACTGATAATAGTGAGGGTCCAACGGATTTGCCAAAGGATGTCCAACTAGTTGCACAAAGATTGACATTTATAGAGAAGGCAACTAGTTTTTCCAGACAGTCCAGTGCCGACAGGTCGGGCGCACCGAGAGGTCGGTGACTAAAAATGTTACCGTTCAACTACCTGACCGTTGAGCATTAAATGCATTTTCAACGGCACAATTTATATCTGAACGACAGGTCTGTGTTACCGATGGGTCAACAGTCATGGCACCGAGAGGTCGGTCCATACGAGAGGCTCAGTCTGGGGAAAAACCATGCTGATAGAGTTTCAAGTCTAGAAACTAGTCTTACCCAGACCGACCTGTCGCCCTTTGTCGGTGTATCTGTCCTGGTATTCTCAACCGGTCTGTATTACCGATATGTCTGTTTTTCCAGAATCCACATGAGTTCTAAGTTCCAAAACTCATAAGTCTTTATCGAATAGTCGTTGACCACGAGGGATCGTTTTAGCCTTTCACCTAGGGGTCGGTGCATATGAGACTCTCGATTAAAGGCACACCTAGAATGACAGTTTTATGATCCAGAACCTTTGTCAATCTGGCTGACCAGTCTTTGACCATGATGGGTCGATCCTGTCTCCACCGAGAGGTCGGTGAGAACGACTAGTCGAGCTGACAGTGAAACCAAATACATATTTTCAAGTTTGGTTCCAACTCACTGTCAAGGTTCATCTCTAGGCTTTTTATGATTTTACCATTTGTTCAACTAAGCCTAGGAATGGTCTTCCTAAGGTATGTGTATCACCTAAAGTCACCTATGGCCAAATACATGTTTTTGTTTTTGCCATAATAATGAGCTTTAATCCGGTGAAATATGATCTTCACTCTTGATCACCTTGAGTCTTCAAGCTTCTAACAAGTGCTTCTTCCGAGTCATGGAATTGACAAACTTAGGGACTCAGCATGTAATGACCCATTCCGAGTTTTCACCATTTTTTTAGGAGATTTTCAGATCTCCGAGTTGTTTACGTGACCTTGGTAGCATGAGGAGAGTGTGGATCGGGGGGTGGACCCCAGTTTTTCTGATTTAGAGCTCAGATATTCGAAGGGCACTTCGATAATTTTATGATTATTGTGTAATGTGTCATGAAAAACATTTAAAAATCACAAATTTTCTTATTCGACGTCTGACTTTCGAGATCTTTCGAGTTTTTGACTTCATCGTGTTTTATTTCCTTTGAATAGAAATTAACCTAAAGAAAAAAAAATAACAATACTTGAACCCTCAAAACCCTAACACCCCTCCCTAAAACCCATCTTGCACGACACTGTAGCCGCAACTGCTACAGTGTACGCTTGCAACCCCCTCCTGCCTCCCCTTTCAGTTTCGATCCCTCCCTCTCTTTCTTTTTCTTTTTCTCCCTCTCTGCATCTCTTATCGTTCCCATTCAGAAACCCTAGGAAGTTCCCTCTTTTTGCAGTGTGCCACCGCCCACCTCTCTCTTGCTCTATTCCATCTTTTTCCCTTCCGCGTTTCCCCTCCTTGTTCCCTCAAGCGACCGTCGCCGCCTTCCAGATCTAAAGCTTGAACACTCACCGTTCGAGATTTCTGCCCCTTTTTCCGCCACCCCTATCGATTCCAGGTAAGCCCCTCTTCTTCCCCCATTATTTTATTTCCCTTTTTCTCCGATTTTCCTTGTCTTTCTTGATTTGTCATCAGTTTTCCTTGATTTGTTTTTCCCCCTTTTCAACTCAGTCAACTGAATTGGTTTGGCCGACTCCGGGTTGACTCGGCCTGACACCTAGGTTAACTTGATCTTGGCCCAGCCAGTTCAGGCCCTACCTAGTTGTAGCAGGCCCAACTCCCCAACCAAACCTAGTCCTTGTTTTCAAGCCCGTTTTCAAGCCCGTCTTCTTGCCCGACCCGTTTTCAAGACCGTCTTCTTGCCCGACCCATTTTGAAGACCGTTTTCTAGCTCAACCCGTTTTCAAACCCGTTTTTCAAGCCCGACCCGTTTTGAGCCCAGCCCAGTCTTAGGCCCGTTTTCCGTTCGACTCATTTTAGCCCTTTTTACCTTATTTACTTACTTGCCTTCTTTGTTTCAACAGATTGAGATCCCTTCAACCTATAAAGCCGCTTGCTCGCTTTGGATTTTCGACTACACACACGGTGAGGGGACTTGTCACTGTTTTAGCATGCATTCGCATCTATTTAACTTTTAACCTTAGACATAGAGTGACTCGAGTGGGGCCCTTCGTTTATTAAGTCACTCCGTAAGGGAACTATTGAATGAATTTGTGGCAAGGGATCCATTCGGGTGCACTCATGTCAACTATATGTAATAAAATGGAAACTTTTGATCGGACTAATGGATATTGAACATGAGGTTTGAAACTTTGATAACATGTGTATTTAGCTATAACATGTGAATAAATGTATGATGGGAATAAGACATGCGTTGGATGTCGAACATGATGTTAGGGACTTAATGATAATGTGTTGTGCATTTAATTATAACGTGTGAATGCATTTATGCTGAGAGTGAGATATGCGCCTAGATTTTTGGATATGATGCTTGGGACTTGTTGACACATGATGGGTGTTTACTTATAATATGTGAATGAGATCACGATGAATATGTGGACTTGTGTTTTGAGATCTTGTTATATACTTATATTGTTTTATATGATCATGATATCATGCGCATGCATTGCGTTGGGGGGGGTAACCCACAACGGACAGCCTGCCGTTGGGCGTTGAGATGAAGGAACTATTGACATGTGTATATGTTTATGATGACGTGATGAGTTTGGTTGTTGGGAGGACTTCCCCGTTATGCTCCGGCGGTCAAGACCTCCATAAGGAGATGCGGGTTTTCTCATTGCGTTTCAACGGTTGAGGTACCTGACCTTAAGGTTGGCTTCCCCGTTATGCTCCGGCGATCGAGACCCCCATAGGGAGATGTGGGTTTCCCCGTTGCATTCCGGTGGTTGAGGCAGTTGTGTATTATGAGGTCTCCCATTTATATAGGTAGGGAGACCAGAGTTGGAAGAGAACAGTTGTGGGTTATGGGGATGATGTTTCGGATTAGTCGGCGGGACCACTGATTAGTTGTATAGTTGAGCACTCTTGTACGTAGATATTCATCCTATTACGATGTCCATTATTCCTCATACTTGTGATATATATTATGGCTAATATGTGATATGATTATTCCCTTCACTAGGCTGACTAGCTCACCCCTTACCTTTCAGGCACCCCGATTGCGGAGGGGATAGGCGGGCTCCTTGAAGAGGTACCCGGAGAGGAGTAGCAATAGTTAAATATCTCATATTATGCTTATGCTCTATTTTTTAGAGACTCTTGTTTGTATGGACTTATCATCACCTGTTTTATTTTGATGATTGTATAACTATATTGAACGGTTGGTGGTTATTTGTTATGTTTATTATTATGTTGGTTTTGTCCTTTATCAAACTGTTAAGCCGGAGATGGTTACCCCGTTTAAAAAAAAATGTCCGACTTCCGTTCCTTGGTTATGTTTTGAACTTTTCAGAGATAATGCGTCTATAACGGGACGGGGCATTACACAGCAAGCCGGGGCACTAACATGATCTGACAATTTTCTTTCTTTAATTCTTAATTATTTCAAGCAAGAATCGATCCTTTGAACCAGGCTCTTCATGCCATATTTAATATTTCATCACAATATCAGAATTTATTGATTCAAAAGCAATCATAGAATCATACTCATTAAACTTAATGTTCAACATAACCACAGGATCTTAATCGATTAATGCTTCAAACACGGATCAATCTTTATGCAGAAATCATAAAAATCATAATAATAAACATACCCGGATCCATTGATGAAGAAGAGTGAGATCTGATTTTCCCTTTGATATGTCAATGCTTCCTGAAGTCCAAAAATAAGAGAAAACACTCAACTTGGAGTTTCTACCTCTTTCCTCATTCATACTCTCTCTTCAATTTCGTGAATAGTATTTTGGGAACACTGAGTTGTTTTAAGTTGATGGAAAATTATTGAGAGAGAGCATTTTATAGACAGAGGGAGAACCCCTAAAGCAATTAGAACTTTCTTTTCCTACTTCCCATTAAAATAGAAAACTAACCCCTTTTATAACTCTTCTAATTTAGACATTCTCTATTTAAACACAATTTCCTTGATTTAAGATCCTCTATGTGGAGCCTCAAATATTTAATGTGTGTCATATTTAGTCTTATATGTATTTCAATTGTATCACCTATTATGGAACTTGTTTTTCCTATTGTTTGTATTATATAATCAGATTCATCTTCCAAATATCCCATTTTGAAGACTTGATCTACTGGAACTTTAGGAATTGACCAATCTTGAATTGTTTGTTCAATTTCTTTAAAATTTAGTTCTTCTGAATTAACAAGATTCATTGTAACTAAATCTATCGAAGAAACATAATTATCATTACTAGATGCAGAGCTATTAGAAGGAAAAGAAGATGAAGAAATAGTATTCTTATTTTTTAAATATTTTTTCATTAATTTATTTAAAGATTTTTCCATAATTTTTTAAAGGCCGCTGAAGATTAAGGAGTAGTCTTGTTTTTCCTATCAATGAACAAAATAAGTCTTTCGACTTAGGAATCCAACTCCAACACCACAAAATGTGAAGATTCGAACTCTTAAAACTGCCAAACACTTGTGCCAATTATGGCAACAAATAGGCAGAGTAATAGGGGGTAACGTTTGGTACTGTCATGATGAGACAAAACAAAACAACCCTAATCTTAGCTTAAGATAACAGGTAATGGAAAACGCTTCTTAGAAATTAAATGAAAAATAAAAATACTAGAGACAGAACAAAACTGCTTAATAAAAGAAAAGAAGAGAGTACCTATGATGCCAATCTAGAATTCAATCAATTAGTTGATTTCAGGAGAGTAATTGATTGATTTCAGGAGAGTACAAGGAGAGATTAAGAGAGATAGTGGTGAAAAGAGAGAGGGAGGGGAATATATTTACTTTGGGAGGGGGACTGGCTCAGATGCCAATCTGGATGGACCGAGCTGAGATGTTGATCATTACATTTCATTCACATGAGAATTACATTTCAATTGCATTTCAGTTTAGCCAACTCAACTGAACTCAACTTTTGAGAGTTATATTTAATTTTCTACCTTTATAGTCAAACAATCTCAAATAAGTTGTTCTCAATTATGATTGAGATTATTTTTAGACTATCTTTAATGCAATTATAATTTAGATGGAGTTTCATCTTTTTTCTTATTTTTCTTTCTATTAAGGATATATTTGTAAGACCATCTAAATATATTCTAATACCTAAATATATCCCTAGTACTTTCATTCAAAATGCTAATTCATTGCTATAGGAAAATGCAACATGAATTACTGTGCATTGAGTTGTCTAGAATTATATATGCAATAAATTAGACTAGAATTGTGGGAAGCGGTGGAATTCGGTATAGCTGCCACACATAAAAAGTGGGACATATTTTCAACCTCCCCTCTCACCTCATAAAACCAATGTGTCCTAATCTCCAGTGGCTCAACCCCACCATGTTCTCTACTCATCTATTCTTCAAATAGAAATTAATAAAAAGAGACCTAAGAATTTTCTATGGCCCAACAGCAAATGCATCACCAACTTTCCTGTATCTGCCAAGTTCACACATCTAAGAGAAGATGTTGGGAGTTGGATTCATTTAAGAATCAACAGTACTTTTTCCTTACAAGCACCTATAAATTAAGAGATTTTTCTTACTCAAGCTACACTGGAACTTTTCCATAGAAAGGATAGTAGAATTCAGAATTGTGAGATGGGGAAGACTATTGGCATGTCATTGTGGCTGCTGTGCCTGTGCCTCTGCCTGGTGGTGGCACCCATGGTGAAGCCTACAGTCGCCTTGTCCTGTGGAGATGCAGTTTCGGCATTGATCCCATGCGGGTCCTACTTACTCGGTTCCGGACCGCCGAAGCCAAGTGATCAGTGTTGCCAAAGTGCACAGTCTTTGAACGGTTTAGCTACAACTCCGGCAACACGTAGAACTCTGTGTGAGTGCCTGAAGCAGTCCGGGCCGTCCTTTGGTGTTAAGCCTGAGAGGGCCAAGCAACTTCCTCCCCTGTGCAAGCTTAAGCTTAACATCCCCATTAGCCCCACCGTCAATTGCAAAAAGTCTCTCTCTCTCTCTCTCTCTCTCTCTCTCTCTCTCTCTCTCTCTCTCTCTACTCTATATATATATAAATAAATTTTCTCCTACTTACTAAATCTACGTGAATATATATTTATATATTTATTTATTTTACATGAACTTTTCTGCAAACACTTTAAATTTTGGGGTGTATAGTGGATCAAATGGATTCATTCACCCACTCCTCCCCCTCCTCACAACCATCTCTCTTAAATTGCACTTGTATCTAATTTAGCGTTTAAAACTCATTGACCTAATCTAATAAATTTCTATTATTAGGTAAGTATAAAATTCCGAGGATTTTAAAAACATGGCTTCTCTTTTTCCAAATAAATTGAAATTTTATATCTCCCAAACCCATCTATCAATGCGAACTCAAGTGGAACTATCTAGCCATTTACACCAAAACTTAGTGTATACTAGTTTGTGGAGATTGCTACTATATATATTTGAGTTGTCCCTTGAAAATGAGTTTGCAAATAAGCTTGGTGCAAACAACCAATAAGCTTTGAAAGACTTCTTCTTGTATATAGTGAGTATAAAGTTTTATCTTGATTTGATAAGAAAAATAATTATTTTAAAACTTTAAAATTTCACATTTATCGAACAATGAAAATTCATTGGGGAAGATCAATGGGATTTTGAAGTTAAATTTCTATCAATTTGAATAATAGTGTAATTCACAGAGGTTAGGTAGGTACGAGAGAAGAATTTGATCCATTAAGTTTACTATGAACTCTGCAACTCAGAGTTTACATGAAAATCTCATCAACATTGTTATTAAGAAAGAATTATATAATATGAAAATAATCAGTCACACCTTCAATTAATATCTTCAAAAGTAAGAGCTTAATAAGAAACTCATCTATGATACTGTAGTTGGAAGGACTTGAAAGATCTAATTCTTATTAAAAATCAACATTAATGATTCTAACTATTAAATTGAACTTAGTAAAATTATATCGTTATCTACCATTGATTTTTAGGTCCTTTAAAATTACGAGTTAAATTTTTATAAACATTATATATATCTTTTAAATCTATGAAACTTCATAATCGTAGATAAATTCTACGTAAAATACTCATGCAGCTAAACGTCTACGATAGTAAACATACATGTTAGTGATTGATTGTTTCTTCCATCTTTATTTCTTTTGAACTTTGCAGTATCTAAGGGAGATTCGCAGTAACTGATGGAGAGCAGACAAGGAGCAGCATAATTAGTTGAGACTTAAAAGAGGTGTGACGACTGTAATGATGTAATGAAAAAGCTATTAGGATCTGAGCTTGCTTTGTAATGGATTTCAATAAATGAAGTTTGTGGACCTTATTTACTTTTTATGTAGCTTCTTCTGTATTTGTTTATTCCAATATGTGCTACGAATCTGTGTACAGTATATTTCTCTAATCTTTTCAAAGTAGAGTTTGTTAATCTAAATCATCTCTAATCAAAAGACTAATATGTGGGAACTTGTTCCTATCATTGAATCAATTTGGGGTATCAGAATTTCAATCTCTACCTACTACCTGTCTCAAAATTTCTTACTAAGATTTTCATGTTGACAATCCACACCAATAGCTAATAACTCAACCAATATAAGAATTATTTTGTAAGAAAAAAAGACAATTCTTTCAATAAGAGACTAAGGTGATCTATGTTGTGACGTGGAGAAAGTGCAATTAAAATATTATAATAGAAAAACAAAATAAAATTAAATCACACAAACATCTATACAAGGCAACATAAGAATTTGGCATAGTTTATTTATACGTGCAATGAGCAAAAGGGATAATGACTTCACTGATAAAAAAGAGAAAAACAAATATTAGAACTACAATGTGCCAAGCACAAACCCAAAGACTCAATCTCACATAAAAGTGTTCTCAAAATTACTGAAGAGCCTATGTGTCACAACTAAGGGTCCTAATCCTCTTTTATATAGACTCTAGATCTCTAAAATTGTCAAATATGAAATTAGAGATGAATTTGTTCTCTCAAAATGTAAAGAGAGAGGCCTTGACTCATTGTATTAATTAGAGAAAATGTACAAGACAAAAAAAGAAGAACAAGAATAAAAGGAAATAAGGTATTACAATAATTACAATATAATCTCGCAGTGTAAATGGGGAAGGTCAACTCTAATACTCCCCCTCAAGTTGGAGCGTGAATGTGAGTAACGCCCAACTTGCGAATGAAAGTATGAAAGGGATCTTTTCCCAAGGGTTTGGTGAAGACGTCGGCAAGTTGATGAGAAGAAGGAATGTGCCGAGGGACAAGGAGTCCAGACTGAAGCTTCTCTCGAACAAAATGACAATCAAGTTCAATATGCTTCGTTCGTTCATGAAAGACCAGATTGTTGGTAATGTGGAGAGCAGCTTGATTGTCACAAAATAAAGTGATGGGAGAAGGATGAGAAACACCCAGATCAGTGAGTAGGTATTTTAACCATTGAAGCACACAAGTCAAGGTTGCCATGGCGCGATATTCAGCCTCAGCAGAAGAGCGAGAAATCGTCTGCTGCTTCTTGGTCTTTCAAGAGATGATATTGGTACCTAAGAAGGTGCAGTAACCCGTAGTAGATCGCCGAGTAACGGGACAACCAGCCCAATCTGAATCACAATAGCCTTGTAAGCGGAGGGTGCTGGAGGAAGACAAAAGAATGCCGTTATTGACTGGAACCCTTCAAATAGCGAACAACACGGTGTGCGGCATCCAAATGGCAGTCCGAGGGGAATGCATAAACTGGCTGAGAATGTTCACCGCATAATTGATATCTGGTCGGGTAACCATGAGGTAAATCAAACGACCCACAAGGCGGCGATAGGTGATGGGGTCAGGAAGCAAAGTACCATCATCAGGAGAGAGCCGCAACTGTTGTTCCATCGGAAAATCAGAAATACGCCCTCCAGTAAAGCCTGTATCCTTAAGTATATCTAAGGTGTATTTCCGTTGAGAGAGGAAAATACCCTTCTGAGAACGAGCAACTTCTATGCCCAGGAAGTATTTGAGGCGTCCCAAATCTTTAAGATAAAATTTGTTGGCAAGAAAAAGCTTGATGCGCTGAATGGCCAATGCATCATTACCAGTAATGATGATATCATCAACATAGACCAGAACAAATGTTGAGGAGGCGCCTTTGTGATGAGTGAACAAGGAGTAATCAGACTTCGACTGTGAAAAACCTGCCTGGAGAAGAGTAGAGGAGAACTTCGCAAACCATTGTCGTGAAGCCTGTTTCAACCCATAAATGGATTTATTTAAGCGACAGACGCGCTGCTCCCCCTGTCGTGCAAAACCAGGCGGAAGAGTCATATAAACTTCTTCATCAAGATCGCCCTGGAGGAAAGCATTGTTAACATCAAGCTGATGAAGAGACCACTGTTTGACAGAAGCAATAGAGAGAAGAGCACGAACAATGACCAGTTTAGCAACTGGAGTAAAAGTATCATGATAATCGAGTCCCTCAATCTGGGTGAAACCTTTAGCAACCAAGCGAGCTTTATAATGTTCAATGGAGCCATCCGACCGGTACTTTATTTTGTACACCCATTTACAACCAATGGGTTTTTTACCAAGAGGCAAAGAAGAGAGGCTCCAAGTGTTATTCTTCTCTAAGGCAGTAATCTCATTGGCCATAGCGTCCTTCCAGTGGGGAGACTGAACAGCTTGGGAGAAAGTGCTGGGCTCATCTGTGGAACAAAGAGTAGAAAGAAAAGCACGTTGTGCAACAGAGAGGTTAGAGGTAGAAAGATAATTATGGAGAGGATAAGGAGTACCTGTCAAGTCGGAATCAGATGGAGAGAGTAAACGCTCAGAGGAGGCGGTGGAGCAATGGTAATCATTGAGATGGGGAGGTGGACGGCGAGTGCGAGTAGGCCTGTCAACAGGTGGAGCAGGACTGGGAGAGACGGGAGCGAGAGGCACATCTGGGTTTGGCGAATGTGGGACAGAAAGTAAAGATTGTGTAGGAGGCAAACCAGATGGAAAATCAAAACTAGGGCCATCAGGAATAGGTTGTGGAGTAACGGGAGGTGGTGGGGTGGAGGGTGGCAAATCACGATAAGGGAAGATGCCTTCAAAAAAGCAGACATCCCGGGAAGTATATATGGTTTTGGAGGCGAGGTCAAATATCTGATATCCTTTTTGAGCATAAGGATAGCCAACAAAAAGACCGGGTTTTGCTCGTTGATCAAATTTGTATTTGATATTGTGATTATGACCGAAACATAGACTGCCAAAAACACGCAAACGAGAATAATCTGGTTTGGATTGGAACATAACTTCATGTGATGATTTGCCAGATAAAATAGGTGTGGGCATTTTGTTGATGAGGTAGGCGGCGGTGAGGACACACTCGCCCCAAAATTGTAATGGAAGATGGGATTGGAAACGAAGCGCATGAGTGACCTCAATGAGGTGGCGATGTTTGCACTCGACAATGCCATTCTGTTGGGGAGTGGCAACGCAACTACGTTGATGGATGATTCCATGAGTAGAGAAGAAAGACTGCATGGAAGCAGAAAGAAACTCAGTGCCATTATCTGAACGAACTTGTTCGATAAGGGAAAAGAGTTCACCATCAGGGCCGGAATGGAGGGAGTGAATGTGGGAATGAAATTGAGTCTTCCCCATAGCAAAAAAGGATTTTAAAATGGATTGGGTTTCAGATTTAACACGCATAAGGAAAATCCATGTGCAACGAGTAAAATCATCCACAATAGTTAAAAAATATTTAGAACCATTTAATGATGGAATAGAAAAAGCACCCCATATATCACAATGAATTAAAGCAAAAGGTCTAACAGTAGTAATGGAACTGGAAGAAAAAGGTAAACGTGTATGTTTAGCTTGCGGACAAATAGCACAATACTTATTTTGCGAACATGAAATGAAAGAAATGTCCTTAGACAATTTATTCAAACTAGTATGGTTCAAGTGTCAAAGCAGAAAATGCCACAGATCAATGGAAGAGGGGTGGATGGCCGCCAGTGCAGAAGCCGCATGGAAGTAATAGAGACCCGCATGAGCGTCACCCTGTCCAATCATCTTCCTCGTTGACTGGTCCTGAAAAAAACAATGAGTGGGAGAGAAAGTTACGAAGCAAGAAGTGGAAGCAGCAAGCTTGCTGACAGATAACAAATTAAACTTGAAAGATGGAATAAATAAAACATGTTCAAGTGTAAGAGAGGGAGAAAGATGGACAGTGCCCATGTGTGTGACAACAGCATTGGAGCCATCAAGAAGTTGGACAGAAGAGGGATTAGAACAAGGTGTGTAAGATGAAAATAAAGATAATGAGGAACACATATGATTCGTGGCACCAGTGTCGATAATCCAGACAGAGGTGGGAGGAACAGTGAGGGCAATACCTGCAAGGTGAGCACTAGAACTGGGGCTACCTGAGGGGAGCATGGCCAATAACTGGGCGTACTGCTCATGAGTGAAGTGCGGTGGAGCCGCCGTGGGCTGGATGCTAGAGCGAGCAGAAGAAGCATGAGGTGGCGGAGGCATCAATGTAGGATCTCCAGAGCGTGGTGAAGCAGTGTTCCGAGAAGGATAGCCAACCAGTTTGTAGCAAAGATCACGGGTGTGCCCATCACGATTACAATGAGTGCAATGAGGGCGGGGCCGGCGAGTGGATGGTGCACCACGCTGAGAAGAGCTGCCACGAGGCATAGGTCGGGCAATAAGTGTTGCAGCATCTGGATGAGAAGAGGAGGAGGAATTAAGTTCCTGTTGTTTTTCTTCTTGGCGGATGAGAGAATAAATCTTGGTGACACTCAGAAAGGGGTCCATGATCAGTATTTGGCTCCGAAGGTTTGCAAAACGATCATGGAGGCCTTGTAAAAATTTCATCGCCCGATCCTTCTGAAGTTGATCAATGACCACGTGACGATGCTGACAAGTGCAGGGGGGAATGACAATGAGTGAATCAAGTTCATTCCAGAGAGATTTGAGCTTAGTATAATAAGCCGAAACAGACAAATCGTCCTGTCGAAGGGAATACATAGACTCGTGCAACTGATATATCTGTGGATCGTTTGACTGAGAAAAACGTTCTGAGAGGTCCAACCAAATATCCCTGGCGGGAGAGGCATACATGATACTACTACGAATGTCAGGAGCAACAGAATTAATAAGCCAAGAACCAACAAGGTCGTGACAACGCTGCCATTTAAGAAGTTCAGTAGGTGAAGTGGGTGCGGGCAAGGTGCCATCCACAAATCCAAGTTTATTCTTGGCTCGTAAGGCCATGGTGATAGCACGCAACCAAGAGCCATAATTATCGCCGGATAACATCGGTGAGACAAGCACCATGGTGGGGCTATCTGAATGATGAATAGTGAAAGGATCCATAAGAGTGTCATCAACGTCCTTGCCGGAAGAACCGGTCAAGGGAATTTGCTTCTCAGCCATGAATAGGTGGAGCAGCAAAAAAAATTCGACTGTGGGAGATTTGGGCTTACACAGACGCCGGTTGTGAATGAAGCTGGGCAGAGAAGTTGTCCCCGAGAGGCTCTCGGTGGAAGACCGGAATCAGGCTGCTGAGCTCGGATCGCAGCCGGACTTCACTGTCGCTCCGACGGGCGAGTGGAAGAAGGCGAGACCGACGACCCTGACGTCAGCCAGAAGGCGCGGAGGAACGCCGGAGGTGAGGACCTGGAACGCGCCCCACTCACTACACAGCGGCCGGACTGTCTGATGCACGGCGAAGGGCAGGCTGGGAGCTGGGTAAAGCAGAGCAGCAGCAATGTGCAGAAGTGGTGATGACCGGCAGATCTGGAGTATCAGATGCGCCGGCAAGGGTTCCTGGTGATGAAAAAAATTGCTGGGATCTGGCAACAGGTCGGTGAACTGGCTGGAAAATAAAAAAGGGGCGTCTGGCACAAGGAGCAGCAGTCGGCCGATTCAGACGGCGCTCGGGAAGGAGAGCACGCAGGAAAAAAAAAGGAGGAAAAATCGGATCGAAAATGGCAGAGCAGATCCGATTGCCGTGGCGGGCACAGAGTGGGTCGACACGCTGAGAGCGCCGATAAACGAGGCAGGCTGCAAAAAAAAAAACAGGACGGCAGCGAGATCAGATCGGCCGGAGGTGTGGACGATGCCGGGAAACGATCAAATCTGCAAGCAAAACGGCAGAAGCAGCGGAAAAAAATTCCAGCGGTGATGACGGCAACAGTTCAACGGAACTGATAAGAGAACAGTCCTGAGCCGGCAGAGGGCAAACAGGAAAGAGAAAAAAAATCACCGGAAAAAATATCCTAAGAACATAACCTTGCTATGATGCCATGTCAAATATGAAATTAGAGATGAATTTGTTCTCTCAAAATGTAAAGAGAGAGGCCTTGACTCATTGTATTAATAAGAGAAAATGTACAAGACAAAAGAAGAAGGAAAAGAATAAAAGGAAATAAGGTATTACAATAATTACAATATAATCTCGCAGTGTACATGGGGAAGGTCAACTCTAATAAAAATTAAGGGCAAAATATTATTTTATTTAATTAAAGAAAGAAAATGAAAGAGAAAGCTTAACCTATATAGGATAAAATCTATCTTTTCCAACATTGACGACCAATGTACATGCCAGTCCACTTCCCGTGGGTGGTGGTGGTGTTGTTGATGCTGCCGGCACCAATTAAACTTAACAATCTCTATCTTTGGAAGAGCTCTATCTATCCGTCATGAAATACTCATCAACCTTTTCTGTTGAATATTGATCAAATTCAAATAGTGCTTTAACTTATCAATAAGAACTAACTTTGTCAAGATGTCTACAGCATTACTTTTGTGTGAATCTTCAAAGAACTAATATCATTTTGAAATTACTTCTCATATATGGTGAAATTGCACATAAATGTTTTCATTCTTGCATTTTAAACTAATTCTTTATCAAATATATTACATTTTTACGGTCACTAAAGACACAAGGTTTCCAAACTGACTTCACAACTAAACCCTTTTAAGTAAATGGCTTCCTTAATCATTTCTATGGTTGTCGACTTGTCGTGCACTCTATCTAGGAGCTAAACAAATTGAATGTCTGGCTATTAGAGGAAAGGGTTAACTTTCTATTATTGTCTTTTTCTATATTTATCAGGCTCCCTAATTAAGGGATTATAATTGATTTCTTCCTCTTTGAGATACTTGTACATCTATATATAAAAGGAATGATAGAGAGAGGCCCTTGAGCCAAATTTTCCAAACTTGTACAGTGGCATCGATTTCCAACAAATTGGACCACCTATAAACGCGAAAATAGTCTATTAGTGATCTTCTATTGTCAAGATCACCTGCATAGTCGAAATTCACATAACTAAGAACATTGTATTTGTTATTATTGTTCTTATCAAATATCAGTACAACACCGTACATATAGAATTTTGGTAAAATGGACAACGTTGAGGAAGGGAGTGTCACGGTCAAGAGGTGAGGGGATTTAGGTTGGGATGAAAAAAAAAATTGTCAAAGATAAATCCAGGTCTCACTTTGATACTATATAGAATTTTGGTAAAATTGTTCCAGTATTTCTCATTGATTATAAGAATATGAGTCGTATGATTTATGAATTACAGTTCGAATATAAATACAAGTCAACTAGAACTCTAGAATAGAAACACAAGTCAACTAGAACTATAGAATACAAATAAATATCAACTATAACCGCTAATAGTACAAAATCCTTTTAACAACTTTCAAATGTGTTTTTCTTCAACTTATCAAATACATGTTGACCACACACATTACGTGTGAAGGATCTATCCTAGTGCACACCATAGCATTGATGCTACCAACTAAACTCAAATATGGAACATTTGACTTATACTCAGTACTTCTGAGAGAGAAACAATTTGCTCATCTCTATGTCTCTTTCAATTTTCATTCGAAGGATTTTTTTTTAGCACCTAAATCCTTCATTCTAAATTTGCGATTGAGATTTTAAGTTTTTATTTCTAACATCTTCTTAATATCAATTAATATGTCATCAATATAAGTCACCAAGTAAATGATGAAGGGATGTGGTCGTAACTGCAAGAAAAATTGCACTTTTCAAAGATCTTTAATAGAAAAAAATTTCAAATCCAAGGATTTCAAATCTTAGAAACCAAAAAAACCAAATTTCCTTTGTCTCTGATTAGTTTGGGACTGCAACATTAAATTGAGTCTTTCAAAAGTTTATAAAAGTCTTTGAGAATTGCATATTAGATGGGCCAGTTATTAAAAACCTGAACCAAAGTTTATCTGATCATTTGTGTAAAGTCTACTGATATTGATGATGATAAGTTTATTGTAAAGATTTATGTTTGAATTAGAAGGTTAATAAGATGAACGAAGCTCACAAAAGTTTTAAGGGCAAAAAATAATTAAAGTTATAAAAAAAGAGTTTTACTTAATGAGGCTTTTTCCTTTGCATTTCATGTATATTCATGTTTGTTTTCAAGTTGTAACCAATATTTTGGTATTCTATACACTGAAATTTTAGGTCAAATTTTTAATATAAATTGATATATGATTTTTAATGAAAATTTAAAATAAAATGGTCTGAAAGTTTTTGCTTGTTTGTAATTTTATTATTTCAAAATTTTCTAAAAATTAAAATAAATGTCTAAATATATTTCATTATTTTAGAGTAATTGGATTGTACTAAATTGTATTTTATAAACTTATCAAAAAAATTATCTTTATCACGTCTCTTTTCATAAAACTTTTAAATTATTTATCAATAGTTAATTTAAATGATGAACACCAATAATAATGTTTAATAAATTTCTAATTATAATTCGTCAGTGCTTAAAGCAGGACCCAACATCTAGTATATTATGAAATAACTGTGGTAAAATATTTCTTAGGTTTTTTCTTTCTTTCTTTCTTCCAGTTCAAATTATGAGAGAAAAAAGTCACAATAATTAGATGAGTCGATGGGCCAGTATCAGTTAAGTAAGCTGGTCAGTGAATCTTACAAGAGTCACACTCAATCGAGTCACTCAACATGATGAGTTGAATCAATTTTATCAACCCATTCACAGTACACAAACTGAACTGAAATGTGAATCACTTGCTACTTTTGCATGAATTCAGATTTCATGGATTCTGGCAATCTGGCAATCTGGCATGTTGGTGGAGATTTTATTTTTATTTTTATTTTTATCTTTATCTTTTATTTATTTATTAAGCCACACTCATAACATTCTGATTATGAAATTTTTCTAAAATCTCATATACATCAATGTATCAATTCAAACCAATTTCAATCTAAGTTGGAAAATAATAATGAATTTCAAGCACCATGCACACCATGTCCAAATTATTCACTCATATAGTATATTGTATGGACATGATGCTCTTCACCGAGACATAGACAACTATTTGAATCATCTGAATTAACTAAAGCGGGTATATGACAGATCGGTTGCATTTGAGTGGGGAAAATTCTATAGGATTTCTCTTGTGGAGGGGTTTCTGCTATTAAGTAATTTTTCATATTTTATTTGGTAATTAGAGTAAAAAAGGTACAAGAGAAAAATAATTTTCTATGACAGTAAGAAATCTTGTTTGGTAATTGATAGTAGGGAAAACTTATCTACTAACCTTATTGATGAACACTGGAAAGTTACCATTTTACCCTTAATAATTGGATTAGCTAGTATTTATTTTTTGTATATTAGACACGTTTAATGTTGTTTTTAAGTTTTGCAGTGTATTTTAGAAAATATAAGGAAATGAGTTGAAATTGATGATAAATGCAGTGTGTGGGTCATAAATGTTATATATGGAAAGTTTGTAAATTTATCACCGAATTTTGGAAATTATTGTAAATTGTCAAAGTTTAAATCAACTTATGAGAGTTTGAATTGAGATAATGCATTTATTGAGTTATAATTGCATAGTAATAAAAATTATAAATTTTATATATGTGGGCTCATTGCTCTAAGTCTGCAATCCAAGCCCACTTGAAGCCTGATCCAAGTCCACCAGTGAACCAGGCCAGATAAAACTGAAGATGTGATCCAAGTCAGAAACCCAAGAAAGAAGCCTAGCAAATTTGAATTCTACAGATCCAAGTGGAGCCCACTGACTCGCCAAAACCCATGTGCAAAATTCATATGATGCTTAAATGGCAAAGAGATACGCGCATGAAACAAAGGGACAATCGTATGAGGTGATTAGGATTGGATTTGTTTAGAGAAAAATTAGAGACTATTATGGAGAGACTTGAGGAGAAAAACTCTCAAAATCTCATATGCAAAAATCGTTGGAAGCTAAATAAAGAATGGGATATGCGCATGACACAAGTAAAATACGTATGAAGGTTTGGAGAAAAAGGAGAAAATAAAGGAATGAGAAACTTTTGGAAAAATCTTCTCCAAATTCCATGTGTTACATTCGTATGGTGCTAAATGAGATGCAACATGCGCATGATGCAAAAATAGCGACAAGGAAAATCGTGCAAGGCAATGGAGAGTTGGATGAGATGTGGATTTTCCATCTCATATGTGCATATGTCATAGGATTGCAATTGATTTTGCAATCTTAAAATCGTATGAAGTTTCTAAGTCCCACATTGCTTTCTCAAAGCTATAAATACAAGAGCCCAGACACAGTAAATTTCGACCAGAGTCAAGGGCTGAACCAATGCATTGAAATAGGAGAAGAGAAGATCAAAATAAACAGTGTTGAATTCGAATTTCAGGTTGGCATTTTTTTAATTCATGCATTGTAACTCTTGAATTTTCAATTCAAATCCTTGTATTGTAATTCTGAATTCTTTTCCCATTAATGAAATAAATTTAAGCATAGTTGTTAAGACTATTGGTTTTTCCTGTTTACGAATTTTATTTATGAATGTGTGAATTTTAATTTTAATCTTTTTATGGATGTATGTTGAAAAGTTAATCTAAAAAAATTTCAAAGTTAAACATTGTGATTTTAGGAGAAATTGTTCTTTCATTCTAAGACTCTTTTTATGGATATTTGAAATAATTAGACATGAAATTTCAAGTGAAAATTCAAGTTAACCTAAGGTTTAATTTGATTAATTTTTGTTTAATGAAACTCATTTTGTTTCTTCTAAGATTAAATTTAAAAGGAAGACATGAAATAAAATTTGTAAATTAATGTGAGTTCCATAGTCTAGGTCACGAATTTATTGTACTTAGAGTATGGGATATGATGCCGGCTTGAGAACTTGACTCTGTCCAATTGTAAATATTTTGCATTTGTTCATATTTTAATTATTTTTATTTTTATTCACTTATTCAATTCATTCAAATTATTTGGAACTAGATTAGAAATATTCTATTTACTTCTTAATTAATTGGTTTTAAGTTAAGTTGAGATGGTTTAACTTCTCTCCGCCATTTTAATTAAACTTTGAATGTAATAACTTTAGATCTCATATTTAATTAATTTCCAATGTTAGATGTTATGTTGGATTTTGATAAATTAAGAACAGAACTCTATGTTTTAGAAGATTAGATTTCATGTTTAGATTTAATTCCCTAACTATGTTTTCTTATATCACATTAATTTTAAATGGTGCCAATTTAATTTTTATACATATATTTTGTTGATTCCCCTCGGATTAAACCTCGCACTCAATCGCTATACTATTTGATAAATACCGTAAAACTACCATTTTACCCTTTAAATATTAAATTAATTAGTCTTTATTTTGTAAATATTAGATATGTTTAATATGTTTTTGAGTTTTGCAGAATATTCTGAAAAATACAAGAAATTGGTATAAAAATTGGAGAAAGTGGGTCACAATGTCAAATTTGAAAAGTTCATAATTTTACCACCTAATTTTGGGATTCATTGTATTATTTTAATTCAAATCCATTATAAGAATTTGAATTAAAATAATACATTTTATATTTTTTTTACAAAGGTTGTTAATTTTACAAAATCTTCAATGGGTCCACTGTTCTATCCAAGTCTAATAGAAGAATCGAATGGAAAGAGAATAGATAAAGCCAGGAAAGAAAGAAAGAAAAGGTTGTGCTGGCCGATCTTCTACCCACTATTCCACAAATGGAAAAAGGAGAAGATTTGCTTGAACAGTGTAAAGGAGATGGGAAATAAAGGAAGGTGGCTATAGCTGGCCAATCCTAGGATTTGCATAGTTGGAAGTCCTTCAATATTGAGAGATAAGAATAGAAAACAAGAAAACAAAGGGGTTTGCTGTGACCGAATAAGAGAAGGATAGATAAGAAAATATCTTGCAGCCAGCTGGGAGTCTGGGACCCACACGTTGTTAATCCACCCATGCCAATACAGAAGAGAGAAAATCCAGGGCTAGCTGGGACGGTGGTCATTACAGTAGAATGACATCTTAAAGGAGAGAATTGGCTGAAATCAAAGGGACACATTGCTGGCTTTATTTTCTCACCTTATGCATATAAATTGAGCACCTCTCCAACAATGGAAAAAGGAAATTGAGCAAGGCATTAAAAGGGTTGAATTTGGACGGCTAAAGGACAGAGAAAAATATTTGATTTCTTTTAAGTCATTTATTTTATTTTTATATAATAAGTTCTAATGAACTGTATTTTCTTATATTCTAATTTTTAAATGAAATTTATGGTAGCTTTATTAGATGTATGGTCTTCCAAATTATTTGAAATGATATGATGATGGTTTTAATTTTATTTTAATTCTTCTTATTAATGTTATGAAAAAAGTTATTTTAATAATTTTTCAAAGAAAAGTAGATCCAATGTTAGGATCGGTGGGACTCGACTTTACCAGTCTAAGGTTCTTTTTAAAAACAGTTTATTTTAGATTTGGAAAACGCAGGTGTAAATCCCGCTCAAACCTAAGGCTTAAATTGAAAAATTCTAATTTAATGGACATCGTAATTTTTCTAATTAGAATTTTAATAAATGCTAAAATTGAATTTATATTTAATAATTTTAGAGGATTTCATAGTCTAGACCATAATTTTATTTTTAAATGGGATAACATGCCAGGCTTAGATACTTGTCTCAATTCCATTGTAAACTATGTAAATAATTCATTATTATTGTTTTATTTTATTCTTTTATTTTTTCATAAAAATCCTTGAAATGATGGAACTAGGTTAGAAATATTTTATTTGTTTCTTAACTTTGCATTTTAAATTAGATTGAGGTTATTTAAATTCACTCCACCATTTTAATTAAATTTATAAATCAATGGTTTGTATGATAAAATTAAATCTCATATTTTATTAAATTCCAAAGTTAGATAATTAATTTAATATTGGATATCTAAATCTAGAATTTTGCTAAGTTAAGATTATAACTCCATGTTTTAGAAAATTTATCATGCTTAAATCCCAAAATTTTATTTTCTCAAATCATGTTAATTTAATGGTACCATTTTTATTTCCATACATATATTTTGTTGATTTCCCTTGGGTACAACCTCGCACTCATTCACTACACTATTAACTGGTTCGTGCGCTTACGAGTTAAATTTAAAACACAACACTATTTAATGGTTCGTGCGTTTGCAAGTTAAATTTAAAACACAGCACTTGTCCCGTCCAGGAATGGCTGAACCATAAGGCAACTAATGTCATTGCTTTAAGCCCCCCATTTAGGAAGGTCCTAAACTTTGGGTAATTTTGCCGTTGAACAGAGAATTTGGGCGAAGAAGATGGAAATGGTTGAGGGATTTTGGGGAAAGTTGAAAGGAAGATGGGAGGATAAAAAGGAAGAGATAGAAAGAGAGAGGGAGAGACCATTTTTCTTTCACACCCCCTTTTTGTCCGTGTGCACGAGTGCGAATAGGCAGAGTGGGGCCCCCTCAAATTGAGATTTATTTATTTATTTATATATTCTCCTTTTTTTTTTGCTTATATACATAATATATATATATATATATATATATATTATTTATAACTCATGAAAATAGGGTCTTTAAAATCATTGAAATCCCCGGCAAAATTTAATTATGTAATCCGAAACATAACATGTTGCGTTAAGGATTTAAAATTGCTCAATTTAACCCGAAATGACGTGTCGGGTCATTACAACACTAACTCCTTTTAGAAATTTCGTCTTCAAAATTTAAAAGAGACATACCTCTAGGAGCTTTTTGATATAGATGTTTTAAATTTGTTTTTAGAGTCAAAAGTCTATAGAGAAATTTTACAAACATAAATAATAACTCCAATTGAAATCCTAAATTATATTAAATGACTAGATTCTTTTTCAATGCTTATATTGCATACCGAATATTATTGATAGTACTTGTAACAGTTTCTTCTGCAGAAAAAAGTTTTTCAAAACTAAAATTGATAAAACTTTACTTATGATCAACAATGTCACAAGAAAGATTAAGTGAATTAGCCATATTATCCATTGAAAATGATATTTTAGCAAAACTTGAATACAAAAAATTAATTAGTAATTTTGCATCTCAAAAAATAAGAAAAATAGATTTTAGATAAATTATTTTTATTATATATAATTAAAATTCTAATTAAATATTACTTATAATAATATGTTAAATACCAATAAGGTCCCATCTAGAATTTTTAGATTAGGCCTCATCTTGTGTCGAGACGGTCGAACCCACCCGCAGGCATGATATTGTCCTCTTTGGAAGCTCCACGTGGTTCCAACCATGGCCATCCCCTAAGGTTTTCTTCCTAGTACGTGGTCTCAGGCTCCGACCAGGTGAAACATGCCTATGAGGCCTCATCTTTAGAAAAGGAAGTGTTACTTATATCCCAAGATCCCGACAGTCTCCCAGGCGATGTGGGACAACATTCTAGTGCATCAGTAGTGAAATTTTCTTTCCTCTTCCACGCCCAATAGAGTTCCCCCCCTCCTTCCACTGGCGATTTATCTCTCTGCTACGCATGACACTTGGAGTTCCCTCCCTTCATCACAAGGTGCGGGTCATCACAATCCCCTCACTTGGGACTAAAGCCATCCTCGGCTCTAATACCATTTGTAACAATCATGCCCCGTCCAGCACGATATTGTCTTCTTTGGATAGTGGGACTTTCAACCACATTCATAGTCCATGGCTTCAGCCCATTCGCAACACATCGATCCCACACCCTCAAGGTTTTGCATTGGGATATGCGCCCATGCAAACACCCCAAAAGGCATCATCATTGTTATTAGAGTGCACAACTACGACTAAACCCACCCACAAGCATGATATTGTCCTCTTTAGGAGCTCCACAATCATCCCTTATGGTTTTGTTCCTAGTACATGGCCCTCGGGCGTCGACCCAGAAACACACGCCTAGGATGCTTCATATTGAGAGAAGGAAAAATGTTATTTATATCTTAAGATCCAGACAACCTCCTAGGCAATGTTGGACAACATTTTAACGCCTCATTGGTGAAATTTTCTCTCACCATCCACTCCCAGTGGTGTTCTCCCTCTCTTTCCACTAGAGATTTCTCTATCTCTCTCCCATGAACGATGCTTGGAGTTTCCCCTCTCCTCCACAAAGTGTGGGCCATCACAATCCCCCGACCTTGGACTAGAGCCATCCTCGGCTCTTGTACCATCTGTAACAACCCTGCCCCACCAAGCACAATATTGTCCTTTTTGTGTGGTGAGACTTTCAACCCCATTCGTAGTCTATGATTTCAACCCCATTTGTAGCACATGGATCCCGCACCGCCAAGGTTTTGCATTGGGATGTGCGCCCATACACACACTCCAAAAGGCCTCATGCATGATATTGTCCTCTTTGGGAGCTCCACATGTCTCCAATGACGGCCAGCCCTCAAGGTTTTGATCCTAGTACGTCGCCCTCGGGCTCTGACCTTGGCAACACACGCCTTGAAGGCCTCGTGTTGAGAGAAGGAAAAGTGTTACTTATATCCCAAGATCCAAACAGCCTCTCAGGTGATGTGGGAGAATATTCTAGCGCCTCATTAGCGAAATTTTCTCTCCTCATCCATGCCCAGTGGAGTTCTCCCCCTTTTTCCACTGGTGATTTCTCTCTCTCTGTCACTCACGATTCTTGGAGTTCCCAATACCCGCACTCCCACCCAACGCACCTCCTCCACAAGGTGTGGGCCATCACAATCCCCCCACCTAGAGTCGTCCTCAGCTGTGATACCATCTGTAACGACGCTGGCCTGCCCAGCACAATATTGTCCTCTTTGGGTAGTGGGACTCTTTACCCCATTCGTAGTTCATGGCTTTACCCCCATCCCCATCATATGGAGCCCACACCCTCAATGTTTGCATTGAGATGTGCGCTCATACACACACACCCAAAGGCATCGTCTTGGTATTAGAGTGCACAACTATGACTAAACCACCCATAGGCATGATGTTGTCCTCTTTAGGAGCTCCACATAGCGCCAACCAAGACCATCCCTCATGGTTTTGATCCTAGTATGTGGCCCTCGGGCTCCGTCCCTACATCACACCCCTATGAAGCCTCACACTATGAGAATGAAGAGTGTTACTTATATTCCAAGATCTAGACAGCTTCCTAGACATTGCGGGACAAAAAATTTAACGCTCATTAGCGAAATTTTCAATCTTCATCCATATCTAGTGGAGTTCTACCCTCCTTCCACTCGCGATTTCTCTCTCTCTCTGCCACGCATGACGTTTGTAGTTTGCCGCCCTCCTCCATAAGGTATTAGCCACACAACTCAATATTGTTAATTTGTTGATAATCACTGATGTTTAGTTGACCTATATAATATAAATAATTAAAATTTAAACTTTGACATAAATAAAATTATTAAAAAATCTATAAAAAATAAAAAATATCTCAAGTGATAATATTATACAATTGTCTATAGGTTTCATCCTATAATTATAAGTTAAAATGAAGTCTCACCAATAAATATGAGCTGAAAAATAAATAAAATTTTGCATATAAAATTATTTTATCAAAAAATTCAGTCAATTTTTATAAAATTTCAGCCAAAATTACAGCTAGAAATTTCACTCAAAATTTTAATTAAAAAATTAAGCCAAGATTTTCTAAAATTTTAGTTTTATTCAAAATTTTAGGTAACATTTTCTGAAATTTCAACTTAAAAATCCAACCAAAACTTTGGCTAAAAAAATAAGTCAAAATGATTTTTTGAAAATTTTAGTTATAAAATTTTGAAATTTCAATTATAATTTCAGCTAAAAATATTAGGCAAAATTTCAATTGAAATTTTAGCCGAAACTTTCAATCAAAATTTTCATCCAAAATTTTTGAAATTTTAACTCAAAATTTCCTGTAAAAAGCTTCTAAAATTTTTAACCTCTTCTTAATTATTATTTTTGTTACTTTTCTTTCTGACAAGTTAGAGAATCTAAATATAGTTTATTTAGATTATAACTAGTGTAAATACGGGTAATCTTGAAATTATTAGAGTTGACTTTCCCAATTAGCATCTTAATTGTGGGATTTTATTTGTGTAATTAGTGTTATCTTCCCTTTTCATTCATTTATTCCTTTCATGTATTCATTTTCCTTTTCTATCTCTTGTATTTATGATTCTCTATAAATACATCATTCACAAGTCTCTCCTCATTTGGAAAAAAACACACCAAATTTTCTCTGTTTTTTCACATGGTACCAGAGACAGGTTAATTTTTTCCCTCCTTTTTTCCGTTTCTACCTAGAGAAACAGACGGACTTTCTTTCGAGTCTGGGTTGCCATTTTGACCAGTAACTCTTCTCTCTCTGGATCTCTCCATCCTCTCCCCTGCGTCGATTGTCTCACGGGACCGTCGCCGCCCCAGGCCGATCCTGGTCGCCTGCCTGTTGGTTTCTTTGTCTGCCTGCTCAAACTGAGATTTGGATTGCCCCTCTTTCAGTCTCTCTCACCTGGGCCCCCTTTATCTCAACAAGTGACCATTCCTTCATCTTGATCGGTGGATGATCCTTACTGTGTTTCTACTCTTCGCTCTGCATATAATCATTCTCAGGCTTGACAAATTGCCATTCTCTCAAGCACTTTGTCTGGCTAGGAAGTAGCTTTTGCATCTATTTTTTTATCAGGTCCTTTTCTCAATTTCAGCAGTTCATATAGAGGACGCTCAAGCGGTTGCCCCTGTATCCGCCTCCCAGCTTCACCTCCTTTCGCTCGTCGGTGCATCTATTGTTTCTCTTACCCAGGCCTCATCTTTGCGGTTATATTGTGGACTTTGATCTCCGCTTGTCTCCTTCACTGGCCTAATTGCTTCGGGCTACTGTATGCACAAACATTTTGCAGTTCACAAACTCTAGTGTGCACATATTCGCAAACAATTAGTGTGCACACAGTTGACAACCGGTCCACAATCAGTCCGTGGTTCTTTTGCTTCTCTTTCGTCCTGTTTTCACCTATTTGTTTGACGTGTAAGTATCCGACAATGATCCTCCTTATATTCCTTACTCAGGTAGCATCAATTCTAGTGCTCATCTCCCAGGTACTGCCCTCACAGTTTCTTCTCATTCCGTCTGGAATATTGATACGATTGCTAGTAATCATTTGTGTTCTACTTTATCCTTGTTTTCTTCCTATAAAACTTGTTCTACCCCATCCTCTGGTTAACTTTCGGATGGCTCACATGTATCTATCAGACACATTGGGACTGTTCATCTTTCTTCTTCCATTGTACTTGAGCATGTTTTCATTTTCCCGTCATTCAAATGTAATCTCTTGTCTGTGAGTCAACTTACCACATCCAATACTTGTTTAGTGACTTTTTCTTCCACCTTTTATCTTTTTTCATCTTCTGTCAACAAGGAAGACGATTGGATAGTGTAACATTCATGAAAGGGCTTTACTATTTCCATGCAACTTCGGCAATGACAGTTATCCCACCTCCCTCCCTTTATCTTTGACATTTGCAGCTTGGTCATTTGAATCATTGCAGTCTGCACAATTTAGCTAAGGATGTTCCCTTTATTTTCTATTCAAAAAATATAATTTGTAAAATTTGTCCTCAAGCTAAACAAACACGTGTACCCTTTTCTTCTAGCTCTATCACAAGTAGTAGACCATTTGCCTTAATTCAATATGATATATGTGGCCCTTTTTTCTCAACCATCTTTAAATGGTCCTCGTTATTTTTTAATGTTTGTCGATGATTTCACTAGATGCACATGGCTTTACCTTATGCATTTCAATCTGAATCCAAATCCATTCTCGAATCATTGTTTGCCATGGTTCAGACTCAGTTTTATTCTCGCATTCACTCTCTCTATCCGATTCTGAGTTAACAAGTACGCCTTACTCGCTCCATCATTATCTTTCTACTTCTAACTTCTCTATTGCATATATAGAGCTTTTCTTTCCACTATTTGTCCCACAAACGAGCCCCGTACTTCTCCCAAGTTATTCATCTCCACATTGAAAGGGGGCTATGGAGAAGGAAATTGTAGCCCTTTCGAAGAATAACACTTGGAGGCTCACTTCTCTGCTTCCCAACAAGAAACCCATTGGTTGTAAATGGGTGTACAAAATCAAGCGTCGGTCAAATAGGTTCCATTGGATGTTATAAGGCTCGCGTAGTTGTGAAAGGATTCAATCAGGTTGAAGGGCTGGATTATCGTGACACTTTTGCTCCCGTTGCTAAACTGGTAATAGTTCGTGCTCTTCTTTCCAATTGCCTCTATCAAGCAATGACATCTGCATCAGCTTGATGTTAACAACGCCTTATTAAAAGGTGATCTTGATGAAAAAGTTTATATGATGCTTCCGCTTGAATTTGCACGACAGGAGGAGCAAGTTCTCTATAAATACATCATTCACAGGTCTCTCCTCATTTGAGGAAGACACACCAAATTTTCTATGTTATTTCACATAAATAAGATGAATTAGGACTTTTGTTAATTAGAAAGCTATTTTCATGATTTTTTTAGTCATTAAATAAGAATGCATGTAGAGTGATTGATTTATAAGAAAGTCTGAAATATTTTGGTTCTTTCTTCTTTAAATCTTCGAGTTCTAGAAAAAGATGACCCTCTTCTTTGTCTCGGTTAGTTCAGCTATATTAGTTGGTAGTTAGAGCCAGGATTAACCTTATTCAATTATAAATCTTAAAACCAAGTTAGATAGATAAACAAAATGCTTAGTTGGCTAGCCTTGATTCACACAAATGCCGAAGGCAAAAATATATATATATATATACAATGTCATTTGTTCTTTAATAAGGAGATTATTGATGTTATCCTTAATAAAAGATCAAAAGATAAATCACTCTCTTTGATTCAATGCCCAACTTCATATCAAACACTTTATCCATTGACACGGGTATATTGGACAGTTTTTTTTTTTAACTTTATAGAGATTCTTCGATAAAAGAAAGGAAAGTTGGTGGCTTATAAAATTAATCGAAGTGCTTTGATTTATAGAATCAAATGCAACTCATTTGAACATTGGCAAGAGAAAAGTCCACACAGATTACATTTTTTTGTCAATTCACTATGATTAAGTGTTGTTCTAATAATGGGCCCATAGCACAATGAAAAATGAAAAAATAAGAAATTTTCAACCAAAAAAAAAAAAGGTGTTCTTCTAATAATACTGAAATTGTTGTTAAGGCAATCACTCATGTAAGAATACACATGAGAAAGCTATTGCTTGGCCTCTCGCTATAACTTGATGGATATTGAGTCCCAATAAGTCTCTAACTTCATAGGTGACCTGCACCTTCTCATTCAAAATAAGACCTCACAGGCCCTTTAGGCTTTTAACGGGGCCATCCAATCATTAACTTAAATCGAAAAACTACTGCAGGGTTTCAGTTTAAATATTAGTCTACGACTAGATTCTATGATTCTGACGACCCAGTCTTTAAAGGGTATTCTACTGCTAAGGTCGGATTTAATATCTACTTAAATCATCAATGTGAAATTACGGTAATAGACTCGAGATTTTCGAATCTACATCAAGGATTTTGAAATGAAACATGGGATATCCAAATCTCACTCACTCTCACTCTGAAATGAAGAGGTAGTTCTAATTTTACCAGGATAAATTCACCGAAAAAATTAGGTGTTCTAAGAATTCAATTTAAATGAGAAATTAGAAATTCGAGTATTAAGTTCTAATGCATATAATTAAACTGAATCAAATGCAATTAAATCATTAGTGCACATGAATTCTAATCTAGCTTAATTCGAATTGAAAATCGAAGAATCCATTAATGAATCATTTGAATATAGAACAACAATTTAATCAAGTAATTGAAAGATGCACGATATGAACATATTAAATTAACCATGCAAACATTCAACACATAAATAAAAATTTAATTCAAATACAAATTCAATAAGACCCAAAAGAAGCTCAATTAAGACCCACCAACACATTCGAGAGGCCCACAAGAAATCTTTGCTCAAAATTTCATTCAAGTTCAATTGTTCTATACAATGTTCTAGCTAAACACTGAATCTGTAGACCTTGTATGACTGAAAAAAAAAAGGAAATAAAAATAAAAATAACAACTCAATCCTATTTATTATCAGGTATATGGGTCGATACGTATGTATCGATATGTATGGGTTTTAGTACTCGATACATATCGGCCGATACGATATGTATCGGCCGTACATATTTATTATCAGGCATCTCAGGCCGATGTTTAGACCATCATATCTGCCTGAATATCGGCCGATATGCTTTAATATCGGTCCAAATAATTTTTTTTTAAAAAGTAAAAAGAAAAAACAACATTGTTTTCAAAAAATGTTTAATTCCAAAAAAAAAAATGGTCGATATTTCAAAAAAATCACCTAATTTTTTTTCAAAAAGAAAAAATAATATTATACTTACGATATGAGCCGATATTTTGATTGAAAAAAATCACCGATATTTCTATTGAAAACAATGCCAATATTTCGATTAATGAAAATTATCTCTGAACTTTAACTCTTCTAAAAAAATTCCTCTACTAAGGACTCTACAATGCCCCCTCTCACTTCGATCGTCCAACTAAAAGATTTCATTGTTAAATGATTTTATCACATTGGAATGACATTTATCAAAACAAATTACTTTATCTGTCCATTTACGTTTATCTGTATTACCTTATCTAAAAACACACATGCATTAACATTGTCTTTCTAACGTCAATAATTAACACAACTAAGATACCTGCATTTACTTAGTTGTCTTACCCTAAGTGTTAGGACCATGGGCTTACATTAAGAAGTCGACATTAATAAAATTTACCGTTACAAAAATTACCTTATCTAAGAATTAACGTTGACCTTGACACTAAAAATTACCTTATCTAAGCACCCAATTTACATGCCAAATCTCAGCAGCAAATTTGGCAATTTTGTAGAGATGGAGTTGAATTCAAAATAAAAGGAAATAAGCAAGAAATCAGCCAGCGTTTGAAGAGGGTCCGGTCCCACATGATGTGCTGGTTATCGGTTTTATTGATTAATTTTTAAACTTTTATAACTTAAAAAACACTCATTAATTAAGTCAATAAATTATCAAATTATTTCTACAATTTTTTTCTTATTTTCTGATTTTTTTTAAAAAAATTCATCAATTTATTAATAATTTTGGAAATTCTCAATGTCATAACTTCAAAATTACATTTGAACTATGTAAATGACCGATATTTAATGAAAAAATTACATAGTCAATAAGCTCATAAATTTCTGCATTTTCCATAATTTTTTTGAAAAAATAAAATATATAAAAATAAATCGGATGAGAGAGAATGATATCGGCCGATATCTGAGCCGGTATCCGAGATATCGGCCGATATGACCGATAACATCCAAAACAATATTTAAACCCCAGCTTGTGCCTGCCCGAATTGGGCTTGACTTCTTCTAAATCTGTTCGATAGATCTATGCAGTAAAAGCAGCCCCCTGAATCAATTTAATTACAGATTTTAGGTGCCCCATAACCACCTTAATCTTCTGTATAATCTCGGTCAATCCTGGGTTAAAAATCCCAGCCACTAGGGCTGAAACTTGGGTCGGGTTTTAACCCTAATTAAATTGAAATGTATGAATGATGAGGTACCTATATACATGTAATGACAAACTATAGTGTAAGTAATATAAGATATTTTGGGAGCCCTTCTCTACATTTGCACTATGATGCAGACCTAGGGTCAAATAAGTAAAATTCACCAGTATGTCGCAATTTCAGAGTGCATGATGTTTCAGATCTATGACACATGAGAATCCATGCAGCCTATCACGGTTTGTGAAAGGATTCTGCCTTGATTAGGGGTCCGTTAAACAGATCCAAGACTAAACAACATAAGAGTCAGGGAATTCAACTATGACTAATGGATTTTAGATCAAGGTCTCTTTTAATCCAATTGATTTAAAGATGCGGAAGCGACTGATTAAAAAAGAGATTAAAAAGAAAAACAAATATAATCTTAATCTAAAAACCAGAAATTATAGACGAATTATAATCACCAAGACTCACTTGTAAAGATAGAACGATCCTAATCCATGGTTTTCGCCAAGGGCCTCTTAATCCATGGTTTTCGCTAAGGGCCGAAGCCTGGTGTGCACTATACTTCAACTCCAAGAGTTTTGTTCCAAAAATTCAAAGTATATTGAACTTCGAACATTACAAGGCAACTTATAGGAAAAAAATATGCTAAATGCCCTCCCTATACCTGCCTTGGTCGACTACACCAAAGATGGAATTATTCCCTTTTAAAAAATCCTAGAAATATGCAAGGATCACCTGCCTCATGTGGGAGTGATCCTGTGTACAATTAATAACCAATGAAAACACACCATCTTGCTACCATGGACAAATGGATGGACAAGATCTTATTCGAAGAAACACACATAAATAAATCAAGGGTGGCCATTTAGACACCTTACTTTTCTTTTAAGAGTCGTCATTTTAAAATTTTGTGTAAAAATTACCATTTTGCCCCTCATTTTTTAAAAAGACAATTTTTCTACACAAAACTGAGAGAAAAAATGATAATTTCACATAAAATTTTAAAATGGAGTGTCTCTTTCAAAAAAAAGTAAAGTGTATAAATAACTACCCTAAATCAAACTAAGAAAAAACCTAATACTTAGGAAAAATCCCTAAAAGATAGGAAAAATCCTATAATTTTCGCCCGTGAGGAAATAGGATGGGTGTCGCTGCCACCTGGGATCCTTATCTCTTCACACTCTTTCCCTCTTTGCTCCTTTCATCCTCCACTAGACACTTGGCACTATACAAGAGAGTTTGGGAATTGGGCTTGGATTAGTGCACTTAGATATTAGCCTGGCTTTTTTAATATATGAACTTGGGCTTACATGCTTATCTTGAGTCATTTGGACCTGTTAGGTAATTGGGTTTGGACTAATAAAGTGATCATATTTATCAGACGAAGTCAAAAGATGAATACCTTAAGTAATTTGATTGGTGAAAGCCAAATCAATTTCTCCATTTGAATTAAAGATCTATTAGGTATGATGCCTCCATCACACTATATAACATTTTTTAAATACCTTTCTTCTCAATGTCACAATGTCATCGACTCATTTTAAATTAATTAATATTTATTTAATAAATAAACAATTACTTGAAATTATCTCTTAAGATTATCACTTTTATATTAAATACAGATAACCATTTTTTTGAAGAATTTTGTCTCATTTTAAATTTTAATAAAAATTAAGAAAGATTTAATGGGTTAGCTTTTAAGAAAAAATAACATGAGTATTTTCACGTAAGATGGGAGATGGACTAATTCCAGCGACCCTCGTTGTCCAGTAAAAAAGCTAGTAAAAATTCGCCAATCCGAGGAGTTTTGGTCTTACATATACCGGTTCAGCCTGCAAAAATGGTGAAAATATGAAATGGTATGGTTTTGGTTGGTGAAACCCATAACATTACTGACCATCACCTTCACTGCCACCTCTCTCATCGTCTTCTTCCTCCGACCACAACAAGATCCATCTCCAAAATCAAGCATGACCGTGGCGATGGGCAAGAGGAGTTTTATCCTTTGGCTTCATGGTTTGGGTGACTCTGGCCCTGCGAACGAGCCCATCAAGACCTTCTTCAGATCTCCTCATTTCAGGAACACCACTTGGGCCTTCCCTTCTGCTCCTTCCAATCCCGTCACCTGCAACTGTATGCTCCGCGGCACCAAACTCTTCCCCTCTTTGCATTTTATTTAAAGGACCTCTGATGATTCCCATGGAACGATTTGTTTTCAATTCCTTTCTTGCCTCTTTGTGGGTTTTTCTTTTTTCGCTTTCTTTTTTCCGCTTAGATTCTGTCCATTAATGAAGACTCATGGACATGGTTGAAATCTGCTTTTGAGTCCTTAGCTCATAGACTGCTCTGGTACCATGTAGAATTGCATACAGAATTGTGGTGTCTCTTCCTTGATCAAGGAGAGACCCCTGTAATCTTATTTATAAAGATAAATGAATACAAATGAAGAAAGTAAATAAAGAGGAAATCCCTAAATAGGGAAATATAATATATCTTAAATCTAAATATATTTTAATGCCTACTCATTCCTTATTTTCTCTGTTTTCAATTCACTAATGGTTATTTTCTGCAGGTAATCCTGATTCCATTGATTTTGTTTTTTGTGGCTTTTGTAGACTTCATTTTTGGGTACTTGATTTTCCTTATCAAAGTACTTTGAATATTATTATGATTGAAGGTCTGCATTTGTTCTCTTTTCTTGCATTGGATATATCAGAGGAGGATCTGTGTGAGTGAGCTTTTTCTGTTTGGGACCTTATATCTACACCCATTATTTCATTCTACCTTTGTTGTCATTTGATATGGATATCCTAGCCGCTATAATCAGAGGACTCTGTCCCGAGGAAGCAAATTGATACAAGGTAAAAAGTCCTTACAACTCAAGTATTTGGAATGTGGATTTGGCTATTTTCCAACTGATGGAAGTCTACCTCATGTTATGATAGTTTTGTCGGAGGTAATTTAGTGTCATAGAAGGGGAAAAAGGAGTGTTGTTACTTGTTTGAGTGCAAAAGCAGATTTTAGAGTTGTGTATTTTGGAGCCTATGATGTTAGTTTTGTGGATTAGAACAATGTTAATAAACTCAGGTGTTGATGTTGATCTTTCAAGGAGCTACACCTACACACTGATAATCAGCCAGCCCTTCATGTGATTGAGGTCCTTGTGGCCTTGTTTTTCATGAGAGTACAAAAAAATATTTCTTTCGTCTCATCACTTTCTTTGTGTAAAAAGTTTCAACATGCATCTCAGCTAACGTTCAAATCTTGTGTCATGCTATGTTTTATTGTTTTTAGTTTTTACCCTTTAATGTGCTGAGACATATAATAATTGTATTTCTTGTAGATGGCACAATAATGCCTTCGTGGTTTGACCTTTTTGAGATACCTGTGACTGCTGTAAGTTATGCCTCCTACCTCTTATTCCTTGTCAGGGTTGATCTAATTAAGGATATCATATTATGCATATATTTTGCATTTTACTATATGTGGTTTGGATTGTGGTTGGATCTTTGTTCAGTTCATCCCTGGTATTTTTTTTCTTTTTTTGACTCCTATATGGAATGGAATTTTATGCACAAAAATGTCTTTCCATATCAATGTGCCATTGCTGCAGAATTATGTCTAGGAGCAAGTACACCCTCATGTCAAAATCAAGTCAAAGTCTAGATTGGCATTTACCCACCTGAAGTGGGACATTTTGTTGCATTCTAGAATGATCATCAAGATTCGTCGGATCCACAATTTTGGGCAATTAGAAGCCGACCTAAAGCATGGGAAAGAGGGGCACTACTTCCCACCTCATTTTCCCAAAAGCACATGGCTTGAGCTTCTAGGAATAGACTAGAGGTCTTGGGTTCGACTCTCGCCGGAGTTACCTGATATATAAGGTTTGTGGATTTTAAAGAATCAAGGCTTATAATCTGGACTTGAAATGTTATCAAAATGCCATTGGTTTGAAACATAAAGATGAATTCTAAATTGTTGCAAGGGACAATAGCACATCTCATGTATTACATAGAATATTCTAGCTTATATTTTTTGTAATTTTCCCCACAAAATGGGGATTTCACATTTTCTTGATTTCTTAAAATCAGTTTGGAGTTTCTTGAAGTTTGTCTTGATAGTGTTGATTGTTTTAAGAATAGGTTTCTAGGTTTTGTTTTTATTTTTTATAAAATACCTGTGGGCTTTTAGTGAAACCTGGACCACAGCTATTTTAAGATATCCCTTTGGCTTGAGTTTTGTCTCTCTAAAGATGCCATTGAGAAGCATGCCCTTTGTGTGAGTTATTATTATTACTATTATTACTAAGTGCCCATCAAGGCTAAGGACAACAGAATAAAAACTCGAAATAGGATTTTTGTAAAACCATTGTCATTACTATTATTACTATCATTATCATTATTATTATTTGAGAATTGACCTTAGTGGTATGGGTTTATTTATGAATTACCATTCTCTTATTGTGTTTTTTGCTCCTTTTTTTTCCAGCAACATACTTGATGTTGAAACAAAAATTCAAGGTTTGGAAAAAGGAAGTGTACAAGATACAAGTGGAAGAAATTGACTTTAAAGAAGGAATGATTAGTAAATGGGACCTTATTTAGGAAGATAGAGAATAGGCACAGGAGGAAAAGAAGGAACGAAGAGTATTGATGTGACAACTAAGGCATAGTATGAGAAGGGTGGCAATATAGTGGAGAGGAAAATCTAGAGCACTTTGGCTTATAGAGGGGAGTTTTGTTGCAGGGGACATCCAGTTAGCTTAGGAGTCTCACCCCATTTATCCATGAAGATTCTTTTGTGCAATGTCAAAGGGATGTGTAGTCAATCCAAGAGGGTTGCGATAAAAAAATTATCATGTCAAAAACTAGATTTCATTTCCTACAAAAGACAGATTTAAGACATGTCAAACATCATTGTGCAGTCTATCTAGGGTCAAAGCATGCTTGGATTGTCAAGCCTTCTATTGGTGTTTTTGGAGGCATCTTCATTGTGTGAGATCTTAGTTGCTTAAGCAATCTACCCGTTTAGATTAATATTACATTTCAATTGTCTTCGAAGATTTAGCCTCCAATTAGGTACGAGTTTTGACTTCTATTTATGATCTTTGTGAAGATTCTAGAAAACTAATTTTTGGGTAGATCTTTCCTCTATTAGGGTCAGATGGAACAATAGTTGGTGTATTTGGAAGACTTTCTGCATTTGCTTCCCCATTGAGTGCTTTGGTGAAACCAAAGTTAGTAGATCAATGTTTGAGATGATTGGATTAAAAAATGTGGTCTAGTTGTCTTGCATCTTTTGGGAGGATCCTTGGTCCAATAATTAGTCTCCTCCATCTTTTTTCTAGATTGGACTGCTATATTGAATCCACAGAATGGTTAGACCTTATTTTTTTCTTTTCCCCCGAATGATCACAAAATGGTTAGACCTTTACAATGATCGCAATCTTGTTGAGTTCCATAGACCTATTTTGGACCATTGGCCAATCATTTGCAATACTTTCCAAGACTCTTGGTGACCTCCTTCATTGTAGATTTGAACTCCTGTGGGTAAAGGGGCGCGGATTTAAGAGTTTAGTTAGAGGTTAGTGGGCTGAGTCCCACCGTACAGATGGAAATATTTCAGTTTTGCCCCAAAACTGAAGTTTTTCTAAAATATGATTAAAGACTAGAGACATTTCCTGCTTTGGTTATGCTTTAGAGTCTGTTAATCATTTTAGGCGGCATTTGTTAGATCAATTCTGTGAGCATTTGGGTCAAATTTCCGATGATATTATAAACTAAGGGAGGATTTACTAAATGGTATACGCTAAGTGTGTGTAGGAGGATAGGTGGATCAGTGAAGGTGAATAAAGAACCAAGTTTTTTAATTTACTTGTTTAAGCACATCATATAATGATTTGCATCAAATCCATCACAATTAACAATGTTCTTTCTTTTTAGATAAGAATGATATTGTTGCTTCCATTGTTGATTACTTTAAACATTCATATGCTAATGATTCTTGTTATGAGATCTCCATTTCAGGCTTTATTTATTACTCCATCTCCTCTTCAGATGTTGACTTTCTTGAGCAAGCTTTCTCACATGATGTAATTAACCAATTTGGGACCTTGGTGAGGATTGCATTCCCAGGTTGGATGATTGTTCCCTTGCTGTTTTCAAGGAGTTTTGGGACGTCTGCATGATGATTTGTTGGCCTATGTGGAGGAATTGCATTATAGAGGCAGGTATTCCAAGGGGTTAGGTGTAACCATTGTGGTCCTTATCCCCAAAAAAGGATCTCACTATTTACTTGTTGGGGAGTTTCTAGAAGATTTTGGCTGAATGGGTTGAAGGTTGTTTTTTCACAAGATCATTTCACCCTTTTATGGTGCTTGTGTGGAGGGTCGTTAGGTCAGGGATGAGGTGCTTACATCTCATTAATGCATTGCATCACAATACAAATGTAGGCGCAAAGGAATTGTGTGCAAGCACAACCTTGAGAAGGCATACAACATGGTTGATCTACTATTTGTATTGATCTCTTTAGAGTGTATGGGTTTTGGTGCTAAGTAGTGCAGTTGGACTTTTAGAAAGTGTCCCCTTTGCTCTTTTCTCAATCTTGTTTGATAGCTACCAAAAAGGTTTTTCCAAGAGCACTAGGGGTTTTAGAAAAGGTAATTCCTCCCTTTCACCCTTTTTGTTATTTTCATTGAATCCCTCAGTCTCATTCCCAAGGTTGTCACCCTCAACCTCATTTGTGGCTTTCACATCAAACATACTATGCTTGAGCCCCCATCTCCTGTTCGTAGACCACACTATCATCTTCTATGAGTCCATTGAAGATTTCCTCATGTCTCTGTGTCCTTAGCTGGTTTGAATTTGCCTTCAGACAACTATCATAAGAGTGAGCTTTTCAACATCAATGTTGATTCTCAAGAGTTTTCCAGCCTTGTTGATATTATGGGTTGCACGACTTCATTTTTCCCCTCAACGTATCTAGATCTTCCTTACCTTTGCCAAATCCCATCATTGAAAATTTTCCAAGAGTCTGACATCTTGGAGGGGCAGGTATCTTTTGTTTACTATTTACATCACTCTCACAAGGTCCATCTTGCATTTCTTGTTATACATGTCCTCTTGGCTTTTTAATGTCCAAGATTTGTGACTTAAGCCACTGGGAAAATTGAATAAGAATTTATGGGGTGATTCTGAAGACTTTAGGAAAGATCATCTTCTTAACTGGGATCAGGTGTCTCCTGATTTCTTGTAAGGTCTTGACATAAGACCCATTGCTAAGGTTAACTTGGCCTTGCTTTCTATATGGCATTGGAGATTAAGAATCAATGGTGATAAACCATGGAAATCCCTCATCCTAGTAAGGCATCTGGTATGGTGCAGGATTAGTGCTTGCCTGGATAAGTTTAAGGCGACATTCACTTCAAAGTGGTCAACAACTCGTGCTGGTGGGTTACCTCTCAAAGTGACATTTGGTACAGTCAGCCCACTTGAGCAACCCAATTTCCTTTTTTTTTTTTTTGGCATCATCCAGCCTCCTTTGGAGTTTGGGTTGCAGATTATTTTGACTTTTTTGGCGATCAAATTGTGTGGAATGTTTGGTTTGAAGGAACTTTTTTGATGAGAGAGAATATTTTTCCAGGTTCCTCTTGGATAAAACCCAAGTTGTGATGAATGAAGATTATTCTAGAATCTGGTGGTCATCCTCCTTTGGCATATTCATAATTCACAAGTGGATCACTCTTAGGCCTTCCAACCCTTCAGTGAATCTTGCCATATGGTTTCCGAAAGCCCCACCCCAAGTTCTTGCCTTCAACGTCGTCGGTCTTGGTAAAATCCTCCCTTGTGATAACATTCAAAAGAGGCAGCGCATCATGGTTACTGTTTGTCCTCTGACTCAATGTTATTATGTGAAGCACTTTCATCTTCATTGTTCATTTTAAGGTTTATAATTTCATCCTTTTACTTTTTGAGATGAAGTGGGTGGATGCTCGAGTTTTAACTGTTTTGTCATATTCTTGGATGTTCATTCAAGGATCTTAAAAGTTTGCTATTTTGTGATGGCTTGCCTTCTTCACCAAGTGGGAAAGAAACAATTACATCATTAAAGACAAAGTTGAGGTCCATTCCATTTTCCTTCATGTCAAAGATAAATGCTTATTTTGAACTTCAGCTTTTGAGGAATTTCATGGGACTCGGAAGTCAATTTATTTCGAGCCTGAAGGAGGGCATTGGCATTAGCCGATATGTTTTATCTTTGCTTGGTGTTTTACTTTGGTCTATTATTTTGATTTGTTTAGTGTCTTAGGAGTTTTCCCTAGTTTTCCCTATTTTTGTGGGAATCTTGTTGTCCTTGAAGTTGTTGTAAGTTTTTGCTGCACTCCTTCTACCCTATCGATAAAATTTTGTTACCACTCCCACCCAAAAAAAAAATCTCCATGGATAGTGGCCGAAAAGGATTAACACTATTAGATCTATCTACTTGGTTGAGTGTAGAATTGAAGATCCAATAACAATCAAGATGGAGGTAAGAGACTACTTCATCTCACTTCATTTGATGGAGCGCTTTGGCCTACTTTTGATGGATTATCATTTGATAGACTAGATGTGGTAGAGGCAATTTGGTTTGCGACGATTTTTGAGGAGGTAAAGGTAAGGAGATGCTAGAAAGCTTTGAGGGGGATAAAGTGTAGGGCCAGATGGTTTGAAATTTAAATTTGTCAAAATGTTCCAAGACAAGTATATCATCAATAAGAAATTGAAACTCGCATTACGTTGATTCCCAAATTGGGTGGCCCATGTGAGCTACCTCATTATTGCTCAATAAGCTTCGTGTGATTGTTTACAAGTTTATAACCAAACTTCTTCCTAATAGATTGAAATCGATATTCTCTAAAGTGAATGACAAGTCACAAGGGGCGTTCATCACCGATATATAAATCTTCGATGGGGTACTTAATGCAAATGAACTCATCCACTTCGGGAAAAAAGGATCGAGGGAAAAGGTGTTTTGTTGAAGATTGACAAGGAAAAGGTGCATGATCATATTAACTAGAATTATGTTGACTTCCTATTTCACAAGATGGGTTTTGGTTAGAAATGGGGAGGATGGATGGAAACATGTATTGGGATGCTTCATATTCTACTCTAATCAATGGTTCTCCTTCGTTTCTTCAAGCATCTAGGGAACTACAGTAAGGTGACCAGTTTTTGCCTTTGATATTCATAATGGTGCTGGAAGGCTTCACTAGGCTGATCCTCAAGGCAAGGGAAGTACGAATGGTGAAGGGTTTTCAGGTGGAAAATGAGGGCTCAATTATTTCTCATCTTCAATATCTTGATGATACCCTAATCTTTTTGGGTGCTTAGGGGAATGAGTTGGCTGGCATGATGGTAACTCTAAGGAGTTTTGAGGTGGTGTTAGGCTTAAATGAACCTAGATAAAAGTTGTTGACAAGTCTTAATTTATAAAGATCAGAAGAGTTGATTTGGTGCCTTCATTGCAAGACGGGAAAATTGTCAGCCACAATAGTACTTAGTAGGGCAAGATCTTTTTGGGATCTGATATTGGAGAATTTTGAAAGAAAGCTTTCTTATTGGAAAAAGAAGGATTACACTGATTTAAGCCTGCTTAGCTAATCTTTCAGCCTATTACACCTTTATTTCACATGCTAGTTAATGATCCATATCGGCTAGAGAAAGTGAAAAAGATGTTTTATGGGAGGGAATAAGGAGAGGAAAAAGGCCCATTTTATTAGGTGGGAAGATGTTAACAAGCCAAAAAAAGCGACAGGTGTTGGCTTGGTGAGGTTAAAAGATAAGAATGGTGCTCTTCTATGTAAATAGATTTGGAGATATGGAAAGGAAACAATTCCCTCACAGTCTTTATCATAAATATGGGGAATGGGAATTTGATGCAGAACAATTAATAGGGTGACCCTAAATGTCTAAATTGGTTCCCTATAAATTAAAAGGGATAAAAATAATGCACCTAAAAACTAATATGGGCTGAAATTAAACTTCAATTAACATTTGCAATAATTAATATAAAATTTTGGCACAAATAACTATGCAAATAATAGGAATTTAGTCAACCTTCAATTGTAGATGAAACAAGTAAAATGGTCCCACGGTATACCTTATCACATGTTAATTTGACTTAAAAAGGACATGGGCTTTAACTTAGGCCATATGAGAGATACGGATGGAATGGGATGGCTTAGGGCAACCACGAAGGGAATAGAAAAGGGCTCGTTGCACTAAAGAAGGGGCTGCAGCAGGGTAACGGAAATTCCAGCGAGTGAAAGAGGGCTGCGGCAACAAAAGGGGACAGATCTGGGTGGCTTAAAGGGGACGAAGGTGAAGAAGGAGAAAAGAGAAGAAAACAAGAGAGGGGTAGATGGGAAAGAGAAGAGGAAGGACGAGTACCTGAAGAAGAAGAAGAAAGAAAGGTAGCCTCACGCCAAAAAAGCCTCACGCTAAAGGAATCGCTCCACACAAGGTTTGAAAAACTCAAAACTTTTATTCATTCAATTCATCAGTGTCTGAGTTTACAAGGGAGAGGGATTTATATAATAAGACCTTACCCCAAATAAGAAACTAAAAACAAATTACATTAATATCCTTTTCTAAAATTAAAACACACAAAAATAACAAAATATGAAATTAGAAGGTGCTGAGATGCACCGCATCAGAAGGGTAGTGAGATTTGTGTCAGTTCGACATTCATCTTGGTCTTTAGTTGTCAAGTCCATTGCTAAAGTTAGGGTAGGGCAGGGAAGGGGTGTAAAGTGGCGGTTGTGTTCCATAAAGGTCTATGATTTTTGGGTGGGAAGGGTGATAGTTTCTGTTTGGGATGATCGTTGAGTGGTTAAGTCTTTTCTGTGAGTGTCCTTTCCTAGAGTTTATCGTGTTTTTGTCACAAAGATGCTGAGTGGGTGATTTCTATGAGGCTTTGGGGCTAAGGCTATTTGTATCCTAGAGTTTAGGCATTCCTTTTTAGAGAGAGTCGCCTGAGTACGTCAATCTTCTTGCCCTTCTTAGTGATTACTTTATTGGTAGGAATAAGGATCATTTGAGGGTCCAGATTGGTGATCTGTCTTGGACTTTTAATAGATCTTGTCTACTGATCCCCTTTTGTTGTCCTCTATGTGCTTTTGCTTGGCAAGGGCTTGCACCTTCCAAGTGGAAGCTTTCTGTTGGACGACTATCTCAGGTAAGGCTCTCACTAGGCGTAATCTTAGAAGGTGAAACATCATGTCATCAGAAGTTCATCTCTTTTGCCCCATGTGTGGTTAACTGGAGAACATCTCATTTTTTTCCTCCATTCGCCAAAGCTATTTGGATATCTTTCCTCTTTTCTAGTGGTCTCTCGTAGGTATTTTGCAACAACTTATGGAAGCTCAATAGGAGTTGGCAGGATGTCTCTTTCAGGGAAGAGGCAAAGCATTATGGAGGGCTATATTAGTTTGCACTATTTGGTTAATATTGAAGGGGTGGAACATCAGTCTTTAAAGGAAAGGCAAAACAGAGCAGGGAGTTTTTCAATTAATCAAATTGAAAATCATTAGCTGGATCAAGGGGAGAAAGGAGTTCTTTGGCCTTTCTAGTGCAATCTTGGCTAGGGTTTGCCACCTAGTATTGGTAGATAACTCTAGGAAAGTCAGGACCATTTAAAGGTGGAAAAGGCTACCTTAGGGTGTCTTGAGTTCAACAGCGATGGTGCAGCAAGGAGGAAGCTAGGGGTTGCAATCATTGGTGTACTCCTTTGAAAAGGTTGTCTTGGTTTCTTCTCAGGTCCAGTGGGTTGGAGAGAATCCAATGAAGCAGAGTTCAGGTTGAATTTATAGAGTCCAAGGAACTCAAGAGGAACATTGATTTCTCTTTGTTCATTTGAGGAGTTTAGTGAATGGCATTGTAGATATTTTGGTCAAGAACGGGATCACAAGGAGTGGCATGTTTTTGGACCCTTCGATTAGTTCATGATTTTGTCTGTATAGTTTTTTAAAGTTTTCTTTTGTTCATTGTTTTTGGTGGCATGAATCTTGGTGGCACTCACATTTCTTTGTATATTTTGTGTAGTAATGAAATTATACTCTCTTTTTTCTTTAAAAGAAATAGTTACACCCTTGTACAAACAAGAACTGGAAGTGTTTGGTTAATTGCCTCTATCATGCTATACGAAATATCCTCGACTCTTCCAAAAATTAAGGTTCAACTTTATGGAGTTAATTACACAGGTTCTATGAATTGTTTATTTGTATTAGGCATCTCCCAAGAATGAAAATGGAGTTCTTACAGCAGTTCAAAATATCCATGCAATGATTGACAAGGAGATAGCTGCTGGCATAAATCCTAAAGACATTTTTATTTGCGGATTCAGCCAAGGAGGTAGATTATTTAACTGATATTTTTGTTTTGTCTGTTTTTTTCCCTTTTTTTCCGACAGTAATAGAATTTTGGGAAGTTCATTAAAAGTCCATAGGACTTCACGGAAGATGGATATTGAATCCATTTTTGAAATTTAAGAGACGTGCCTTGCAGATGTAAAGGAGAAAATTTAGTGAAATCTTCCTTATTCAACTTGTGCTATTTAGTCTTTTTAATTAAATTGTTGAGTGTTTCAGGTTGTGACAAGAGGACACTGAAAGAACAGAGTACAAGCATGTTTTCATTGATTAAAAAATTGCTATGAGCCAACATTATTTATAATGAGAACAAATAATAATCTTGAATGTTCATGCACTGCATTTTAACTACATAACTCCGACCCCAGGATGATACACGTTAAAGAAAGATATACAGATATTCACCATGGAAAATAAACATGTTGAGACACATGTAGTCTGTGCAAAAAAAAAAAACGAAATTAAACTCAACGTTGGGTAGCTCAATTGGTTACTTCTCGCCTTATGAAGCGAGAGGTAGTCAGTTTGAGTCATGGCGGCATTGATTGAGGGTGTTCTGTGTGGGTGTAGGGCATGGGGCTCTTCCCTCGTGGTTCTCCTCGGTCATCAAAATAAAAAAAATAAAATAAAATAAGATGGAAAAAAAAAAAAAAGCCAGCAACTTACGTTTTTGAGTATGCTGTGTACAGACCAGTTTCCAAAGCTCTATCGTTCAATGTTTTATTTATCTATTTTTAATCAGATCTAACATGAGCAAGACGAAGACAAGAATTTACAGAATTACAACGATTTGGCAGGTGCCTTGACCTTAGCAAGCGTCTTGCTGTATCCAAGAACTCTAGGTGGAGGAGCTGTCTTTAGTGGATGGGTTCCTTTTAATTCATCAATTATTGAGCGCATTTCAGCAGATGCAAAGAAGGTGTAGTAAAGATGGTTCACCAATTGCATTTGAATCTTAGTTTATGAAGCAACTCCAATATGCTTGCTGAAGTTATCTGAGATCTGAATATATTTGCAGACACCAATCCTTTGGTCACACGGAATAGCAGATAGAACAGTATTGTTTGAAGCTGGACAAGCTGGTCCGCCATTTCTAGAACAAGCCGGCATGAGTTGTGAGTTCAAGGTAGTGATCTTCTATCCATTAAAACCTCTGAAACTGACAACCGTTCTACGCGAATTAACTCGTTTTGAAATCTCAGGCATACCCAGATCTTGGTCATTCCATAAGCAATGAAGAACTCCAGAACCTCGAGTCATGGATCAAGGCACGTCTTGAGGAGAGTTAATATAGATTCAATTCCCTATGTATCTATCACTGGATTGTCAATGGTGTGCTTCATGGTGATCAAGGGTCTGTCTTGAGCTTCAATTTTGTGGTCATCACAGATTATCATCCAAACAAAGTAGATCTTTCTTCTCGTGAAAAAAATGTTCAAAATTCCTTTGTATGGGGTATTTAATGATGGATCTTTTCATCCAGTTTTTATAATCGATACTCAAGTGTGCCAGTTGTAGTTTTTCCCCCTCAAATCTTGTTTGGAAATTTTTTTTATGACCAAAGGTGTCCAGGTATCTCGTCCAATTAGCCTTTCGGGACATATGCATGCCGGGCTAAAGTGGTGGGACCTTAGTTCATGTATTCCACGGAGAGTACCTCAGAGGGGCTGGCCAGGAATCGACCCTAAGATCTGGCTTCTTGAGGCCAGTGCCTTGACTATCAGGCCAACACTCCTAGGGGTAAATCTTGTTGGGAATTGACAGGGATATCGGTGTTTCTAAAAACAAAGGACACTATGCTTGCCTTTTTGTCTACTTATCATCATCTAAGCTAGAAAGGCACCACAGTTTGGTCTGTCATCTTGAAGACCGAGAGCACCAGCATGTCCGTTTCTTTTGGGTTCACATAAATTATGGACTTTAAAAATAAGAATCCAAAAGCTTCTGTATTTGGGGTCGTTTGGCTCGAGCGAATTCGGTTGAAATGCAGTACTTGTATTTCTTGGTATCATAGGGAAATGGTTTCACAATAAATTTCTATCAAAAGGTTATTTGGATGCTTGAACTGTATTTCCTGGATACGTTAAAGGGATGCTTGGATGTATTTCTCTTAGAATTAGATGAGGAAAAGTTTTGGGGAGCTATATAGACACTTGGGTTTTTTTCCTACACACCCTTTTTCAATGACTCAGATGAAATTACTCTTTTACCCTTCCACTTCAAACCACCGCTGCATCTACTGAACTCATTTTCTTTCGAAGGACGGTATTGCCGAACGGTTTGTTAAGGGGGAGAAGAAAATCGGTCAAATGGCTCCACGGTTGACCGAAACCCAAGGTCTTAGGCGTAGAGAGGTGGGCCAGGGGCGACCTTGGTGTTGTCGATCCTAGGTGGAGAAGTAAAGGATCCATTTGGATCTAAGAAAATAATCCACAACACTGGATTTCGGTTACCCCAAGCAGCATCGAAAGAAATTGGCCAGAGGAGGGTTCCACGCGAGTCCGATCAAAGATCTGATGGTACAGATGGATAGACCATCAAAAAACAAAAGGGGTATGGTGGGTCCCGTCGGCAGAAACTTTCCCAATCACCTGATCTAAGGCCGAGAAGAAGATCTAGTGGCAACAGCAAATACAGATTTGCTACCGCCAAATCTTCTTCTCAGCCTTAGATCAGGTGATCGAGAAAGTTTTTGCCGGCAGGACCCACCATACCCCTTCCATTTTTTTCTGGTCTATCAATTTGTACCTTCAGATCTCTGATCGGACTCGCGTGGGACCCTCCTCTAGCCAGTTTCTTCCACTGCTGCTTGGGGCGATTCGAAATCCAGTGTTGTGGAGTTTTTTCTTAGATCCAAATGGATCTTTCACTTCTCCTCCTAGAATCGACACCACCATGATCGCCCCTGTCCCACCTCTCTACGCCTAAGGAAGACATTGGGTTTCGGTCAACGGTGGGTCCTTTGACCGATTTTCTTCTGCCCCTCCGCAAACTGTTCGGCAGTACCGTCCTTTGAACGAAAATGAGTTCGGTGGATGCGGCGGTGGTTTGAAATGGAAGGGTAAAAGGGTAATTTCACCTGAATTTTTGAAAAAGGGTGTGTAGGGAAAGAAAACCCGAGTGTCTGTATGGTGATGGTTAAAAATAAATCTCATTAAATACCTGAAAATTACTTTATATTTTTTAGCATTCAAATGGTGGTTAAAAATAAACCTTAAAAAAAATTGAAAACTATTAAAAATAATATAAATGTATCCGTTTGTAGGAAGGACACATTCTTATACGAAGCTAATATTAGTTGGGAATCATTTTAAACATCTCCTAATTTCAAGAAAAAAAAAATGTCATAAATCTTAGAAGGTGAGGACTGAGGACTGCACTGAACATATTTTCATGACATTTAAAAAATGACACATGACATGTTTTTACTATACTAATTATGGTAAATAAAAGTGAACTATCTCTAAATAAGTCATAAATTAATTTTTAGACATAAACCTATTTTTATGTCCTTAGATGAGATCGTTATAATTAGTTATAATTAATTTAAAGAAATCTCACTAGGCTATGTTTTAAAATTATATAGTATGTTTCATTTTTTTTTTTCAAAGACCAAGGTGTCAATGCCTCTTAGATTACTTGACTTATATATGCAAACCCCCCTTTATTGAAGTTCTTTTGTATATTGTAAAAAGGATTATACAAGTACTTATTTCCATCTAAATATCTTATTATTTGATTTTGAACTTTTAAAAATCAATAGCTTATGTTAAAAGAATTAAAGACTAAAATTATATGATTTGAATTATGTGAAAATTTAATAAATGTCTATTTAATTATCAATCAAATGCATCAAAATTATGTGAGATCTAAGATTCATTTGATAGAAAGTTTCAAGAAAGTCTTGCATATCAAGTCTCTCCAGCCTATTTTTTTAATACCTCGTAAAAGTGTATTATGGTGATATATTTATTAACCATGTCAAATAAAAAAGGCAAAGACAATAGCTTAAATAATTTGCAATCCATAATCTTTTGACATAACAGTATAAAATGAACAATTAAATTCAAATAATATATTAAAAATAAAATTTCGTTAACAATATGTGTTAGTGTTTCGGTTTGGCCAAGATTTTATATTTGTCAAGTCCATGACTCGGAAAACAGCACTTGCTGGAATCTTGAAGACCCAAGATAATCAAGAGTAAAGATCATATTCCACCGGATTGAAATGTATCGTTATGGCAATCACAAAACAAGTAAAATTGCCATAAATGACTATACGTTGTACCCACACCTTAGAGGACTATCTCTAGGCTTAGAAAAACAAATGGTTAAAATATACGAAACCTAATGAGGAAGATTGATAGTGAATTGGAACCCAACTTGGAAATATGTATTTGGTTTCACTGTCAGCAAGACCAGTCATATCTCATCGACCCTTCGGTGTAGTCATGATCGACCTATCATGGTCAAAGACTGGTCAGTCCGAATGACATAGGTTTTAGAACATTGAACTATCATTCTGGGTATTCCTTTGATCGATAATCTCGTATGCACCGACCCCTCAGTGAAAGGCTAAAACGACCCCTCGTGGTCAACGACTCCTCGATCAAGATTTATGAGTTCTGGACTTAGAACTCAAGTGAGCTCTTGAGAAAACAGACATATTGGTAGTTCAATACTGATCGAGAGTAGTCATAACCGACCCCTAGGTAAAGGGCGACAGGTCGTTCTGAGTAATAGGTTTCTAGATATGAAACTACTGTCAGCAGTGTTTTGCACCAGAATGAGCATCTCGTATGAACTGACCCTTTGGTACCTTAAGTGTTCACCCATCGGCGACAAACGACGTGTCGACCGAGAAAGAATATTACCGTTGGGAGTGCATTTAATGCACAACGGTAGGAATTCTAACGGTAATATTTCTAGCCAGCGACCCCTCGGTGCGACTAACCTATCGGTACATTACCGTTACTTCAACTGGTTGTCTTCGCTATATAAACCAACCTTTATGCAACCAGTTGGTATCCTTTGGATTGATTAGTTAGACCCTCATCTTTATCAGTGAGCTTAACAAGGGCCAACAGAAGGATCACTCTCTCTCTCGTGCTTACACTAGGGGAATCAAATACAACCAATCAAATGGATTGAGTTGTGAGAGAAAGAGGAAGGATGAACACTCATAAACAATCAATCTGAGGATTAAGTTTGAAAGTGAGAATGAGAGAAACATAAACTGGGAAACCTTTGGTAGAACCAGTTTCCTTAACACCTTGGACTATGATTGTTAAACGACGGCTATAAGGGGGAAAGTCGGCATACATAGGTGGGATCTTGAAGAAGCATACATCAGAAGAAAGAGCTTCAAAGGCAAGTGCTTCTTGGTTTTAATTTTATTTAAAACCTTTGTTCCGAAGTGGATTAAGGGGAGGTACCCCGGAACCACTATAAAAAATTCTGGAGCAGTGTCTCTGGCAAAGAGGTTGGTGGAACTCCCGGCTAAATGGATAGGTAGAATTCCTATTCGATAGTGGTTTTGAAATTCTCAGCCGATTGACTGAGGTGGAATTCCTACTCTAATTGTAAGGGTGTAAGTCTCCACTTAGTAAATTTTGGGGATAACTCAAGGTTGAGCAAGTCCTAATAGTGGATATAGGTTGGCTAACCGAACCACTTTAAATTGATCTTATGGTGTTTGATCTTTGTCTGTTTGTATTTAGTTTTAAGTAACGTTCTTAACATACATCGCTTTGCATATTGATTATCTTACTCTACACATTGTGCACAATCATCGATCATCGATCATCGATCATTATGTAAAGGTCATAATCATAGTGTGATCGATCAAAGAAATTATTACACTAAACAAATCTCTTGATTAAACAATCCACTGCACTTCAAATAATTAAGAAATTTGTAAAACCATTAAAATTGGGATTGTCCTAGTCACCCCCCTCTAGGGTCAATCACGATGCTCTAGCACATTGAAAATGAGAACTTTCAATATGGATCATCCATCTTATGATATTAAATTAGATAAACTTCTGATTGAATTGATTTATTTTTTAAGATAAGTGTGATATCGTTCCACAGATGGCAAACGTCCAAAAGGTGCAATCCACAGAAAAGTCACAAATATGGGTGATATTTTCAAATTTACTATTTTTTATTGGCAAAATATAAATCACCATTAATATCTTGAGATTTAATGGCATTGCGGTAAATTCCTGATAAATTCTCGATAAAATCACAATAAGTGGTAATATCGCGATAATTTTTTGATAAATTCCCGGTAAATTCCTTATTAATATTTTTATTATTTTTTAAATACCATTTTTCCACGACATTTTCCTATTGTTTCTCAGCGAAAAATCAAGAATTTAAAGATATCTCAATATACCAATCGTCATTAATATCTCCAGATCTATCGGCACTACGGTAAATTGTTGATAAATTCTCGATAAAATCACAATAAATGGTAATATCGGGATAAAATTTTGAAATTCAGGGTAAATTCCCTATTAATATTTTTATTATTTTTTAGAAATTATATTATCCATTTTCCAGTTAATTTCCAGTAAAAATCCGAGAATTTGAAAATATCCCATTATACCAATTGCCGTTAATATCCCGAGAACGGCATTTATGATAATGATCTACAGATGATAAAACCCAAAACTTGGGTTTAAATAAAGAATAAATAAATGAACTTAAAAGTCCGAGCCTAACGCATCGATAAAAACTTTATCTAAGCTCGTTTATTTAGGTTCGGCTTGGACAATAACACCTCTTAATTATTACTCATTTTTTTTACCAAAAAAAGCGATGAGGTTAAAATGAAAAACATAGTAGTCAATAAGATTTGAACTCAGATCACTTACAAGAGAAATAAATATTTTTACTATTAGACTACAATAGTATCTATTTTTTTTATTATAAATAATATTTATAGAAGAAAAAACTACCGTCAGCACTGATAAATTAAGTGCACATACTTATCTATTTCAATTTCTGAAGGCGTACTGAGATCAATTCACAACTTTTAATATATTTTCTACTAAAGAAATCCCATGATTATAAAACCAAATAATAAATAAATGAGAGACGAAAGGGTCATGAGATGCCTTAAGATCTCAGAGCCCCTAGAAGCAGTGCAAGTCCTGAGATTGTGAATAAAATCATTGGTCGTATTAATGGGACATTAGGCGGCAGACTACTCTACCTATAACTAGTGTCAGCCCTAAAAGGAGACATGCAAAGGGGAAAGGTGAGACCCCATCTGCTGCTGTCACGTGAAAAGGACTTTCATGGAAGAGATGAAAAAGAGAAAAGATAAAAATTGAAAAATAATTTTTTTAAAAGTAAATCATTTCAAATATAAAGATTTCCATGGGTTGGCCACACGAGTAAAAATCTAAATAGCCTTTCTTGACGTCTCTTTTGCCTCTTCCTGGTCTTTGGGGCGCGACAAATTTTCCTTCCACGCATGCACTCAACCGATAAAAGATCTAATCTTACATGAGTCTTTATGAATAACTTTTAATTTTAATAATATATTAATTTATTTATAAAATAATTTTACTAAAATAAAGAAAAGACTATCAATGTAAATTTCAATTTTATCATATTTAATTTCAATAAATAAAGATAATATCTCTACTATTTAATTACTTTAATTCAATTATAATGACTTTATATGTTTGATGAGACTAGCATTTTGTACATTTTTACATCAACAACAATTGCTTTTAATTTAAAAGAATAATGAGATTGTCAACGTAATGTGTCTCCTCTTTCACTGCCCCTCTCACACTATTTTTTTTAATTAAACTCTGAAAATAAAACATCTAAAATAACTAAAAATTTAAAAAGAAAAAGAGAGTCGAGTTAAAAGTAAAATAAATAAAAATTAAAAAAGAAAGAGAATTTATTGGAAGACAAAACTTTTAAAAAAAAATTATTTTCATACAATCATACATTTCCTGTATGGTAATGGGTCAGATTGGATTCATATGAATAACAAAACTAATATGCTTAAATAGCATTTTTGTATTTAGATCGACTTGGACTCAGGTCCAAAACCCCTCTATCCAATGTGACCTGAACTTTTTTTTTGGGTAGGTTCAACTTAAAACCTTTACAAAATATGGATGAGTTAAATGCAAATTCTTTCGACCCAAGTTTAACTCCACTCAAATTAAAAACATTGTTTAATCACATTATTTTTAGTGTCCGTTGGTTTTAACTCATGTTCTTCAACTAAGTTAAAAAATCTTAGCCTATTGCCTCCACTTTCTATAACTCAATGGCTTCATGCTAAAATAGAAGTTCTTTTATCTTTCATTATCTATTAATTAATTTTACATTATTTTTACAGTGTTTCAATTTTTTATAAAAAATGGAGTTGAGTTAGGTTAAGTAAAGATTGAATAAAATAAAATTCGTATCAAGTTGAATTGTATTGAGTCAATTATAAAAAATCAGGTCAGATCATGTTAGAGGAAAGATCTATGTTAAAATATATAGTGTATCCAAATTTAATTCTATTGGATTAATGAATTCAAATTTTTTAAAGTCTTAAAATCTAAATTTCTAATAAATTTAATTTATTTTTTAAATCTTTAAATGTTTGCACCATTATCTTAGCTCCAATTTGGCCACGTGTAAGGGCTCTCTCTGAAAGGTTTATATTTGAACATAAGACTCACAAAAATACTGCATTGATTAAATCAATGAAATCATGTCTTTAAGCTTTCCTCTTAAGTTTACCAATTTAAATTATATATTGAGATAACCCTGTTTTATCTCCCTGTGCGCGTAATTTTTATATTGGAGGAGCTGGTTAACTTTTAAGATGGTTAAAAATTAAATTTATTTTAAATATAAAAGTCAATATTAATGAGATAAACTAAATTCATACTTTCATTTGAACAAACCCATGCTACAGGCGTACATATAATATGTAGTTTGATTATAGAGAAAATTGTTAAGATATAGATTAGATTAAAATCATGTGAGATTATGCAATTTAAATCTCTAACTTAATCACAAATCCCAGCATCCTAATAAAGATAATTTTTTTTATTAAACAAATACACACCAACCCATATTTATCTGGCCCAAGTGTAAACAAATACAAGTACATTGATAATATTGCATTTCTACAGGCTAATAAGTTTGGCGTAGTAAACAGCAGTATAATACAAACTGGGCTAGAGAAACTGCTACTGCTTGTCATACGAACTCGGCCAGACTGGTTTTCATAACATGCTCGGCGATGATCTGATTCATCCTTTCCGTAGGGTGGAAGGAATCCCAGAATACATACTTGCTTGCATTCTGACATGTGAATGGATTGTATCGGTCACACAAGTAGCCCATCTCAAACATACCGGTCGCGCAACATCCGACCTGCCACGTTCTCAAAACCTAAACCGTTCATTATTAGTAGAGAGGAAAAAAACACGAATTCATGCATAATATATATAAAGTTAATAAGAACATGATGATAATAATGATAATGATAAAAAATAAAAAACAATGTTCTACACGAAGCCCAAAATTAGACTATGAGGGGCATTCACTCTGTTTTAATCATTCATGAATCAGTACTTATGTCATAATCGATACAGACGATATAACGGGTCAATTCGAAAATCCATACTATCATATGGGCCCATTTTGTTGTCCCTTCAAAATAATATTTGTAAAGAAAATGTAACGGCACAAGACCATGCACATTAATTATATTGACCTACTTGGTCATGGTATGGTCCTACTGTAATTAGATCACGAGTGTCAAGTAGGTGAGGTTGAGTACACTATCACACATTGCCCGTTGTGATTGGTAGTTCACATGAAGCGTTAAAATGGAAAACCCTATCTGCACCCAGAATTTTTTTTTTTCTGAATATTGATGTAATGAGTCATAATTGATTGGCTTTCCAAGAAAAATTTCTAATTCTATGATTGATGGGTTACTTCGACTATTGCTTTGATCATGGAAATATTTACCATTCAATTGGAACGGTGCAAATTTAATGTGACTTTGATCAAAGTGGTGTTCAAGCATGGTTCACGATTGTTCACCACATTGAACTCACATAAACAAGATGATTGGATAAGATTGAAAATTTCAAGTTATCTTTGTGGAACCATCCATGCTTGGTCCTGTGGACAACAACCAGTACCAAGTCTTTGTAACCAAGGTGTCTAGGTATTTCAGCCGCCTAATTCTCAAAACATGAGTAAACCTCCCAATTCACAAAGGTTGAATAGTCAAGGAGTTCCACATTGATTGTGAAAGAGGAGATCTAGGGAATTATATGGAACTTAAGTCATTCCACCTATTGGCATAGGTCTTTTGGGTTGGATACTCGTTCTTAACAACCGATATCAGAGCTATATCCCCAAGCCAACGCAAGAGAACTAAGATGATCTCTTAGCCAGATGGGATGGCTGGCGACATTCTATATGCTGAAAGCCTCGTTCGAGGGGGGGATTGTTGGGCAGTTGAACGAGTCCCATATCAGTTGTGAAGGGGAGGATCTAAGGACTTATATGGAACTTGGGTCACTCCACCAATCAGGCTAGTATTTTGGGCTGGATACTTAGTCCTAATAACACATACCAGATAAGTTCAATGTGGAGTGATCCTTAAGAGTTTAGCATGAATTGAACACAAGATCCCCACTTTCTGAGGTGGACTCTTATCCTCAATTATTGAAGATAAAAGAGTTTGGTCCCAGAAACTGAACAGTTTAAGGGATCTTAGTGTTGTTATCAAATGAATAGCAACAAAGAGTAGAAGAAAAAGAAGAGGCACAAGGACTTACCGTATAAGGAAGGTTGCTGAATAGCTTGCAGTATGACATCGTATATATTTGAAAAGACCAACCTCATCCCACTCAATTCAGCTCTTAGTTTGGGTATCAAGGCTTCTAGTTTTCCATTGAAGTCCTTTGCTACCTTGTTGTACTCTTCCACACATCCACTTCCAGACATGGCATTCATGGACCTTTCTAATGGCATACACCCCATCGGAACAATGCCCCCTAGAGAAATCTTTCGGCCACCCAAGTTGTAGATCTCCCTAACAAAACTTTCGGCGATCCGGGCGAGGAAGCTCTCATACTGACCGATATTGTATTGAGACGAACGGCGGGAGAGAACGTAGTAATTCTCCAGGAAATCGTTGGTCCCTAAGCTGATCATGTACAAGGCCTCTGTCAGAGTTGACTTTGCCTTGTCACTACCCAAATACTGCCTTAATTTCTTTTGGTAGTCTTGAAAGTACTTCAGCTGCTTCCACAGCGGAATCACATCCTGCCACATTTATCACCATCAAAGTCTCATCAATCCGATACTTGAGTGTATAAATACTTGTAAAAACTTACTAAGTTTGTAATTTTAAAATGCTATTACGCTTTGGAATAGTGAAAACCTCTATGGATTTCTAAAGGCTTTCAAAGAATTAATTTTTTTCGTTTTTTTAACATGGGTATTTGTATACTACATGAGAGGTGAGACTAATTTTACGGATACACAAAACCACCCACAAGCCCACAAGCTTCGTGCATCATAAAAGTCTAGAAGTTGAATCGAAGACATCTAGTCTAATCCTAGAAACTTACACTAACTCTGATATCCCTACCCACCGTCCACCTGGGCATGTGGGGAAAGTCCCACAACGCACAATAAGGGAATGTGAGGGTGGTTTATAAGAGGGCAGCCCCCTCTCCCAAGCAGGAGGCCTTTTTGACCAAAGAGAGTGGTTTGGGTCCAAATGCAAAACCTTGAGCGTTGGATCGCTCAACAAAGTAATGCGCTGAACCGACGACTCAAAGAGGACAATATCTCACTACGTGACAGGTTCTTGTACCAACTAAGCTAGGAGTTTCGAATAATGACTTTTGATATACATTTAAGGACCCAATTACTTTGCATTGCATGACTTACCAGCACATTAGAAGTGGCATTGTCATAGCCAGTTGCCGCGGATGCGAAGCAAACCCCATTGGCGAAATCAGATATATTATATGCTGGATCCAAGTATGGGGGTATCGCTGGTTTAATCCCAAAAGCCTCAGAGATGAAATCAGTCGCAACACGGCCGTTGGAGAAGCGTCCAGTAGGCTTCCCTCCGGGAAAATCACGACCGTAGGGCTCAAAATTGCTCCTCGCAATCGTCGAAATTTGATTGTTGTTTCCAGTGTCCACAGAGGAGTCACCAAAGACAATGATGGATGTAACATCTGATCTGGCTTCTACAACATCTGCTATCTCGGTGACGACAAGTAGTAATTGAAGCAAGAGGAGGCATTGCATGGTCTTCTTGTTCACTATCATGGTGATTTTTAGAAACAGAGCATGCTTGCAGGGAATGTGAAGAGGGAGTCCCGTTTATATAATAAATAGATACAAATGTTGTTCAGATCAATTTGGGATTGAATTTGAAAGGTTTGTTGGGTGTCTTAAATGGGATGTGTACTGTACATTGCCACCTATGAGTAATTTGTAAAATTGTATGTGAGGGAGATTATGATTTGCAACAGCCAACCAACAACGATAACACCCTGCATTGCATTGTCATTCTTCCAATTCCATTCAATGCATAGGTACAACTGCTTCTGATGAAATTTATTATTGAAAAGTTATATTGGAGATTTGCAATTATAGAATTGCGTAGCAATCCTCCACACCCTAAGTTACAAATTTCGATCTGAAGGAATTTTTCTCTCCTCATAGCAAAACATTTAGGCTGAAATTTAAAAATATCCATAATTTTTTTTCCAAAAACTCAATCCAAAATTAATCTAAATGGGTTAGAGTAATATTCAAGAATTTGAGTGGTGAAATGAGAGTCGTGAGATCGATTTCCACTCCACTTCAGAGGATCACTACTCGTAAAATTATCAAATATATAGAGGTAGAGAAGCTGACACGTATCTCAAAGATTAATCAAATTATATGAAATACCTAAACACTTGCTCTTGAAAAAAAAAACATTTCTTTCAATTTCAGACAAAATTTAAAACTGAGAACAAACACCAAAGTCGATACTCCATGATACACAGATATTTCCACGTTAGTGTAGGTTTTAATGAATGAGGCTCATTGCATCCACAGACCAACCGTGTTTTCCTTGAAATCAGGAGTACAATTTATGATAGGATAGGTCTGACTCAAACTCAAGGTCCAACATGAATTCAAATTGAATTGAGTAGCGATTGTGAATTTATAATGGGTAGCGATCCTCTTATAAAGTTCGTGTAATCAGACACGAGTTTTAGTGTATTACCAATTTTACCCTTCACGTGAATTATAAATTTTGATGAGCCCATTTTACTGTTCATGCGAAGGGTAAAATTTCGGCAACTTGATTTTACTGTTCATGTAAAATTTCGGTGAGCCGATTTTACTGTTCATGTGAAGGATAAAATTGGCAATATACTAAAACCCGTATCTGGTTACACAAAATTCCCGAGGCAGGATCGCTGCCCTTTATAATAAATGATATGCTATTTTATTTTTTCATGACCAAGGTGTTTAGGTCTCTTTGAACATCTTGCTAATGCAAGGGGTATGTGAAAGTCTCTTTGAACATCTTGCTAATGCAAGGGGTATGTGCAAGTGTAACACCCCGCCCCTCCAAAGGGTGTGCCGTTTCAACTCTACTCAGCTCAGTACAATATTGTCCACCCTGGGTCCCACCCACACAGGGGGGTCTGCACGGCTTTGGATTGGGCCTAGCCCAACAGGTAGGCCCAAAACACGTTGTACTGTGATGAGGAGTCCAAATACTTATAAACTCATCCAATTTTTCCTCAACTTCCGATGTGGGACTTCAACAAGCCTCCCCACCGCTCGACACATCGCCTTGGCCGATGCATCGGCTGCCCGACACCTCACATGTGCCAATGTATCGCTCTAGGTTGGGTCAGGGCACTACAATTTCCCCCCCTTAAAGGAGAGTCACCCCGGCTTGACCCAATACACACACAGAGGTAGGCCCACACAGTTCGATTGTTGAACTTAGGCTCTGATACCAAATTTATCACGATAGAGCAGTGCCCGTTCAACCCAACTCAACCCAGTAAAATATTGTCCGCTTTGGGCCCACACACGCACGCGTGAGCCCGCACAGCTTTGCCTTTGGGCCCAGGGCCAGTACCCGGCCCAAAATGCGTTGTACTGGTTTAGAGGAGGTTGGCTACTTATAAACCCCTCCTCACTTCCGTTCACTTCCGATGTAGGACTCCACTCCCCTCGAACCGCTCGACACATCAACCTTATCGATGTGTCGGCTCTGGCTTAGGTCAGGGTATCACAATCCACTCCCCTAAAGCCCAGAGCTGTCCCTGGCTCGACACACAACCACCAAGGTCGACTAAGGTCAGGCCCATACAGTCCGAGTGTTGAACTAGGTTCTGATACCATCTGTAGCGACTCGCCCCTCCAAGGGGTGCGCCGTTTCAACTTTACTCGGCTCAATACAATATTGTCTGCTCTGGGCCCCACCCACACAGGTGTCCGCACGGTTTTAGATTGAGCCTGGCCCAACAGGTAGGCCCAAAATGCGTTGTACCATAATGAGTCCAAACACTTATAAACTCCTCCAATTTTCCTCAACTTCCAATGTAGGACTTCAACAAGCCCTCCCACTGCTTGACACATCGCCCTAGCCGATGCATCGGCTGCCTGGCACATTGCCTGGTTCGAGGTATCGCTTTGGGATGGGTCAGGGTACCACAACAAGTCTCTCTATTCACCTGAGGTCAAAATATCGGTTAATACATATCGTATCAGTCAATATATATCGGTATTTTACCCATCGATATATATTGGATGATATGATATATTAGTAGGCCCCACTATATATTGTTCGATATCTCGATCGAGATATCGGTTGGGATATTGGTCGATATATGAAATATTGATCGATATCGGACAAAATTTATTTTTTTAATTAAAAAAACAATAATTTCGCCAGATATTTTTTATTTGCCAAATAGAGGGAAAAATAAATAGGTGATTTATTTTGTATATGGTAAGTACCACAATAATTTCCTCATAGCATCACATTTTTGTTCATGATTTAAATTTTCAATTGAAATTTCTTCCATTGTTTATGCTAAATTTCGTCCATGATTTTCGATTGAATATATGCTAATTTTCCAATCATGAGTTTTGATAGTTCTTCCATGATTAATGCTAATTTTCGTCCATGATTTCCGATTGCATATATGCTAATTTTCCAATCATGATTTTCAAAAAAAATTCCATGATTTTTGCTAATTTTCGTCCACGATTTTTTATTGAATATATGCTAATTTTCTAATCATGATTGTCCATGAAACATCCATATACAATGCTAATTTTTCGATTGAAATTTCGTCCATGGTTTATGCTAATTAACTAAGTCAATAAATTGTCAAAATATTTGTACAATTCTTTTCTAATTTTTCTAAATTTTTTTGTAATCTTTATCATTTTATTAATAATTTTTTAACATGACCAACATTTAATAAAGAAAATTATATATGCATGAAGCTCATAATTTTCTATATTTTTTTGAAATTTTTAGAAAAAATAAAAATCAGATGAGAGAAAAATATCGTCGATATATCAGGTTCATCCGATTTTTAAACCCTTGCTATCCATACACATTGGGTAACTCTACGAGAAGTGACCCTTTGAGATAGAGTGAATCGAACTCAGAGTTCCCATTTTCTGTGACAATTCCTAGTCATTACTCTTTAGCGTTGAAATAATTGGTATAAAATTTGATGAGATATTTTACCTTTATGTTTACTTTATAACAATAAGAATAAGATATTGAGAAAATCTTTAGAACTAACTACATGTATGATCTACATATAAATTGTCTAATGCCTTAGATTCACAGCAAGCACTATATGTTATTGCTCTTTGTAATCTTGTTAAAGTTGATGATTTAATTAGACACGATTTAATCCAAAATTGATTTATCAGGTTGAGTTGAATTAAAAAATGTATTTGAATTACTTTTGAGTTTGATCATGCGAGTTTAAAATTAAGTTGAATTGAGTTAGATTGAAAATAAAAGAGCTTGGATTTGATTAAAGTTGCTAATACAATCTAATTTGAATTTTAATCCTATGCAAATTTATAGTTAAAAATTTTGAAATTTTGACTCTACTTATCTTTTTATTAGATCGAGTTTTGATAGAATTAAAAAGCCAAAGACTTGATCAACTTTTTAAATAATAATAATAATTATTATTATTAAATTATATTATATGTATATAAAAATATAATGAAGGAAAAAGTAAGCAGCCAAAAGGGGCAATCAGAAAAATAAAATATAACAGGAATATTTATAAACAAAACTTAGAAAATTAAAAAGAACAACAGGTATTTATTGCCATGTAGTTCTGTGCACAAACTTATAGCCTAACTGCTGACAGCCTCCTATCCTCAGGAGATTCAACATTAAATCACCACCACTCACTGATCATTAATCATAGGGGTGTGACATAAATAAAAAATAAAAATAAAAAAGTTTGGAAGTGAGGGCACAAAAGGTAGTGAACAATTCGATCTACTAGGTCGGTTTTTTTTTTTTTTAAGGGCAAGGACCATTGTTCATGACTATTTATTTGAAAATAATAATTTTAATTTAATGATGAAATGGCACATGCTCGATATATTTTGAGTGTAAATTCATTAACTATAGTTAAGGGTTGTAATTTTTTACCCGATTCAAAATTTTGAAATTAGATTATGTATTCATAGACAATTTTAAATTCACCTATTTTGATATCATTTGACTCGATTCAGAATAAATTTGAGTCAAGTTGGATAGAAAGTTCTTGGACCTGAACCTGATCCAAAGAGACCCGAATTGAATTAAAATGAATATTTAACTAATTTATTAATTTTTTATCTTTTAACTTTAGCCTATATATCCCACTTAAGTTCAAAATTCTTAACATATTGTCTTGATTTTCTATACTTAACAAACTCATTTGAGAGAAGCCCTCCTATATTTTACTTTCTATTAAAATAATATTTATCTTGTTTTTCTAATTTTTTAAAATTTTATAAAAATTCAAATCAATTTAGATTACGCTATTAATTAAAATCTCAAATCGAATTAAATCAGATCAGACAACCCAAAAGGGTTGAAGTGATAGCTAAAAACCCACCTCACAAAGCAGAAATCCCTGAGTTTAATTCCCATTCCACGTCATAAGGTCATTCTGATGGGGGTGGCTCAATTTGAAGCCAAATTTGATTAGAAGATCTTCTCTTAATCTTTCTCTCATTCACCGACTTCTTCTCTCTTTATCTTATTTCTTCTCCTAGTTAGATTTGGCTTTTATTTTCATTTTGGGATTGGGTCGGTCGTGCGTGTAGCCTTTCTTGGGGCACCTAGAGTAGTTTTGTAGATTGAGAGAGAGAAAAATCGTGAGGAATAGAGAGAAATTTTTATTTGTAATACCTTTGATTTAGTGAAATTTCTCTGATTGCTGTCCGTGAATGTAGGCTTAGTGTGAACCACGTAAATTTGTTTATCTTATGATGGTTTGCATGATTTGATTGATTTGATTTGTTTGATATTGCTTCCACTAATTGGATTGAGGATTTAATCTCAGCACATTCTGTACAAAATTACACGGTGTAGATGAATAGAGAAGCTTACACATACTCTAAAGATTAGTTAAATGCTCTAAAAATTTTGGACAGTCATCAAAAAAATTAAATCACATGAGAAAAAAAAAATATATTATTACTTATATCAAAAGCTGAACGAATTCTCATTCCACCCAATCCATTGTCTGCCCTAACTTTTCTCAAGCATAGCTATTATTGGAAAGGGAACATGCATGCAGATTATGATATATGAATACCATGCATCGTCGTAATGGTATTCACTCTCTTGCGCCATCAAATAATGGTTATACCTATGATCATGGCCATTTGTGACCATTATTTTGGGTAAAATTTCTTGTTTCACATATTTTAAAATTATTTTTTTATTAGATATATTACTTAATTAGATTCTATTAGAGTCAAATATATTTCATATTCTCTTGTTTTTACAAGTCATTTGACCTATTAAATTTATAGAAGATTTGAGGTATCCAAAATTTGATCTTATCAGTCTAAATAATATCAACGTAGTGGCCGACCTAACTTTGTCATTATATTACAAGGTGCAACAATTTAAAAACATAATCAAATATACTATTAGATTATTATTATGGCATTAAACAATCAATAGAAATTTATGGGTTGGATGGTTGGGTTTTATTTTGGTAATCTTTTCTTGGTAATTTATAAATTTAACAATTATACCAAAAATTCATGGTACGATTATGTATTGTGATTAATCTCATCGATCTAATATTTACTTTAGACATGAAAGTTAGCCCATAGGTATAATCATTCACATAAACAATTACGAACTTGACCCATAGAGTGATTGAGTTCATGTAACCTAGTTAGGTTTGGTTTCTTTGTAATGGAGTATAAAGTCTGTTGATTATATTATATGATTTGATTAATATATTATTTTTTGAGCAAATAAAGAGTGTAATCCTATTCTTGTAATAATATGGTAGTCAATCCTCAGTATCAATCTATTATACTTCCTCAGTCTCAAAATACTTGTCCTATTTTTAAAAAAAATATTTTTTAAGGATCGTTTTTGCGTGGAGCGCACCAAAAGCCTATTGATAGATTCTACGAGTCAATACAAACCTGATAAAAAAAAGAGGTCTCGACGATGTCTCATTGTGTTTACTACTCAATAATGTTTTTTTTCTAAATATGAAGCAATGTATGATTGAGACGATGAGAGTCGGAGATGTAAATAATTAAAAAATGTCGCATATGGACAAGTCAAAATTTATAAAATAAGGTCGTATTCGCATCAGGTTAGAAAGTGATTTGTAGCTCATAAAAAAGGTTAAAGATTTGATTTAATATGAAAAATAAAGAAATATGACAAGTAATTTGAAACAATTGCGAAATGCATATAGGACAAATATTTTGGGACGGAAGAAGTATTTATTTTATGATTATATTAGATTATATTTTAATATGAATGTTTTATGGAATTGAATTAATAGTGAGCATGTCCTTTTCTATAATATCTTCGATGTCCCTATCTTCACAAGTAGTTAATATTCTTTTGTTCAATAGAGAAACTACTTCACTTGAAAAAAATAATAATTGCAATTTAATTTAGATTTTCTAGACTATCCATGCTACTTGTTCACCTTATAAAAAGCTTTTATGTAAAAGGTGGGTGTAATCTAACCATGTCAACCTTAGTATGATGCAAATATTCCAAAAACTATTGAGGGTATGTGATATACGGTAGCTTTGGCCAAGAAATTTCAATATCTTAATAAGCCTCCAGCAGTTGCACTCATAAATTAGTGTTTTGTTTGTTTCTTAAAGGCCATGTAAGACAACTTACAGAGAAATTTAAAGAGATAACTCAAAAAAGACTTATGAACGAGTACCAATGAAACTGAAATGGAGAACTTTTTGAAGTAAATTTATTCATAATAACTATATAGAGATTATTGAAGATATGTATAATGGTACTATAACTAATGTTAGAATCATTTATAAAAAGACGGAGGATTTCTTTGTTAGAGTGAGACTCTATCAAGGATTTTATTTTAAGCCTGTGCATATTTGCACTAATCATGGAACACCCAACATCAAGAATCTAACATCATGCTCGCAATGAGCCGATCTATTATCATTGGGTTTAGTGGAGTTAAAAGATCTATGTGTGTAAATAGTGCTTAAAAAGATAATTTAATTGAATGACTTGTCATAATATTAGAAGACCTAAAAGTCAATGGTAGATTGGGATGCAATTTTCCAAGTTCAATTCTACAACTATAATCATTTAATCAAAATGATTTTTGTAAGCATCAAATACATATAGATTATCAAACTCATCTAATCCTATAATAACAGCTGAGTTCCACATAAAGCTTTCATTATAAATGGACTTTATGGAGTGTGTACCTGATTAATGTCATATATATATATATATATATATAGAGTGGGTTCAGTGGGTTGACTTCATTAACTTCCATTTATCCAAATATTAAAGAAATGAAAAGAAGAGTTAAAAGGAACCATATTTCTGCCATTTGTTTCATTTACAAATAAATAATCAACTATACACTTCTTTACAGTAGTAAATTTCTTGTGCAGCCCCATGTACGACTCTTCAAGGTCGACTTCGGATAGGGCTTTGTAAAAAAAAATCCGACCACATTTATAGTTAGAATAGCTCGAGTTCGTTCGAAGCCCATCGGGTTCGAAGCCCATCGGGTTTTTAAAGTCAAAGTTTAAGTCCACCACTTAAAATATGTTTTGCACTGACAACTTTTTTTTTAATTTTTGTTTTGTAATTTAAAAAATAACTATAGAGATTAGGTCATAATTAATGGCCTACCATTGTTCAAAATGTCAATCCAAAACTCAATATTTAGAAACTTGATCTTGATAGTCAAAGTTGTCATATGTCTTTTAAAAGATTTGACGTTGGTAATTTTGTCACACCCCACCTCACAAGACACATGGTTTTCTTTTTCTTCATTCCCAATCATAACCTCACACATGACAAATGCAAGATCATTGTGTGTCTATAGATAACTTTCCATAACACAGTGTGGAAGCATCAAATAATCTACAATCAGAATTATTACAAAACCCACAACCCAATCGGGGATTTAATTACATAAAATATTAAAAATCCCAAAATATACAATGACTTAACAGTTTCCAGACTAATGATGTGTAATGAATCTATCCAGAGTAGCGGGTTAGTGTTAGTGGGTAGAACTAATTTAGGAAATTAATATTGTTTACGCGTGTTATTTAAGTTTATAAAAAATAATAATCATGGAATGTATAGTTGTGCTTCAATCTTGGTTATATTTCTAAGCGAATTGATGGTCGAACTTGATTCTAATAGAAATTGTTATAGTTTTGATCTTGAGTATGGCTGAGATAATTCAGAAGAAGGTGCGCATTGGGTTGCTTTTAAATTTAATAAGAGATGCCTTTGCACCGTGGACGTTTAGGAGTCCTGCATTTTCACACAACAATCAATCTTGGAATTCTGATGGTCTTTAAGATGTGGTCTTATTTCTCAAAGTGGGTTTTGAAGATTTATTTAATCTACTTTGATGATAAACATGAAGAAGCTTGCTGAAGCGTATGGAAATTTATCAACACCACAACCGAAGCTTCCAGCACATCCAAAATTCTTACTATTTGACAACAATTTGGAAAAGCGTTTGGATTCATCACTTACATATTACAAATTCTAAAGTGAGGGAAAACAATACACTATACTTTATTGTAGCATGGTATTCTCTATTTTATTGATGTGATGGAATAATGAAAAATATTGCATAATGTGTTGTATTTTGGAATGTAATATTAGACCTATGAAATAAACTGAGTACATGTTGGAACAGTGACTGTAATCTGGTGCTTACTCACTATAGTGTAAGGGGATTGGCTAAGTATTCGAATGGCCGTGAGGAGACTCGGTCTGCTCGGATAGTTGGAAATCAGCCACTCACATTGTTGAAGCGTTTAACAATTATATTCGAATTGGATGGATGTTTTGTTGACTATTGTAGTATTATTTGTTATGTTATTGAAATTGATTTATATCATTATATTGCCATAATAATAATGATGTGATATAACTTATTATTATGCATGTGTGATATTATCGACATTAGATTTGATATTTTAGAACAGGTATATGATGTTTACGTTAATTTGAGATCATATAATCATGTTTGGAGTATATTGTTGATGATGAGATTAATGGCATGCTAATATGACTCTTAATATGTGACATGATGGTAGATATAATGCATTGTAGACATGGCACTGAGCATGACATCTTCATATTCATAGGATGGGTATGGAGGTGTGAACCGTGATCTTTTATATAGACCACAACCTTGGTAGTGTATAGCCTTGCTTTTAGTGAGTAGTATAGGCTTGGATTGTTGAGCCATGAAAGATCACGTAGACTGTTATTTGGTGGTGGTGTTAGCCTCGTTTCGGCAAGTAGGCCACTCCATGTGGTGTTGGTGTTAGCCTCACTTCGGCTAGTAAACCACTAAATGTGATGTTGTGTTAGTCTCGCTTTGGCGAGTAGGCCACCAAATACAGTAGGTGTCGTAGATGATCAGGGCACTGAAGTATGTGCAATCATCATCGTGCATTGTATGGCATGGAGCATGGTCAATAAATTCATATTCATTTAATTATGCTTTAATATTGCATTTATTATGTTAAATTGAGTACAATGGAGATATCATGTGTTGGATATGTATTATTGTATTATTTTACTAGGCTTGAAGCTCACACTCCTTACATTACAAGTTATCCTCTAGACTTAGGCTTGGAGGTGAACGTTGCTAACTAGATGTGATCATGGATGACTAATTAAATTCTTTTCAAATGACTGTTTATCAAATATAGGTGACCTTTAACGCCTCAGCAGGAGAAAAGTTCAGATAATATTAACTTCGCCACAACACTCAACGAGTTGGATCCATAGATCCTGAACTCAGATCGAGTCAAACTTTGACTCAAAACAAAGCACATCTGTTAATCAGTCCAGATTAACCGACCACTAAACTCTATTAACTATAGTTAGTCACTAAATTTAATGGTAATTTGGGTCAGGGTATTACAGTTAGACTAAGCCAAACATAAAATATTGGTCTTATGTAGTATTTTTATATTCAATGGTTTAGACTGCGGCTAACATTTGTGTCAATTGATAATGTTGTTCTTATACAATTCATTTTATTCAATGGTTTGAACTAAGGACAATGTTTGGTCTTATACAGCCTATATGATATTCAATGGTTTAAGCTGTTGCCAAACTTATAACATTGGGTTTACATGGTCTTCATGATAAACAATGATTAGACTAATGCCAAGTTGCAGACTGATACAGGAAGTGGTCTTACACAGTCTATGATTTTCAATGGCTTGGACTGCTGCCACAGTATGAACTTACACAGTTCTATGATATTCAATGTTTTAGAACCACAGCCATTGACATGGTCTTACACAACTCTTTTAGATATACTATGGTTTAGAACTGCAGCCACTGGTGATGGTCTTACATAGCTCCATGATTTTCAATGGTTTGGAGCTACAACCATCAATGATGGACTTACACTGTTCCTTTTGATATGAAAATGGGTTTGGAATAGATTCCCCTTTACATTCAATGTTGGTACATGATCCTAGGGGTCTGTCTAAGGTAAGGCCTAAGCCAAGTGTTCATCATTTGAGTAACTTTATATAAAATCTTAGACACTCAACCCAAAAACCCTATCCAAAACAGAAAAGATAAAGCAACTTGAACTTAAGCATCAACAGTCTTCAGTTTTCTTCTTCTGCGTCAAGCCGCAAGTGCTTCATCAATATTTGCCCTTTGATTGCAGTGATGCATGATCTTTCACTAGGACAATTTCTTCTAGAGAGAAAGCCTTTTGATCTGCTTGATGCACTGTCCTTCAAAAGCTTTTCTTTCTTCTTCACAAGCCTATAGATCTTTATCAGTGCTCGATACTTCACTAGATTTTGTTTCTTCTTGATAAGTCTCTTTACCTTCTTTGATGCTTGGTTTTGCACAGGTTTATCCTTCTTGATCATGAGCCTTTAGATTTTCTTGATGCTTGGTCTTTCACAAGCTCAATCTCCAAGAGAAGCAATCTATGAGTCATTCAGATTTGTGTGTGACTCTGCTCTTGGCCTTTAGGTACTCTTGATATATGGAGACAAAATGTATTACCTATCTTACAACAGAAACTCCAATACAAACAATAGTACGTCAAGCCAATGGTTTGATCATCAACAAAATACTTCTTTGACCTTTGGAATTAACATGAAGCAATGGACAAATCAATCTAAACATGTTGCACAACCATTACGGATTAATTTGTATGTAAACAAGAAGTATAAATCTCCTAAAACATGAATATATCCAAAAAATTATTTAAACGTTAATTGAGTTATTTATAGTTGTTTGGATTTACAGTCATGATAGCGACAGTACTTTGTTTAGAGTATAGTAATGATCGCTCATTTTATGTGTGTATTTAGACTAATATAACTTGGAAATAACTCACTATCAAAATCACATAATTTGCATTCTTGTTGATGCTGTTGCTATTGAGTCACACTAAGGTTGTGTTTGGATTAGGGTAAATTAAAATAGAGAGTTTTCGATGAAACTTACAGAGAATTCCCCATTAGGTGGCTAACTCTCTACCTTTAGCTTCCATACCATTTAATATACCTGGTTTGATAAATTTAGAGTGGAGATTAGACATTTTCTAATAAAATTATTGAAATTTAAAATTTTAGTTTTTTCCTTTTAATTTTTTCCTCTTTTACTTTCTAATAGTGATTACTAGTCATAATATGGAGAAAACCCTATTTAATTAGCCCCTCATTGGTGCAACCAACCAAGTAGAAAAAATCTTCTATATATTCATAAATTGCAAGTGGTAAATGATATTTAAGTCTAAAAAAATAAAATAGAACAGAAATAAAATGATAAATACCTCTTACATTAAAATTTAATCTAGAGCATTTTTTCATTAAATTTAAAGTGGTAGGAGTGTTCTGTTATAAAAGTTAGAGTGCTCCATTTCAATTTGGTTCAATTAACATCTTTATCTATTTGATTTAAGCAAATGAAATGTACAATTGACAATGAGCTCCACTTTACCTATTTATTTTATTTAATTTAAATCATATGAAGATCTATATTTGATAAGATTATTTATATTTAATTTTCACATTAGTAACCTTTACTTAAATTTTAGGGTAATTGAACTTCATCTCATTAATAAATTTTTTGTAATTCAAATTAAATTACCAGCTCATGTATACCAATTTCGTGTGATTCTTTCTTTATCCTGTATTGACTAACTAGTTGTTCAGTTTATTTCATTCAAATTAATGACTTCATAGTGTCTCTATGAAAATAGTACCAAACGATATTGCACCGAAAAAGAAACAATGTATAAGAATATTAGATATTAAATAGGGTGAAAATAGACCTCAGTTTGGATGCAAATTGATAGGATTTAAAAATAAACATTTTAGGAGCTTAAAACATACTTCCTCTGTCCCAAATTAGTTGTCCTATATGGATTTTGGAATTGTCCCAAAATAGTTGTCTCATTTGTATTTGAGTAGTATAAAATGTGTTGAAAATAGATGAGATCACATAAGTGCTAGTCTTATATTGAGAGTTCCTTAAAAAATATAAATATTTTAAATGAGACAATAAAAATGGGATAGAGGGAGTAACTTCTATGATGGGATCAATGTAATTTTTTATAAATTCATCGGATTAGTCGAATCTTTAATTAATGTGATTACTATTGGCAATATTTTCAAATTTACCATATTTTAATCGGTAAAATATTATTACCACCAATGTCACAAATATCGATGATATTTTAAAATTTACCAGATTTTTATTGGCAAAAAACAATCGCCGTTGATATCTTGGGATTTATCGATACTGGTAAATTCTCGATAAAGTCACATTAAAAATGCGATAATGATAATATCAAAATAATATCACAATAATTTTTTTTGAATTTACGTGAAAAATCGTAAGATACCCAACGTAAAACCTTCACTGGTGAGCCCAGTACCCCTACGCCAGACCAAGGTTAGGCCAACAAGAATATGAGTAAATTACTAGTAAATTCTTTATTCGTATTTTAATTTATTAATATTTTAAATATTATATTTTCCGTGAGATTTTCTTATTAATTTCCCAACAAGAATATGAAAATTTGTAAATATCCCGACATTATCAATCGTCTTTAATATCCAGAGAATGGTATTTGTGATATGGTTATCGCATCATTAATGCGTATTTCTCATTACCACGACAAATTCTCGATAAAATCGTATTAAAAACACTATAAATGATAATATTGCAATAATATCTCAAAAAATTACAGATAAATTCTTTAATATTTTTTATTGTTATTATTTTCATATATTATATTTTATTATTGTTAAATATTATATTTTTCATAAGATTTTTTCATTAATTTTTTGGTAAAAACTTGAAAATGCCTCCAGTATAAGATGGAGTCACGGAGATAGCGTGTTATAAAAAATGGAAGAGTTCGGACTATGTTAGAAATCCTCAACTACTCACCGAAAGTGAAGACATGAATTATGAAGCATTTAGGAAGGATTGAGGAGAGAAGTGACTGATGGGAAAGGACACGTATCCACTTTCCCCCTAACTAAGAGAGCGGCGCAGCGCCACCATATTTAGTGCAACTCTCTCCTAACAAGCAAGCCAGTCCTTTAGGAGTTGGCCCAACCATTTAGGATCTATAACCTATAATTTTTTTTGAATGTATCTAAATATTTTAAAAAATTTAGACTAATTTTTTGAGTAGGTACAAATCTTTCTATCAATATAAGCTAATACTATAGGAAATGACCCTTTTGTTTTGAGAGTGAACTCAAGACCTCCTACAACTCTAGCGAATCTTTGACTGTCAAGCCAACCTTCACGTGTTAAAAATCTATAGTCTATATTTAGAGTTGAAATATGCACTAATTTAATTTGTTAAATCTATTTTTAAATTATATGATTGGTTTTTTATAGAATAAATAAAAATTAATATAGAATTTTTTTAGTTAGATCACATAACTAGATGTCTTCAAAGAGCCTTAACCTTTTCTTCCATTTTCTTTTCCTTTCTCACTCCATTTCTCATTCTTAATTTTTTTTTAATGTGTTTAAAAGAGAAGATCAATAATTGAATAATGATCGTGTTTTTTGATGTTTCAAATGTACACTTTTGAATAATTGTTTTAGAAAAAAGTGAGATACGTATAAATTGTTTGTCATTTTTATTTTAAAAACAAAAACACATTACATAGACTTTAAATTCTTTGAAGAATTAGATGCTAACAAGCAGCTTTACTGAAGGACAATGTCACGACCCGACACAATGGATACGTGAGAAACAATAATTTTTTTTTTTTAGAAGCATATACAACTCATAGGCCAAACACGTGATACCTACACGTGTTGTGAGATTCCTACGGATCACAGGTCTTATTGGACTCTTGATTTGATCGAACTGAATTATCAGCTGCCTACGTACTCTAATGGATATCAAATCCTACGTATTTCTCAATTCATTTATTTTATGGTACTAACCCCGTGCTATTCATGATATCACATCAACACATTCTAATTACTCTATCGTGGGCTTCATCAATAGAATAGATCTCATCTATCAAGGGTCTAGCCAATCACGGGTCTATACCAACCATGGAGTTAATGTCACACATGGGATAAACCTCAACCATGGGACCTATACCCGAACATAAATACATCCCTCCTCAGGGACAATACTCTAAATATGGATCCAATTCTCTATGGAATCAATGTCCTTCGTAGGAATATCTATCTACGGTATACAATACTCATTCATGGTCATAAAACCCTCAATGGGAATAATCATCCATGGGAAAATAATATCTATCCATAGAACCGTCACGTCAACCATAAGACCAATACAGTCTACCATGGGACCACTATATCTATCATGGGGTCAATATGCCCACCATATAATCAATATCTAGGCATGAATCCAATATGTCTACCATGGGAACAACATCTATGGGATTCATCATCCATCCCTGGTAACTCTCCATCAGCGAGTTTCATCTATCTATGGGTAATAACCATCCATAAATATAATCACTCCATGGGTATAATTCATCCATGGGCATAACTCATACATTCGTAAAACCAATATGTCTATCATATGACCAACAGGTCTAACATTAGACAAATACGTCTACTATGGGACAAACATGTCCACCAGTAATACCAATACGTCTACCATGGGACTAACATATCTAACATAAGACCAATACGTCTACTATGAGACCAACATGTCTAGTATAATACAATTACGTCTACCATAGGACCAATACGTCTACTATGAGACCAACAGGTCTACCATGAGACCAACAGGTCTACCATAAGACCAACATCCGGGCATGAATCCAAACCACCATAGGAACCAGCATCCATGGGTATACACATCCATCCCTGGTAACTACTCTATCAGTGAGTATCATCTATCCATGGGTAATAACCATCCATGAATACAATCCCTCCATAGGTATAATCCATCCATGGGCATAAACAATTCAGGGGCACATCATATACCATGAGATTTTCTATCCGTAGGAACAACACTTGAATGAATCACTACATGACTGTGGCAACAATGTCAAATCATCATATCATATCATATCATAAATATACCACGACCCCTAGCAAAACTTAGGTCTCATGACTTACTAAGAGGGAAACCCACGACTGGCGTGATCAAGTCTACGTCACCCTACATCCCTTACCTCATGGATGATTCAGTCAAGCTCTAAGGAGATCGGACCGCGTCTAACGAAGCTAGCATCATCCCCATTGGGTAAAATAGTATCTAGCTCTGTGCATTAATGCACATCAAGTGTGCCAAATAGCCGTGAGAGCGCCCTCCAGCGCGTAGCATGTGAGGGACCTACTCCTCGACGGAAACCCTACGGAACCAAGTCTCCATCGCGGACCCCACCGTCCTGAATACATCTCTGGAACGTTCAGTCAACCATCATAATCACATGAGGGACGTGCCCATACCACGTCTCAATATCAAGTAACCAGGTCACATATACATCTCAATGCCATAATCTCCATATGTTCATATCGAGGCTCCCACAGTCTCACGGTTACTCTAAGCCTTACTCATGGAATCTACATACTTATCTCATCATTTTACCTATACAAATGTGAGACACAATATCTACTGATCGGACAGTTTCCTTTTTCAACGGACTGAGGCACAACGTTATCAATATCACATGAGGAACGCACCCATACCACGCGTCAATATAATTAATATCACGTGAGGGACGCACCCATACTACGTCTCAATCATCAATATCACGTGAGGGACACACCCATACCACGTATTAATATAATCATCACGTGAGGGACATACCCATACCACGTCTCAAAATAATCAAGTGACCTAGTCACGAATATCTCAGTGCCAAAGTCCTCATATGTCCATCTTAAGAATTTTCACAGTTCTCTACCCACTTTAGGCTTTACTCAAGAACAAACATTTATGTCTTATCATGTCGGGACTCCCAAAGCATCATAACTTTTTCAGGCCTGCCTTCGAGGGATTCAACATCTAGCATTATGGTCTATACTAGAGAAGGTATATCCCACTAATCCCTTTCTACTATTCACATTTACTCAACATTTATAAATGGATGACACAATGCATCTTTTGATCAAGCTGAGGCATAATGCTCTCAGTTGCCTACGTACCACATAATAGATCAGATCAACCGTAGTTCATTATTTTTACATTTGGGTTGACATTGGAGAGTGGTCCTACTTTTACTTTGGGGAAATCAAATAATAGCATTTACAGTAAATTCCATGCATTCTCAATCATGTTAGCCCATCCCTATTGTAGCACAAGTTAACTCCCTTGGGTTGTAAGATAATTGACCTTAACTCACCTATATCACTTAGTCTAACCATTTATCAAGTTCATCTTCAAATCATAGAAATTCGTTCTACACATGCTTAGGTCGATCCACCACAACCATTATCAATATAGGTACTTACTAGTGATGTACATATCATCACATAATCCAAGCATGGCATTAAAACACATTCATCATGCTTATTATATGAGTTACCCATCTAAGAATTCCGATCACAATCATGAGAATTTATTTGATACATACATTACTCATAACTATACACAAGTATGGGAAGTTATCAAGGCCTTACATTACACATCTTGGGAAATCTTGATTTATCATACATTCTATCATACTTTAACACATCACAAATATATGAATTCTCAATTATAGTAAACATTTAATCATAAGGAACTTGGGAAACTCATACATATGTATATGATACAATATATTCACATCAATCACACATAGGCACATAAGTAGGTCAAACCATAACCTTACACAACTATGCATTGGAATGTGCACAAAACAACATTCAGTCAAACATATTATCACACACCTTGTGAGCATGAATTTTACAAATATTCTCAATGCTCTAAGTGTATGGCATTCTCCAATTTTACCCAATGTTATCGAACTCGAATCGTATCGAAATCGGTCTATGGGCGTGAATCGTGAATCGAAAATCATAAAATCGTACGATTCATATATCCTCTTATTCTCATAACCATTTTGTTGACCTGAGCCATTACAGGCAACGTAAAAGTTAGAGAACGACTTTATATATAATATTTTTTGGCGCCCCATATAGACACCTGGAAAATTTGCTTCTACACACCTGATTTCAAAAAATAGGGTGAAATTACCATTCTACCCCTCCGTGTATATTCATCCGAACGAACTGTCAGCTCATTTTCAGTTCGTTCGGATGAATATAATCATCCGAACGAATACATTAGTGTAATTTCAGTTCGTTCGGATGAATATATTCATCCAAACGAACTGAAATACACTGATGTGTTCGTTCAGACGAGTGAACTTATATATATTCATTCGTTCAAATGATCACTTAGGATTATTCTAATGAATGTGGATTCGCATTCACTTCCTCAAACTTCTCCTCTTCAGACTTGGCTCATGTTTTGACTGCATCCCCATATTCCTCAAGTTTGTCCTCTTCAGACTTGACCCATGTTTTGGCTGCGTCCCCATATTCCTCAAGTTTGTCCTCTTCAGACTTGGCCCATGTTTTGAGATCTGCCAGAAAACATGACACCGCTTTCCTTTTTCAAGACAGAATCCGAAATAGCACACCAAGAATCTATACTGCAGGAGTTGCCAAAATTAGTTTGAGAAATTGCTGACAGATGCTTGGTATCTCCAAAACTAGGTTTGCATTGTGTGTCTTGTGCACCACATTTACTCTAGCATTTTTTGACATTTACTATGTCACATTGTTTACTCATCAAAGGAACATACTATTTTTAGGGTATATTCAAACTGATCATTCGAATGAATGAACATAATATATGTTCATTCATCCAAATGATCAGTTTGAATCATTCAAACAAATAAACATATATAAATTCATTCGTCCGAACAAACTGAAATTGCACTGTTCTGTTCACTCGGATGAGTATACTCATCTGAACGAATTGAAATTACATTGATCTATTCATTCGGATGAGTATATTCATTCGAACAAACTGAAATTACATTAATGTGTTCGTTCGGAAGAGTATATTCATCCGAACGAACTGAAAATGAACTAACAGTTCATTCGGATGATAGAACACGGAGGGGTAGAATGGTAATTTCACTCGATTTTTTTAAATCGGGTGTCTAGAGACAGATTTTTCGGGTGTCTATATGGACCGCCTAATTTTTTTATAATATCAGTTCTTATGAGACCTTTATGCAAACTTAGTTTGTTCGGTTTACAATAAAATCAAATGATATAGATAGGGTAATAAATATATTCAACCAAGTCAATTAAAATTTTAAATGACCTCTACTTATTTTCAATTGAAGTGCTTCACACAAGATTAAATATTTAACGAAACATGAACTAAGTGGTTTTATGAATGTTTTGCTATAATAGACTTATATTGAAATGGCACAACCATCACATCAATCATTTAATATTTTAATAAGTGAAATGGAGTTATAATGAGCTAAGATAAGAAGAATAGTTAGTAATAATGACAATGGGAAAAAATCATTGGAATTGGATAGAGATAAGAAATCATCAAAATCCCTTTGAGCTTTTCTGAGGTGAATCACAGGTCTTCTATTACTACTTTCTTGAATTCTTTCCAATCATGTAGAGATGAGAATTCGATTGAAACCATTATGTGCTTCTACAAATAAATTGGTGATAATTGAATAGAATTAGACAGATACAACTAGTTTATGAGCTGGACAGAGCCTCTTACAGTATTTGATTAGTTATCGGAGTCTATGTAAGTCTCTCTATCCACACACATTCACACACGTCGGAATAAACCAATGAGAAGTGGATCTTTTGAGTGGAATGAGATTCAAACTCAGAACTCACTTTCTGAAATAAGTTCCTGACAAATATATCAAGTGAAAGTAGCTCTTTAAACCAATGTTTCTTTCAGATAAAAACCTTACAAGATAGTGTAAATAGATTTTACCACAAATTTGCCTAAAGTTAAGGGCTGTAATTCTTTTCTCATGGTTGAAATGGGATTTTAAATTATTCAACTTTCCTAAGATGTGTTGACTGTTTAACCAATAGGTCTTAATTAGGTCTAAGCAATTTTAGTTTGGTTGGGTATTCAGACAAGAGAAGTACTATTTAAGTAAATAAGTTTGATTTGATTACGAATAGAATTAAAATGTGCTTATGATTAGAGACGAAGTCTATAAAACTATATTTCAGACAAAAAATCTCTATATGCATCAGTGGGGAACTTTTTGAGTTATATTTTTTTTTAAATCAGCTTGATAATTGAAATGCTTAGAAAATTTTGAATATAAAAGTATAGATAAAATCTCATTTTTATAAAAACAATAAAAAATTAAAAAAATTGGTGCAATTAGATGTACACTAAAGTGTTTCATCATTACTTAGGTGGACCCCACCTTGATTCCAGCTTTACATGGATCTATATATTAATTGGAGTGATTTTATTTGGTATCCTCTCCTTCATCTAAATTGATTGACCCATGACGGTTTCATTCTACGGCAAAAACTTAGCCTCAAATAAGTGATTCAGATATTTGCCGATAGATATATTTCGGCCAATATACATTTTAAATGGCTGATTCAGTCACGTATGCCGCTATTAAGTCGAAATATCGTCCAAACAATACGTATTGCCAATATATCGTTGATACAATATTTTTTACTTTTTATTTTTTTTTAAATTGATACTCTTAAATATCACCAATATATCGCCGATATCACTCTTGTTTGATTGTATCAATTTTAGTCTATTGTGTGGATCCCTGACTCAAACTAGAGGGCCCACTATGGTTTTTTTTTTTTAAGATGGCTTTACTTGATGGTAAGAGTTCAAACACAGCAAGCATCGATTTTAAAGAGAGATTTGAGGAGAGAAAGCAGCGTGGACAGCAACGTCAGAACCCAAGGGATAATGGCCAGTAAGGGATGGAAAAAGAGTGAGGTGTCTTCAGCGGTTTTGGCGGCTGAATGCGTATAGATATACAAGGGATCTTACAGACGTGGAAGTATGGTATTTTCAGCGAGAGTGTTTCTTCGAACGCGGATAAAGTGTGGTGTATACAAAAGGCAGGATTCCAGGAAGAATTGACTCTGTGTTGAGAGCAGGAACCACAATAGTGAGGGAGGCGTGAAACCTGAAAAGGAATCAAGAAGTGCCACCAACGTCAATGTCGTGTGAAGCCAACGTGAGTGTCGTGTGAAGCATGCAGAGAGGAAACATAAGGCAGCAGTCAGCGTGATTGCTGGCTGTGCGCAATACAGAGAGGGCGTAGTGGGGTTTTTTGTTTGGATTTCAACCAAAGGCTTTATGCTTGTATGTAAAGATCTCTTTTCTTATCTTACTAAGATACATGTTCCTTGCACGTAGACAAGTTTTGTCAGATTTATGATTGCATTGTGATTAACATATTTCTAACAAGTGGTGTTAGAGCATAAGGTTCAGTTGGAGAAGGATTGGATTACTGAAACTCAACAAGATGGCAATAAAAGGAATCTCAACAGCTAAGTTCAAGGTAGAGCCCTTTGAAGGAAAAAAAATAAAATAAATAACTTTAGCCCTGGCAAAGTACAGCTTAAAGATATTTTGGTGTAACAAAAGATGATCAAAGCATTATTTGGAATGGAGAAGAAGGCGGCAGCCAAGTCTAATGATGACTGGAAGGAACTTGAGATGAAAGCAATGAGCATCATCCTCTTATGTCTCACATCAAGAGGTAATGTATAATGTGTTAATGAAACTTCTGCTCTAGAGTTATAGAAGAAGTTAGAAAATTATACATGTCAAAATCACTCACAAATAAATTGTTCTTGAAAAAAAAAATTATATCACTTGCGGATGGAAGAGGAACAATTATTATGGATCATCTCGATATTGTCTATAGATTATTACTCAACTGTTAAGCACAGAGGTGAAAATTGAAGAGCAGGTACATGGCTCTTCTTCTTTTGTCTTCTCTTCCATCCACCTTTGACACACTTGTGACTACATTATTAGTTGTAAAATGTAGAAAAGATAAAAGTATGTATATTATATCAAATCTCTATGCTATTACATGTATTTATAGCCTCTAGCCGACCCTAAGGTTATCACTACTCAAACTGTAACTCTTAATTAATTATAAATCAAATACACCTCTTAATTAGAAGTAAGTCCAACTTAGACTCCTAATCACACAATAATTCTATTAATATTAGAATTCTAAATATATTCCAACACGCCCTCGCAAGCTGAAGCGTGGATGACCGCGAAGCTTAGAACGTGAAGAAACAACAGGTGAACTGCAAAAGTGGCACACCGACTGGCCACGAAGATTTGATGAAGCAGCACACTGATTGGCTGCAAAACTTGTTGAAGCGGCAGCGTTGATTTGCTGCAAAAGACAGGCGGCGAACACCAATGGCTGCCTGAAATAAAGAAAGAGGCTCCAACGATGGTAGTGGTCGTAAGACAATTGTCCAGGTAAACAATGATCGCAATATGCGATAAATGCAGGTGACGAATGACCTAAAAAACAAGGGGCTGAAGCCATCACATCGATCAGTCAGATCGTAAAGGCCAGTGAACAATACTGTAGCCATAAAGTCCAAGAAATAAAGGTTGAAGTCATAAAGGCCAGCAAATAGGGTTGTAGCCATGAAAGGCCAGCAAATGGGGTTGTAGCCATGAAATGCCAGCAAATGAGGCTGTAACCATGAAAGGCCAGCAAATGAGGCTATAACCATGACAAGGCCAGCAAATAAGGTTGTAGCCATAAAAGGCCAGCAAAATGTAACCATGAAAGGTTAGCAAAGGCTGTAGCCATGAAGGCCAGCAAAGAGGCTGTAACCATAAAAGGTCAGCAAAGGTTGTAGCCATGAAGACCAACAAAAATTGGGGACGAATCAGAGTCCTCCAAATAAAATGAGTGGATAAATTCTACAACAAATGGACATGTGTCCAAACATGCTGTGTCATTTTCGAGAAACGACAAAACAAGGCTGCTCAAACAGCAACAAAGTAGGAGGAGAAGGACAACTTGAGTCCCTTACTTTGGCTCTCCCCCTTTCTTCTTGGCACGTATCTGGCATATCGTGGTGAGAAGAAACAAATAGCATCGAGCAGCAAAACAGTAAAAACATAGGTCCGGATGACATCCAAGCCACCCATCTTTTACCTTCTGAAGAAGATCCGGCCACATCTCAAGAGTGCTGCTTGGATAGTGAATGGAGCAAGAGATGAGGATTCTCCATTGCCCATTTATGATTACTGCCTTGTGATCATACGAAAGAGAGCATGTATGAGAAGGTAAACCTGCAAAGAACAGCAAGGTGGCAGTACCCAACAAGAGCAACCTCTTGCTTATACAGCAATCTCAACTATCAAACCCATGAGCAGATCAATGATGAATAAACACACCTCTACACCAATTTTGGAAATCAAAACTTCTCTTGTCTACCACTGACTCATATGAAATGGATACTGAAGAAGTCACAAAGAACTTGTTGAGCGAATCAGCCATGATATGAACATCATTTGTAGGTGGGTTGTAAGTCATTGAATTGGAGAAAGTAAGCCTCACATCTACAACAAACTCTAAGAGGCTCGTGTATGCACCAGAAGCCATCTTAGTCTTTATTGTCCCTAAATCCATCGGCTGCTTAATAATAGTGAAATAATCAGGAATCTTCAACTTCACCACATCAACAAGTTCTTTGAAAACCAAGCCAAATTTGTGTGATTGCAATCATCTTAGAAGCATCTCGCATTGCATCATCGGTACAATTTGTTGTCTGTCATGGATTCAAAACGTCTAGAGCTACCAAGCCCTTCCGATTCAGGCCTATCAACATAATGATCATAATCTGGAAAAAAAGCTAGACGAGTATGCTTCTTGGGATAACCTTGGCACTTTACCCAACATCATAATTGGAGGAGTCTGCAAAAACTTCTTAAATTTGGTCTCTTGTGTATACTCTATAGTAATTCATTGTACCATAAAGTGGGCTAACTGAATTTGTTCATAGTCACCCTCAAAGTTAAGTCCTGAGATCTAAGAAAGCCTTCTAAAACCCAATTAATCTCGAGCAGAGCCGTTCGTAACAAATCAAACCCTAGAAATCGATGGTTGCTTCTCCCCTCAATTTATAGACGAGTTCCTCCCCTCCAATTGCGGCGAGAGAGATCTCTACCGTTGGTTTTCTTCTATCCGAGGGTCAAGATCAAGCAAAAGAAAAGCAGCAGCAGGGTTAAGATCTGGCAAATAGATCCGGACAGAGGAACTGCAAGAAGAGCTCGGCCAGTAGGCGGATCTGGTTACTGCAATCAGATCTGGAAGAAAGAGTTAGGTTTTTGTTGGTTACTACAGCAGAAGGCAGAAGGGTTGCTGGTCGTGGGCCAGAAACATCTGCAGAGGCTCTTGCAGATGTAGAGTCCAGTTGGAAACAGCCAATCCGTCAGTAACACTAGATGTAGATCTGGCAGACGTGGTGCCAACAAACAGATCAGCGGAAGAGGACAACTACAGTGTAGAGGCTGATGAAACAGTGCAGTTGAGTGGTGAGGCTGGAAACAGCTTCTGCAACTGGGGTTCTGAACAATTAGCCCACTTGTTCGACGACCCTAAATCAAGATTTTCTGGTGATGAGGATGAGCGATGGAGAATGAGAGAGGGGGCATTGAGACACCACACATATGATTCGCCGCAGCAAGATCGGGGTTGGCGGCGATTGTTATAGATCGGATGAAAAAAATATGCGGAAGCAAGTACACAGAGTCCCCTCCCTCTGCCAAGAGGCAGTAAGAGAATCAATAGGGATCTCGGCCAAAACAGAGGACTGACCGCTTCAATTGAATGGAGGTCAGATCTGAATCTCTGAGTGAAGAGATTCCGATTTCGATCGGTGCAAGAGAGCAAAAAATAGCAGAGAGGACTTCGCTAATTGAATATGTTTTCCTCCCTCTCTCCTCTGCCGATGAATCTCCTCTGGCAGAGGGAGAGAAAAAAAAATTATTTATTGAAGGTTCACTCAGGAGCACATTTTGACTGATACCATGTAGAAAAGATAAAACTATGTATATTATATCAAATCCCTATGCTATTACATGTATTTATAGCCTCTAGCCGACCCTAGGGCCTATCACACTCAAACTGTAATTCTTAACTAATTATAAATCAAATACACCTCTTAATTAGAGGTAAGCACAACTTAGACTCCTAATCACATAATAATTCTATTAATATTAGAACTCTAAATATATTCCAACAGAAAAGATACTTTCAGGGTTGATGAGGGGACATCGGCTCTCTTGGAGACTGAAACATTCAGAAAGTCAGGAAACAATTCTCAAGTAGAAGGGTTGGTGGCTAAGGATGAATCAAGCCAGCAACGGGGTATGAAAATGATCTAGAATTTTGAAGATTAATAGAAAAATGAAAACGAATTGCAAAGAAATTAGATACGAATATGGAAGACTTCAAATAGTGATGTATACCGTTATTGGAAGAACTAAATGAGTGGAGGAAAGAGGAAGCTATGAAAATATCCAAATCATTGCAGAAAACAACAAAGGAAGAAAAGATAAAAAGTTCATAAGAAGAAGGCAAAACTAACAGTGGGTTTGGTACTTCGATTTTACGTTCCTTTTGTTTCTTTGAAAGATATGTGCGACATGATTCTATTGTTGATTGCTCACCTACATTTGATGAAGAGTCTATCTTTAGTAATGAAGAAGACAGAATAACATCTCTAGCAGAAGAGAAACTTTAGACACCTGTATGTGATGATTATGAAGACTAATAATTTTGTTAATGTCTTTGACTTAATATAATAGGTGAAAGAGATTTCAGTTGATAGACACTTGGAGATTGTATAGATAAAGGAGTCTACAGATAGGGTTGACAATTTGCCACAAGAAATGCAAAAAAAAATATTTTAGTTCAGCTAGTGGAACGGAAAGAAAGTGTAGAAGATATACAGCTTCAAGAAGTTCAAACTCAAGGTCGAGTTTTACTCAAGGAAGGGAGAATGATGAAAAGAGATCTAACCACGTCAGCGTCAATAGTTATAGATCAAGGAGAAATGATAGAAGATGAAACCTTAGAAGTAGTCGTGAGCACTCAAGTTCTGATGGACGCATTGGTCGGAGCCAAATGCCTGTGTTAGTGGTGCTAGACGTAAAATTTGTTCCACATTGCTTGGGAAGAGTGTCATGCTCCTTTAAGGAACGCCCTCAGCATCTAGCTTATGAAGTTTTCCCAGAGATGGGTCGGAGCCCAAAGGGAAAAAAAATCATGCAAGTTGGAGCCCAAAGCGAACAAAAATAGATCAGTGGGTCGGGTCATTACAAATGGTATCAGAGCCGAGGACGGATCTAGATCCCACGTGGGGGGATTATGATGAACACATTTGGCTCTAACTAATGCGTTAGTGGTGCTAGGTGCAAAATTTGTCCCACATCACCTCGGAAGAGTGTCATGATCCTATGGGGAGTGCCCTCCCCATCTAGCATATGACATTTTCCTAGGAGATGGGTCGGAACCCAATGGCAAACAAAATCGTGAGGGTCAGGTCCAAAGCGGAGAAAAATATGCCTGGTGGGTCGGATCGTTACACAAGTTTCAGATTTGGAAATGGTTGTGTGTCAAATGAGTGGTGGAAACCCTAATTCAATCAATATAAAATGTTGAGGGCATTTATTGTAATTTCAGACTATATGTAGACCCTATTTGGGACCAATTTGTATAAATAACATCATATAGTCAAACTTGTTTACTAACATTGTGTTTGAGAAACAGTTTTCTACAAAGAGGGTCTGTGATGAGTTTAGAGGTGGTATACATATTTACCATCCCTCCAATACCAATCAAAGTGACAATGTAGAAGACTCACTATGTAACGACCCATCCCGCTAGCATGATATTGTCTTCTCTAGGGTCTTACACATGACCCGTACACTTTCAATTGGTGGGCTTGTAACGTCCCGTCTCGTTACGGGCGCGTTATCTCCGATAAATCTCAGAATGTTACAAAAGATAGATATCGGGCATAAGAATAGCAGCAATTTTTTTTAAAAAAAGGGTTAACTACTCCCCAGTCCAACAACCCGACAAGTTCAAGAGTAGAATAAACACAACGAACCACAAATGTAAACTGATCAACAAGTTATACAGTCATCCAAACAAACATGTGATTGAATCTATGTGACTAAAGTTCTCAAACATCAACATAGCATAAACATAAGCTTCTATTCTCTACTACTCCTCTCCTGGTGCTTACTCAAGGGGCCCGCCTGGCCCCTCTGAGGTCGGGGCACCTGAAAGGTAAGGGTGAGCAAAACAGCCCAGCGAAAGTACATATCACATATTAACAAGATAGTTATAGATCACATATGAAAGGGGTAGTAAATATCACAAGTGAATAAAACATCCATGCCTATGGTACTCAACTACTCTATTAATCGATATCCCATGAACCAAATCCAAGAAATCATCTCCAAAGTCCACATTAGGTCCTCCAAAGAATACACAACTGTCTCACCCACACGAGTCGTGTCGGAAACAACCTCGACCATGCTCGAGGGAACCAAACTCTAGGGTAGGTACCTCGACCGTCGGAACACAACAGGGAGACCCACAACCCCTATGGAGTCTCGACCACTGGAGTGTAACGGGGAAGTCCTCCTAACCACCAAATTCATCTCATTATCATGAATGTATACACATAAACAAAACTTCTCATGCATGCACATGGTATCATGATCATGTATGACAACACAACACGTTCTGACATGACATCAATATCAACAACATGCCTCATCATGCGGTCAACGACACATAGTAGCACTTAGACTTATACTTCTATATCTAACATGCGATTACATATGCATATTATGCGTAAACACGTAAAGCATCACCACATCTTCAAACTATTGTGTTCAACATCTATCTACACTTGTCTCATTCATCATAATATCATATATATATTATGATTAAACACAAACATATTTTCAACAACTTTCAAGCATCCATAAACATTCATTCAATCAGAATTTTACATTAATCGCATATAATTGACTTGGGTGAACCTGAACGGATCCCTTGCCACATATTCATTCCAATGGTTCCTTTACCGAGTGGCTTAATAAACGAAAAGGTCCCATTCAGGTCACTCGATGTCCAAGATTATAGGTTAAGAATACGAATGCATGCTAAAACAGTGATAAGTCCCCTCCCCGTGTGTGTGAAGCCTAAAGTCCAAAGCGAGTAAGCCACTTGTTGGGCTAAAGGGAGTTCAATCTGTGGAAACAATGAAGAATGGATAAGTAATCAAGACAAAACAGGTCAAAAAAGAGGCCGGGAGAAAACGGGCCTAAAACTGGGCCGGGCCGAACTGGGCCGGGCTTGAAAACGGGCTTTGAAAGAAGGCCGGGTCTGGAAACTAGGCCCAGGTGGATTGGGCCGAAAACGTGGGCCTGCTAGACATGGGCCGGACCGGGTTTGGGCCTGATTGGGCTAGATTAGGCCTGGTTCGAGTTGGGCCGGACTGGGTCTGGGTCGGGTCGGGTCGGGTCGGGTCTGAGCCTGAGTGGCTGGGTCGCCACTCCAGCCCAAGGGCCCGGTTGACTCGGCACCAAAACTCAACTGAGTCGACTCGGCACTCGGCCTAGCGACTCAGTACTCAGCCGAGTTGGAGGGAAAGGGGGAAAAAAACCAGGAAATCCAGGAAAAGGAGAAAAGAGGGAAAGAAGAGGCAAAAGAAAGGATTTCATGGAAAAGCAGAGAAAAAGGAAGAAAAGGAAAGAGGAAAACCGATTATAATCTAAGAAAGGAAAAAAGAAGAAATGGAAAAAACTGGGAAAACCGAGAGAACCCTAAAAATCGAAGAAGGGAAAAGAGGAAAAAGGGAGAAAACGAAGGGAGGAGGGGGCGGTCGGAGGTAGGGAAGGAAAAGAAGAAGAAACCGAGGGAGAGAGAGAAGGAGAAGGAGGAAAAGCTTACCGGCGCGGGAAGAGAAGAAGAAGACCACGGTTGGGAGGTGGGGGAGAAGAGCGGCGGCACTATAGCATGAGCGGCTACAGTGTCGCGGAAAAGGGGTATGTTATAAGGGTTAGGGTTTAGGGATTTTGCTGCTCTTTTTTTTTTTTTTTTTTTTGAGAAAGAAAAACTCGAAGGAATAATCCGAAAGATCTCGGGCGAGAAAACGTGTGACTTTTGAACAAATTTTCATGACAAATACGCAATAATTATAAAAATTACCAAAATTCCCTTCGAGTTCTCGAACTCGAAAACAGGTGAATTAGGCCCACCATGGCGCCCACACTCTCTTCACTATTACCAAGGTCCCTAAAATAACTTGGAGATCCGAAAATCTCTTCTAAAATTTAGAAAATTTGGGACGGGTCATTACAGAGCCAACCCACTGTTGCTTCCAAAAGGCCTTGTGCTAGAAGGAGGAAAGCTACTACTTATATACCAAGGAATTTCCAATGCAACTAGCAATGTGAGACGAGTCAAATGGGGGTAGATTGTAATACGGTGCCCCAAAAAGTCTCACATTACTAGTTCCATTGGAAATTCTATGGTATATAAGTAGTAGCATTCCTCCTTCTAGCACAATGCCTTTTGGGAGCAACAGTGGGTTGGCTCGTCAAAGCAAAGCCGTACGGGTTAGTGTGTAGGCCCAAAGCGGACAATATTGTACTAGAGGGACGGGTCGTTGCAACTGGTATCAGAGCATGATTCAACTCTCTGCCTGAAGGTATGGGCTTGGTTGTTGTGTGTGCAGAGGCCGGGGACGGCTCTGGCTTTAGGAGGGTAGATTGTAATACCCTGCCCTAAAAAGTCCCACATTTCTAGTGGTATTGGAAATTCCCTACTATATAAATAGTAGCCTTCCTCCTTCTAGCACAAAGCCTTTTGGGAGCAACAGTGGGTTGGCTCGCCAAAGTAAAGTCTTGCGGGTCCATGTATATGCCCAAAGCGGACAATATTGTGCTAGCGGGATGGGTCGTTACAAATGGTATTAGAGCATGGTTCAACTATCTACCTGAGGGTGTAGGATTGGTTGTTATGTGTGCAGAACTGGAGACTACTCTGGCTTTAAGGGGATAGATTGTAATACCCTGCCCCAAAAAGTCTCACATTGCTAGTGGTATTAGAAATTCCCTAGTATATAAGTAGTAGCCTTCCTCCTTCTAGTACAATGTCTTTTGGGAACAACAGTGGATTGGTTCACCAATTGAAAGCCGTACAGACCGTGTGTGAGGCCCAGAGCGGACAATATCATGCTAGCGGGATGGGTCGTTACACATTAGAGGAGGATGGGGCCCAGGAGAGATTATTTGTTGAATTTTCACTCTAGGATATTTATGAATTTCCAGTTCAAATGCATCAAAGAATAGATAGAGGAAAGACAGGGACTGGCAAGCTTTCCAATGCATCAAGTTTCATGCAATTCTAAGTTCGAATGACAAAGATATGGACCTTGGACCATCACATGGTGTATGGGGCATCCAAAGCCCATCAACTGGGGACCTATTGCATATGTTGGCATCAATGAGCAACAAATCTGAGAATTGAGGTGGATGCCTAGTAGCCAATGAGTTATGTTAGTGCTCCGGCTTTGTCAAGTCTTTATTTGTCAATTCCATGACTCGGAAAGAAGTACTTGTTAAGAAGCTTAAAGACTCAAGATGATCAAGAGTGAAGATCATATTCCACCAAGTTCAAAGCTCATCGTCATGGCTATCACAAAATCGATTTTTGGCCATAGATGACTTTAGGTGGTGGTACCCACACCTTAGACAGGACCATTTTTATGCTTAGTTGAATAAATGATAAAATCATTAAAAGCCTAGAAAGGAAGCTGGACAGTGAATTGGAACTCAACTTCGAAATATATAATTGGTTTCACTGGTCAGCTCGACTAGTCATTCTCACCGACCCATCAGTGGAGACAAGATTGACCCATCGTGGTCAACGACTGGTCGTCCAGATTGACAGAGGCTCTCGATCAAAGAACTATCATTCTGGGTATGCCTCTGATCGAGAGTCTCGTATGCACCAACCTCTCGGTGATGAACTTAAACGACCCCTCGTAGTCGACGACTCATCGGTAAACGACTTGTGAGTTCTGGACTGTGAACTCAAGTTGGCTCTCGAAGAAACAAACATATCGGTAAATCATGACCGATCAAAAGTACCAGGACCGACCCCTCGATAAAGGGCGATGGGTCATTCTAGATAAAATAGGTTTCTGACTTGAAACTACTGTCAGTATGGTATTGTCCCAGATCGAGACACTCGTATGGACCGACCTTTCAGTGCCATGACTGTCGACCGGAAAGTAATTATACCGTTGGGAGTGCATTTAATGCGCAGCGGTTGGGTAGTTGAACGGTAATAAATATGAACACTGACCCATCGGTGCCACAGATATATCGGTACTGGACATTTCGAAAAACTGTTAAGACTCCTCTATAAATATGAGTGTTGTATTATCGTTTTACTATCTTCCTTGAACTAAGAAAAGTCATACACTCTAAGGAACGATCAACACTCTTATACTGAGAATCATAAACGGCCAATCTATTGATTGAGTTTGAAAGTGAGAAAAAGATAGGGAAAGAAAAGACATAAACTAAGAAACCTTTGGTAAAACCAGTTTCCTTGTCACCCTGAGATTGTAATTACTTTACGACGGCTATAAGGAGGAGTGTCAGTACATATTGGGTGGGATCTTCAAGAATCACACATCAGCGAGAAAGAGCTTCAAAGGCAAGTACATCTTGGTTTTAATTTTATTTTTAAAACCTTTGTCTCGAAAGTGGAATAAGGAGGATTGGCTCTAGAACCACTATAAAAAAACTCTAGAGCGTCATCTCTGGCACGTTAGTGGGTGGAATTCTCAGTCGATTGAGTGAGGTAGAATTCTTACTCTAATTATGAGGGTGTAAGTTTCCACTTAATGAATTTGGAGATAGCTCAAGGTTAAGCGAGTCCTAACAGTGGATGTAGGTTAGCGAACCGAACCATTATATATCTTGTGTCCTTATGTTTGTGGTGTTAGAGCTATTTCCTTGTGTTGATTGTTATATCCGCTGCGCTTAAACTAATCAATCAAGTAATTTTAAAAATGAGCAACGATTTTAGATTGACCCCCCCCCCCCTCCCCTATTTTAGGGTCAATCGTGTTGTTCTAGCTCCCAAGGGAACTTTCAAGTGGCATCAAAGCTTGAGTGCTCTTCATAAAATATTTAACCATCCAAATTGATCCGTGCTAGAACACCTTCATGGATACTCCAAAATTTGCTCACTATTCTCTGTTGTTTGTTTACTCATACTTAAAAACAAAAATAGAAAATAAACTTCCATCCCATGATGAAGAAGAATGGACCATTATCCAAGATGAATTTATTGAAAAAAATCGTACCTCTTTGGATAGCTCAATGGAACGCTTCACCTCTCGTAACCAATTGGAGAAACATGAGAGAAGTGAAAATGTAAATTTTAAATGTTTGGTTGCCTCCGTAGTTAATGATCAAAAGGAATCCTCTAGTGAAGAAAAGAATAATGATGAAGATCTTGATGAGGATGATGACCTCCAAAAATCTTACAATGGTCTGTATCTAAAAAGTGAGAAATTGGCTAAGAAGGTAGACATGTTTAAATCTGAAAAATTAAACTTTGCAAACCAACTGGAAGACTTGGGGAAAGACTATGGTATCTCACTTTAGAGTTGAATTCTTCAAATGAAGAAGTTTTGAAAATCAAGGAAATCGAAGTATACCTTCAAGAAACATTAAAATGACAAAGGGATGAAATCAAAATGTTGATTAATGTCAAAGAAGATCTTGAAGATCATGTAGTGAAACTAACTCTAGAATTACAAGACTTAAGAAACTATAAAGAGAAGTTTCAAGATAAATTTACCCATGGAGAAGGAAAATTGGAAAAACTTTTAAAAACGGGTAAAAGGTTTGGTGATAGGTCGGGTCTTGGTTTCTCATTGGAAATCAATGGACCTATTGTCCAAAGGGTGTCAGTTAAGGGGGTATGCCTAAAATCCCCAAGGATAAGTGTTTTTATTGCCATATGGTTGGACATTATAAGATGGAATGCAACCTTAGATAGAGGCACATGGAGGATAAAGCCCAAAATCAAGAACCAAATCTTCATGTTAAAGGACAATCACAAAATCTTAAGGTAAAGCCTAAAAGATACCCACCGAGAGCTAATAATAAGATACTCCCAAAGCATGACTCATTCTTAAGACAACTCGACCAAATCTTGAAGAGATTGAGATATCCAATACAGAAAACTTCAAGATCTTATCAGGAAGACAGAATTTCTAGTAGCTACAAGTCTAGAATGTACTCTTCCTGTCTATAATACATATTCTACTTGGAACATCATACACACCACTCAAAGTATTTAAAACATTATGTGGTTTGAAATGCAAACTTTGATTTTGTACATGTTTTTCAGGGATATCTATGTTTTGTCATGCTTAGAATAGGATTTCATCAAACTACACAAATCAGGAATGACTGCTATGCTATATATATATATATATATATATATATATATATATATATATATATATATATATATATATATATATAAATCTCTCAGTATAATCGACATGTCGTGAATAGACTAGTCGGTATTATGTTAATTTGAACGTTGTTGAAAAGAGCAAAAGTTGTCGAAAGGATCGACCTATCAGTAAGACACGGCATGTCGGTAAGTCAATTACCTTAAGTTCAAAAGACCTTTTTTGCGAAAAAGGCGATTCATTCGAATTCGTCGTTCTCCCTCGCACTAAAAGCTTTGGTGATTTCTCTATTTGCTCACGTGCCCTAGACCAGTCGGTAAACCTCTCGAAGTGACATGAGTGATGAGGAAGGAGAATCCTCAGATGAACAGGGTATTGGCCCATATCTTCAACCCCTAGTTCGTCATAGATGTTTCAAAGACTTCAATATAGAACGAACTAGTTGTGCAGCTGACTTGCATAAGTGTGGGGCTATGCAATTACTGCATGACATGGGCTGGTCGGATCTGGTACATTGCAGTGGAAAGATGAACTCTTCCTTGGCTATGAGAATGTACTGCTCCATCAGAGATGATTCCAAAGCAAATTGTTTAAAAATTCTATTTAAAAATGGAGAGTCAGTATGTAACGACCCGACCCGAAAATAGGGCTTAGGTTCCAACTCAGTGTGATATTGTCCACTTTGGGCCTCGCACACAAGCGAGCCCGCACAGTTTTATTCCAGGGCCCTGGCCTACATGGCCAGGCCCAAAAGGCCTCACACTAGAGTAGAGGTGGATGGCCTCAAATAGACCCACCATCTCTTCCCTTCACTACCGATGTGGGACTCCCTACATCGGTGGTGTGAGGGCAGGGTATCACAATCACCCCCCCTAAGGCCTCGAGCCACCCCCGGCTCGACTCGGCCTAGCTCAACAACACCAAGGAAGGAGGAAACCCACACAGTCCGAGTGTTGAACTCAGCTCTGATACCAATTTTGTAACGACCCCACCCGAAAACAGGGCTTAGGGTCCAACTCAGTGTGATATTGTCCGCTTTGGACCTTGCACACAAGTGAACCCACACGGTTTTATTCCTGGGCCCTGCCATGGCCTCACACTAGAGTAGAGGTGGGTGGCCTCTAATAAACCCACCATCTCTTCCCTTCACTATCGATGTGGGACTCCCCACATCGGTGGTGTGAGGGCAAGGTATCATACAGTACGAGTTTCCCCTCAGATGGTTTCTGAACTTATTGGGATCCCCCTTGTGCCAAACACTACTCTACCCATCATCCCTCCTAAGATAGAAGTGCCAGATCAAAAGAAATTTGCCAAAAGACTGTGGAAAAAAAGTAGTCGAAAAATAACATATGGATCAGAAATGCTGACTTGTTACCACAATACAAAGTTCTCCATCTTCTCTTCTGCTCTAATTTATATCCTAGACAAGGGAACAGGGCTGATTTGAATCCTCCCATGATTGTTCTCCTAGACAGGGTTGCTAGCAAAAATAAATTTTGTCTATCTACTTGGATGTGCCATTCCATCTCTATGTACTAAAGATCAGCAAGGAAATGATACCCTCCCTTCTGTTACCTTATGTCTAGACTGGCTGAGCACTTCAAAATCAACCCAAGAAAAGGGGAAGTACCAAGATCCACCAGACCCATCGATGAGTCAATTCTTCGAAAGAGCCTTTCCAGAAGCTTAGCTGAGTCTGTCTTCGGGAAAAATGATCACTCCTCTTCTAACCATCCTGTGTTTGAAAAACCTGAAGAAGAAGAGGAAGAACAAGAGGAAGGAGAAGCAGATACAGCACAGTCATCCAGATTGAAAGCAATAGAGGATCAGCTCAGTGATCAAAGTGAACTGCTTGCAGTCATTGCAAACAAACAAAATGAGCATGATCACCTCTTAAAACAACTCCTGGCTGCTATTACTTCTCTCACTTGCAGTCAACCCTCTCATTGCTCAGAACCTCAGCCTTTTACCTCAGCCCCTCCTTCATCCGCTCTTGATGCTGCAAAACTTTAAATATTTCAGTTTCTGTTATAATTTTGAAAAACTGATATTCTGGATGAGTAAACATTAAGCACCCAGTGTGCAAACTCTATTCTGTATATTAATGTTGTGGTGTGCTATGGCTTACTATGTGTATTGATATGTTTTATTGTCTTCTATCTATTATGGTTAAACATGGTTTTGTTAAGAAGACTGACATGCAGGTTTGAATGAGTTATTTTTGTATTGGCATGTTAGGAAGATAGGGATCGCGCTATGATGGTACACACATCTTTGGAGAATGGGAGAGCATAATATATGTGTTGTTTACCTCCTGTCACTGATCATGACATATTAAGGAAGAAATAGGGTGCAAACTTGAAAGAAAGCTTGGAGAAAAATAAACTTGGAGGCAGCTAAGTTTCTGGGGGAGCTTGGTGAAAAAACTAAAGAAGATAGCTTGGAAAATGGGGGAGAAAAACTCTAAAAATAAGCAAGTAGGGTAGCTTGACCCCAATAGGAAAACACCTTTAAGACAGTACAACTCTTAAAGAAAAGGAGAAGAAAAACAGTAATACAATGGAAATTGACAGTGCACTGTGTGGGAGATCAATACTTGAATGCAAGAAAAGCAGGCATTACTCAAAGAAGAAAGTATATGAGTTGGAGAAAACTCATGGAAACACTAAATGCAAGAAGCATGGGGGAGTGCTTATACTTGATGTTTGCCTACTAAATTTTTTTTTTTTTTTTGGTCAATTGTATGACAAAATAGGGGAGAAATTAGTAGAAGTTGTAAGACATATGTAGTGTTATAAGGAATAATTGTTAGAGTTTGGGAGATATCTAACTCAAAGAAGATTGGGGGAGAAAATTTGCTTGGAGATTGGGAGATATAAAACTCAAAGTAGATTGGAGGAGAAAATTTGCTTGGAGATTGGGAGATATAAAACTCAAAGAAGATTGGAAAAGAAAATCTTTTCAACACTACTAACTTGGATAAACTATGTGATAAGGTTAAGCTATGGGTAATGTTGGTTGATAGAAAATCATGGAGTATGGGGAAGAATGTATATCAATCTTGTTTAGTCCATGGATGCACATTTCTGTTTTGCACTAACCCCTCTAGTGATTTTCTAGTGTTGCTTGCTTGTGTAGGAAAACATAAAATCAAGCAAGCTGAACAAGAATATGCAAAGATCATACTGTTGTTGTTTCCATTTGAATATGTGCATGTAATTGATGTAATATTTTGTATTCAAATGTGATGTAATGAGGGTGGGCTTGTAATTGATTTAGCTTCTAGGTTTTGTCATGAAATTGACAAAGGGGGAGATTGTTGGTGCCCCAACTTTGCTGAGTCCCTGTTGTTAATTCCATGACTCGGGAAGAAACACTTGTTAAGAAGCTTGAAGACTTAAGATGATCAAGAGTGAAGGTCATGCTCCACCAGGTTCAAAGCTTATCGTCATGGCAATCACAAAATAAGTTTTTCGCCATAGATGACTTTAGGTGTACCCACACCTTAGAGAGGATTATTTCTAGGCTTAGTTGAATAAATGATAAAATCATTAAAAGCCTAGAGAGGAAGTTGGACAGTGAATTGGAACCCAACTTCGAAATATGTAATTTGTTTCACTGTTAGCTCGACCAGTCATTCTCACCGACCCATCGGTGGAGACAGGATCGACCCATCGTGGTCAATTACTGGTCATCCAGATTGACAGAGGTTCTGGATCAAAGAACTGTCATTCTGGGAATGACTCTGATCGAGAGTCTCGTGTGCACCAACCCCTCTATGATGAACTTAAACGACCCCTCGTGGTCGACGACTCATCGGTAAAAGACTTATGAGTTATGGACTGTGAACTCAAGTGAGCTCTCGAAGAAACAAACATATCGGTATATCAAGACCGATTGAGAGTACCAAGACCAACCCCTCGGTAAAGGGCGACAAGTCGTTCTGGGTAAGACAGGTTTCTGACTTTAAACTACTGTCAGCATGGTGTTGCCCCAGATCGAGACACTCATATGGATCGACATCTCAGTGCCATGATTGTCGACCCATCGGTGACATCGACCTGCCGACCGAGAAGTAAATATACCTTTGGGAGTGCATTTAATTTGCACCGGTCGGGTGGTTGAACGATAATAAATATGAACACCTACCCATTGGTGCCACCGACCTATCGGTACTGAACAGTTCGAAAAACTGTTAAGACTCCTCTATAAATATGAGTTTTGTGTGATCATTTTACTATCTTCCTTGAACTGAGAAAAGTCATACACTCTAAGGAACGATCAACACTCTTGTACTGAGAATCATAAACAACCAATCTATTGATTGAGTTTGAAAGTGAGAAAGAGAGGAGGAAAGAAAAAACATAAAGTATGAAACCTTTGGTAAAACCAGTTTCCTTCTCACCCTAAGATTGTGATTGCTTTACGACGGCTACAAGGAGGAGCGTCGGTACACATTGGGTGGGATCTTCAAGAAGCACACATCAGCGAGAAAGAGCTTCAAAAGCAAGTGCTTCTTGGTTTTAATTTTATTTTTAAAACCTTTGTCCCTAAAGTGGAATAAGGAGGATTGGCTCCGAAACCAATTATAAAAAAACTCTAAAGCGTCGTCTCTGGCACAGTGGTGGGTGGAATTCCCAGCCGATTGAGTGAGATGGAATTTCTACTCTAATTGTGAGGGTGTAACTCCCAACTTAGTGAATTTGGGGATAGTTAAAGGTTGAGCGAGTCCTAACAGTGGACGTAGGTTGGCGAACTGAACCACTACATACCTTTTGTCCTTATGTTTGTGGTGTTAGAGCTATTTTCTTGTGTTAATTGTTTAATCACATTTGCTAACACACATTCACTTGATTGTTATATCTGTTGCGCTTAAACTAATTAATCAAGTAATTTTCAAAAGGACCAACGATTTTAGATTGACACCTTCACCCCCCCCCCCCCCCCCCCCCCCCCCCCCCCCCCTCTCTCTCTGTTCATTCGTGTTGTTCTAGCTCCCAAGGGAACTTTCAAGTTAGAATAACTTCAGAGGAGGAGTAGATGCATAACCCATTTGCCAGAAACCCTACACAACATAGATAGGGGGCAAAAGGTGGATGACATTTAGATCGAGACATACAACATCACCAGGAGGAAGATCACAGATACTTCAGAGTGAGACTTGAAATTCCAGAAGGCTTAGGAGGTAGTATGGTGATGAATTTGTTGATTAGCTAGAGACCTTAAAAAACATTTTTAATACATAAATTATAGTATCCTAAGAAGGTACAACTTGTAGCAAGCAGGCTCAAGGGTCGTGTTCTAAGTTGGTACAAAAAAGTCAGGTGGATAGGCAAAACAAAGGCAAAGAAAAAATCCAACCTTGGGGTAAGCTCATACAGAAGGTTTTCTTGTCTAACAACTAAGCACAGGAAGTGTTCTATAGGTTGCAGAGGTTGAAACAAGGGCAGAGAACTATGGTAGAATAAGTGCAAGAGTTTCACCAATTACTTTCTTGCAACAACCTATCCGATGCAGAGTTGCAGACTATCAAGAGGTTCATTGATGAAGTAAGGCCTTCTATTGCGAATGCTATGGAACCTTTTGACTTCTTAGACTTGGCGGATTGATAAAGGGTAAGAACAAGTTTGACACTTATTTAGGTCTCCAGACTTTAAGAAAGTGGAATTCTACGAGATTCAGCTTGAATCCAATGCAAATCCAAGAAAGCATGAACTCAAAAAATCTCAAGTCTAAGAAGATCTTCAAATATAGTTTGACAGAGTAACGCCACTCAATCATTCACCCCGGTTGTACATGCAAATGGAGCTTTGAATGGATGAACCAGAACCCCAACTTCTCACTAGAAGAATGGGATAAGGTCAAAACTTATGCAAAATTTAACAACATGCAAATCTCACACAAGAAAATAAGAATTCTAGCAATCTAGAATTAATTTCTCTTGAACCATATCTAAGAACTAGAAGTAAAGTTTCTCTCAATAATAGACAAAAGTCGAACTATAACTTAAGAAATTGGACAGGAAAATTAACTAGAAGTAAACTAGAAAACCAAAGAAAAATACTCACCACAAAGGAGATACCCAAAGCTTTATAAGCTTCAATTTATTGAACTTCTCATTGTGTGTTGAACCTCAAATTTATAGTGTCACGTCCCAAATGCCGATTCATGACTTAGCTCTGATACCATTCCATCATGCCGCGAACCCCGTCCACGACATGGCTTAAGCTAAGGGGGAAACAACAACAAAAAAAAAAATCTAGCTGTCTAACTCAACATTTTCCAAAGAGAGGAAATTCTACCGAAATAATTAAAAGCCTTAGGCTAAAAATTTAAATTAATTATAATTATGCAAACATTTCCATAATTAGGTTTAACTAAAATTTTGGAAATCAATTAAAAACTTTAAATCAATTTAATCAAAAACCCCATCATTATAACCTACCCCCTTAAGAAAAATTTCATTATCAAAATTTCAAAACTTACTATGCAGAGTAATTAATTCGGGGTACGTATTCTGCATCGTGGAGTCTCATTCTCAAGTAGCCTCTATAGCTCTACTCATGAGTACGGGTTGGACAATAATACTTCGAATGTACGCCGATCCAAGTAACTAAAAGGGTAACCGTCCAACCCCACACCCAACCTCTAAAGCAAGACTCAAGCAAATTTTCCTCTACTCCAATCCCGATCAAAGTGCTTTTACACAAATTGATCCTCAAGCCTAATACCACACAACACCTCCTGAAAAGGGTTTCAAATGAAATGAACCTCACTAATCAAAAGTCGATCCTAAGGACAGAACAAGGCTCAAACCAACGTAGCACCAGATTCTAAAAATAATCCACCTGAGCAATGGAATTAAAGTTCTATCACCTTACACACCAACTCCTTGTTAAAAGAAATCAAAGAAACCATAACATTCTTCAAAAATCAATACTACCCAAACCATGTTTAACAATATCCTCATTCATATAAAGGGAGGGAAAAAACTCACCGCTTCATCCAAAATTTTGGTTTTATCTTCACTCATCATCCATCAAGTTCCAAAACATCGAACTTTATTCTTCCCCTTTCTTGCACTGGCAATCTAATGAAAGAATTCTTCATTTTGTTCACCTACTAATAACCACCTAACTCTTGATCTCTGTCCTCATCAAATCTCCAACTAAAAAATCCAAATGTGCAATTCCTCTTGGCATTAACTCCAAAATATCTCCACATTTAGCAAGGATGTGATTCTTCAGCAAGATTAATGGACTTAATTTGAGTCTACCAATTTCTTCATTCACCTTTTTAAGACTAGCTCATATTCCATTGCTTTAGCTTAGACTTCAAATTCTTAAAATGCAATTGAAAAATAATCCAACCATCTGACTTCTGTTTTTATCCATTCTTGAAGAAGTCACAGAAGTTTTCCCTCTACCACATAAATACCTTTTAACGTATCCCTTGGTCCAATGTATTAACCTAGCGCTCTAATACCATTCTATGATTCTGTCACGCCTAGAATATGACTAAAGTTAAGGGAAAAATGGCCTAAATTATTTCTAGTTGTCTAACTCAATATTTTTCAAAGGCGAAAAATTCTATTGAAGTAATTAAAAATCCAAGGGTAAGAGTTTAATTTACTTATAATTATGCAAACATTTTCATAATTAAGTTTAATTAAAAATAAGAAAATCAATTAAAAACTTTAAATCAAATTAATTAAAAACCCCAATCGCATAAGAAGTCTATTCAAATGTTTTAAAAACCGGCCCGTGGAGTGACCCTTCTTGGAAGAAGGGTGGGTTCAATAAGGTTCAACCGGGTTGACCCGTAGTCAAACTCGGTCAAACCAATGCCATTAATATTATAAATAATATTAAATTAATAACTAAGGTTATATTTCATAAAAATATATTCTTCCTCTCACAAACACAATTATAAATACCAAAAAATAATAATCCAAAATTCATGTTCTAATATCATTAGAACAAAATAACATCTAACAACTCATTATTTATTAATATCCAAAATACATCAAGAACTCAAAGTTAGTTAATATCCAAAAATAGTAATATTTAAATTCTAAAGTCATCATCATTCTCAAAATTCATTGAAATTGAAGAATATACATGTATGAGAATATTATATATACAACTTCATATTATATAATTTAAAATTCAAGTATTATTGTATCGATAGTGATTGTAATTTAAATAGTCATACCTAAATTAATTGTTTCAAATTGAGTCATAATACGTGTAGGTTGTGCCATTCTCTCCTAAGTTTGTAGTTCCTCCTCGTTTAATAGGGGTAACCAATTCAACCCAATTGTGAATCAATTTTAAAAGCAATAAAATTAAATTTTGATTAAATAAATTGTTTTTCTCAATGATTTTATGTTTGTCTGTTGATATTTGAAATTGAATTAATTGGAAATAAAATTGGGTTTTGTTTCCGATCCCGACTTTTATAACTAGTTAAGTAATAAAATTAATTTGTCAAAGTGAAAAAAGAAATGATGATAATGAAATAATTAAAGAAATAAAATAAAACTGAAATCCACTCAACCGAAATCCTTTCCACTCTTGTATTTCTCTCTTTCCTAATCCCATTAAGAAACCCAGCCGTTAAAATCCATATGTTCCATCAATGGTATAAAATGTAATTATCGAGCAAACCCTACCCCTCATGTTCTCTCTCTTGTTTCGTCCCTTCTTTTAGGGCTACAACTCAGGTCGGGTTTTGGCCCGAACCATATGACCCGACCTAAGAAATCATGCAGGTCGGGTCGAGAATTCTGGGTCAACGGGTCGGGTCGGGTTGAGAAGATAAAAACTATAATACCCTGACCCAGATTAGACATATTTTAGCTTAATAAATCTTGCTTAGACCGGTTAATCTCGAAGATTACGGTTAGGGCATTTTGACAAGCCCAGGTGTGGCCCAATCTGAGCTCGAAAACTCAGTGATTCAGCTCGTCCAACTGGAGAGGCAAAATGGTAATTTACCGCTTACTGTTATTATTTTATTAATTGTGTTACTATATGATTATTATTGAATGATATTATTCTCCTTAGTCAAGGATTCCTATTTCTGATTTTAAAATAATTTTATTTTCATAAAATAGTATTTAAAACCGCCCGTCAAAACCCCGAAAGGGAGAAATAAATATTTTTAAATGGTTTTTGAAATGAGATAATTTTTGAAACAAGTGTAATATGTTAGACCATTTTAGTATGGTCTAGTTTATTTCTTCAAACCCAAAAAATGAGGACTTTAAATCGTTTTATTTAACACAAGTTAAAACATGTAACTAGTGTTAAATTGTGATTTTTATTTAAATCTATGATTTTGGTTGAGTTTTAAATCTCCAAATTTTTTATGGTGATTAGAGTTTTTAAAACCCAACTTATCTATCAGGTTGGATTAAAATTTTTGAGCTTTTAAATTCAGGTTTTAAGTTAAAAATTGGATTTTTATCAAAAGAGGATTTATTTGCAAAACTGAAATTATTGGAGGACTTATTTGCAACCGAAACTACCAAACAGTGGTTTCACTGTACCGGACGTCCGCAGCTCTTGCATGCAGCCTCCGGCCAGCCTCCATACATTGATCGGATTTGCTATAATTGCCCTCTCGATCAGCTCGTTTCGTCCTCAAAAATCTCCATTTCTATCTCTCTCAGCTGAAACCAAATCCAATCGATCACCATCTCTATTTTCCCAGTTTTTATCAACCGTAGCTTAAGAAGAAAGTTTTTCAAAGACCGGATTTTTCAGCCTAGGAACTCGAGTGAAGGTAACCACTGTGTTCCTCTTTAAATTTCAATCGGTTTAGAATAAAGAAAAACCAAATTTGGCCAAGTTTTGAGTGTGTAAAACTGATTTGAAGTTTAAGAAAAATCATGGGATTTCTTGTACCAGTGTGGTCTTGGTGTTAAAATCTAATGGCCTGCTAAGTTTTAAAACTCCAAACCACTCCCTATGGGAAGAGGACTCTCTGAGGAGTCCATCTGACCGGTTGGATGTGAAAACTGAATCCAGGAAACCCACTGTTTCTGGATTTGTATTTCATGTAGTGTCTGCCCATTACTGTCTGCTGTTGCAGACAGAGGTGGAAGACGACTCTCAGACGCTCCGAGAGTCTAGCTTCGGACTGTCCGAGAATAGCATCCTTTGGACGATCCGAAGTTAACCCTTCGGACGTTCCGAGCTTCAGCCCGAAGTCCTGAAGCTTCCAAGACAAGCCTTGTTCTGCCGGATGTTCTGAACCCTGTTCGGAAGGACCGAACCCCACTCGAACGATCCAAGTTTCACTCGGCATGATCCGAGACACACAGATCCACAGAGACCTGTTTTCTCTGTTTTTCGATTCGGAAGGACCTTTCGATGATCCGAGACCCGATCTTTGGACGGTCCGAGGCCAAACCCAAGTTCTGAAGTCTATGACTAGCTTAGACAGTGGTTCGGATGATCCAAAGCCACAGTACCTGGTTCCGAGGCATGTTCCGAGGAACTCAGTTTTTAAATGTAAACTCTTGATTGTTTGATGATGCATGTCATGTTTATGCCCTTAATAAATTAAAATTGTACTAACTCTCTTCTCTTATTACTATAGTGTATATACTATTGTATTCACTTCCACGCCGACTCTATTGGTCGGGCACTGAATGACTTCACTTCCAGGCCAACGCTTTATTTGTCGGGCACTGAGTGACCTTAAGGCCTTACTCAACATGTCAAATCTGGTTATATCCAGAAGACAATCGAGAAGTGACCTGAGTATCTAGACCTAACTTAATAAGTCAATCTGGTCATCCCCAGAAGACAATATGAGTTTTTGACTGAGCACCCTATTATATATTGTGGATTATTGTAACTTAAAAAAATGTTAGAAACCAAGTAGGAGACTCAATTCCATTTACCTTGGAGATTTTTGGAAAAACAAGTATGATTTTGAAATACTACTTGTGTGTATGCATTTGGATGCTATGTATGTTGACATGTTAATAATTGTGCGCTTGTTTGCTTGTTAAACAGAGACCGTGATACCATAATTTACGGTGAGGGAACTTAACTTTGCAGTAGGTGTAATCAGGTTTTTAATGAGATGGATCTTGAGCAATAAGTGGTTTCAAGTTGATGAACTCACTCATGTGCGTAGACATGATGCAATGTTGTAAAAAGTGCTTATGATGCTTATGAATGCTATGATGTTGATCATATGAATTATGTAATAATACTTCCACGTGCCCTTGACTATTGAACCAATATCGGCCATGTGTGTGAGATGGTTTACGTGTACTGGACCTATGGGTGTCGATAGTTTCTAACTTGAGGAGTGTCAGTATCGGCCATGTGAGGGCCAGAGATGTATTTGCAAGGATGTATTTTGACCGTGTCGAGACTTAATATAATGGTCTCAGCATAGTATGTAGGCGTTACGTTGGATGACAGCAGTAATGGAAAAGATGATGAATTGTGGAAATGATGATGAGATTATAATTGGATTTATTGTCAAGCATGAGATATTATATTGCAACTGTTGATTATTTACTAACCTGATGTTTACTTAAATTGCACTGTTATATTTCCTACACTGGGCTAGTTAGCTCACCCCACTCATCTTTCAGAAGATGAACCCGAGGAGAAGAACTCTCTATTTGAAGCTTAGGGTAGATAAGCTGCGACATTGCTTTGGGATTCACACTGAGGGGAATTCCTTTATCTTTGCTTTTTGGTTCTTGGAACCATTTGCTTATGTAAAGTACAATGTGTGGTACTTAGATGTTTGTGTCTCTTGGGGTAGACTTATGGTATATGTTTGAGTCCACATGATGAGATCATGTGTGACCTTTGGGTCTAATTGTTGATTCGGCCCAGTTAGACATCTTGAATGTCGTGTTAGTTTTCAAAAAAAAAATTGCATTCTGGGCCCACCTTTCGGCTCAGGGCATGACAAAAATCCACATGAAATTGGGGTCGGGTCGAGTTGAGGATTTTAGAAGTTAACCCGACTCGACCCAACCTGACCCAGATAAAATTAAGCTAAAATGGGTTTAGAATGCTGGTCGGGTCAGAATTCGGGTTAGAATTCGGGTTGAGTCGGGTTGTGAAGTTCAAGTTAAAAATTCGAGTCTGGTCGAGTCGGGTCGGGTTCCATATATATCAACTCGGGTCGGGTTGGATTTTAAGGAACCTAACCCGCCCGACTCGAGCTGCAACCCTACTCTCTTTCCATTCTTCCGCATATGTTGAGTGTAATGCCCTAGACCTCCACCGTCTCCAACCACATCATCCTACACAGTGAAAAACTGAGAATAGAGGATTTCAAAAATGCAAAGAGGGTAGAGGCGAGACTGAGAGAGAAGAAGAAATCCCAAAATCCTTTTCCAACTTCCAAGCTCCTTCTGCGATTTGCCGATTTGGGCTCCCAACTCAAAACACTGCAACTTTTCCATCTCCCATCAGCGCCGATTTGGACTCCCTCCAGTTGTTTAATTTTTTTTTTTAAACGGGTTTTTCAATCAAACGGGTAATGGTTTATTTCATAAACCAGGGTTGACCCGCAGGTGACAAAGGGTTTTTATGGGTTCTTAACCCATACGGGTTAAAAGCAACCCGACCTGTCATGTAGCCCCGTCACGATTGAACCTCCGGTTTAATCTCGGGTCGGGTTGGGTTTGATAACATTGGTCTATTCTTTAACGATTATCTTCTTGGATCACTAGCCACTCTATGGAGATCACCACTATGGATCCTTTTTGTATTTGAACCAGGGGTAAAAATATCGGCTCGGTCAATATATTGTCGATATTTTTCTTTCTCCTTTCGATTTTTATTTTTTTTATTTTTTCAAAAAAATCTAGAAAAATTACATAAAATAAAGAAAATTATGGATTTTATGCATATGTAATTTTTATTTAAATATCGGTCATTTACATGTTCAAATCTTGTTTTTAAATTATAAACTCGAGAATTTCAAATATATTTAAAAAGTAATGAATATTTAAAAAAAAAAAAACAAAGAATTCTACATACTCCACTTTCCCAACCACAACAACATATCTATCACTCAAATGACTATAATCACACCTGCATAAGAAATTTGAAACAGAAAATATCATAACCTATATGGGAAAATGCAAAAGAGAAAATAAAAAGACATAGAGCTCTAAACTTCTGTTGCAGTAGGGCTTCTCAATCCCCTCAACCCATTTATATGTGTGTAAAAGGGAGTTGTCGGAGATATGCTATGTGTATATAAAACTATAATATGAAGAATAGCTGGAGATAAGCTTCTCAATCTTTTTTCTCGCTGCTTCTCCTTTTGCTCTCCCTCTTTATTGAAATTAGACTTGGTCTTTTATCGTCAAACTAGTTGATTCTTCGTATTTAGAGATGAAAAAGTGTTGGTCTTGGGTCAAAACCGACCTATAAAAAGTCAGACAAGTGTTGATCACTTATTAAGCTCTTTTATTTTCATCATTTAGAAAGAGGTGGTGTAGTTTGGGTTTTGAAAAGTGGAGTAGTATATATTTGAATAAATAGCTCATTAAATATGCTCTATTTTAATTAGTTCATTGAAATAGAAAAAAGACAAGTATTGGAGCCTTCCTCCCCAACACACAATCCCCTCTTGCATGTAGGCATTGAAACAAGGAGCCTTGCATGGTCTGCATGCATGCAGTTGGAATTTGGAAAGGCAGCTCTCTTTTTCCAATGGTACATGAAGTCTTTCCATTTTACAACGGGCATGCAAGCCTACCGTTGGAATTTGAAAAGGCTTGCATGCAACTCTCCTTTCCAAAGGTAAATGAAGCCTTTCCATTTTCCAACAACATGCAAGCCTGCATGGTCTGCATGGATGCAATTGGAAGTTGGAAAGGTTTGCATGCAGCTCTCTTTTCCCAGCAGTACATGAGGCCTTTCCAACGGCATGCAAGCCATTGGAAAAGGGAGTTTGCATGGATACCATTGTAAGCAAAGTTTCATTCATTAAACAAGGTACAAGACTCAAAACCCCTTGAATTTCTTGACACCCAGAACTATTACAACAACTCACCTTTTTATAATTTATTTTTTGTCTCTCACAAGTCGTCAGCATCATAACAGCTAAGGCCATTGACAAGAGAGATAATGGCCACAACACAATTCAAGTCAGGGATTTAAAAAACGGCCGAAACGATATATCGGCCAATATGTAAATATCAGCCGATATGCATATCGGCCGATATTTTTATCTCTCCTCCCGATATCGACATTTTCTCTCTCTTCCGATATCAGAACCGTGAAAAAACCGTAAAAAACTGTGACGAACCGTGACGAACTGCGAAAAACCGCAAAAAACAGCGAAAAACCGAAAAAAACCGCAAAAAACCGTGAAAGCCGTATCCTAACGAACCATGACGAACCGTGGCGAACCGCAAAAAACCGTTAAAAACCGCAAAAAACCGTGAAAGCCGTATTCTGACGAACCGTGACGAACCGCAAAAAACCGTTAAAAACTACAAAAAACCGTGGAAAACCATGTAAAAGCCGTATCGGTGTTTTTAAAAAAAAATATATATTTAAATACCGATATTTATGAATATCGGCCGATATTGGGACCAATATTTCGGTCCGAATATCGGCCATATCGGCCGATATTACTACTGTACGGTCGATACATATCGTATCGGCCGATATGTATGGGTTTGAAAAAACCGATATATATCGGCCGATACGATATATATCGGCCGATATTTGCACCTTAGATTCAAGTTACTTATTTCTTTTCTACACATCTCTTTGCTAGGACGTAAGGTGAACCACGGGACAAAAATATTGGCCTTTTTTAACAAAAAAAAGGCAATGGATAGCAGAAAATGGCAACATATTGGCACTAAATTGGGCGTCGTTTACAGCAACAATCACTGATTTTTTTTCATTTTAAAATCCAAATCCAGCCAATTAAAATTTAAATCCACAGTTGTCCAACACTCAACAATGATATGTTTTGTCTTCTAAAATATCAATTACTTAGACCAACCTTAGTTGGAAATTTGAAATATGAAAAATCAGTCATGTTTGGGCAAAAATGTCGGTCATTTTTATTTTTTCTTCTTTATAAAATTGTTTGAGTTTTTTTATCTAAATATAGGCCCTTTTTTTCTTTTTTATTTTAATAATATAGTAGAATATCGGCCCATATCATAGATATCAGGCCTATATTTTAGCTGATATATATCGGTCATATCGCACGTTATCTTTATTATATGGCCGATACATATCATATCGGCCGATATATATCGATCCCTTAAAATTTGATATATATCGGATGATACGATATGTATCGGTCTATATGTTAACCTCTGATCGGAACTGATATATTTTGCAGCTATAGTACTCCTAGTTCTTGACCGTTGGGTGTATTTCCCTTCTTGGTTTGGCTGTTGTGGCCCTTTCTGTGGGTCTGGATTTTCTGTATCTGAGCTTCTGGCTCTTAGGCCTTCCGGCCTTAGCTAGTTTTGTAATTGGGAAGGTTCCACCCCCTTCGAATGATACTTACCACATAATTGTTCGAAAAAAAAAAAACCCATTCAATACATATAGACTTTCAGACAACATAAAACAAGAAAAAAAAATCCCAGCCAAATCGTTGCTGGCCTACACTAGCACGTCAGGCCTTGCAGACTTGCGCCTGCTGTTAAGTCATTTCTTCCAATGGACTGCTGCCATTTCGGGTATATTTTCTAAATTAAATAATAATAAAAACAGAAAATATATGATGATTTACGCCCGAGTAGAGCTGAGATTTGATTTGATCTCCTTGCTTGAAACAACTCATCATATCCAGGCCCAGTAATCTCTCAGATTTGAGCATGCATGCACACTGCCTTTTGGATCGATTTCAGTAAACAAAGATCACCCTCTATCCAGCCTTTACCTTGAAGCTTAGCCAAAAACAAAACCAAAAATCAGGCCAATCAACTGTCCAGATTTCTCACTGCAGATCATCACCCTGTACATGCCGATTTGTAGTGGAATCTTTAGCCACTAATTGAGGGTCATTGCTTTTCCAAACAGCACTAAAATCGTTTCTTTCCTAGCAGCACAAGTCCAAGGAGTCCTTCCATTCTGGGACATTCCAATTTGGTTCTTACGTCTACACGGTCACAGATTTCCAATTAAAATGGATTTCTTCTCCGTGCTATGTTCCAGTAGGATCCACAAGATGCTAAAGTCGCCAATGACTCCGAATTTGAAGGGGGTCCTTAAGGTAGCAAACGTGCTTGGGTTATTGGGCTTTTGGGCATAAAATGAGTCCCAAACAGGCCTAGGTCCAAACTGATTTAAATGGGCTTTGATTCAGGTACAAGTGGGTTCATTGGACTGTGTTTGAGGTCCCCTCTTCCCTCGATCTATCTGATCATAGATTCTGAGAGCAAACTCATCAATCTCATCTTGTCGGCCCGTTCATCTTCAATCGGGTGTTCTTCGGGTTTGATGCTGCATCACAGATTTGTATTAGAAAGCGGTGTAGTTTCAGCAGATCCATAAACAGGTGAATAAACCTCAAACTATCTCTAAATCAAGCTTACCTAATAGATCAACTATTGACCGGCAATGCATTAAGTTCTAAGGAACAACAAAAGATGGATGAGAAATCCTCATCTTCAAATGCGAAGGGCAAGAGAAAAGCCAAGTATTTCAAGTGCAATGAGGAGGGACAAATTCCATCTAAGCGTCGACGAAGGAATGTGTACTTGGTAGAGGAAGATTAAGATGGAGAACCGCGATATGACACAGAATCAGACATCATTGAGGATGAGATCATCTATGCTGACTCCAGTGATTCTTTGATGATTAGACACACTTTGGTGGCTCGGTAGGACACTCAGAAGGATTGGTTTCGCTCGAGAATCTTTTGGACAAAGTACAAGATCAAAGGGAAGGTATACAGCATGATCATAGATGGAAGAAGATACATAAATATAGTGTCAAAGAGAGTGGTGGAAAAACTAAATCTTTGAGTAGAAAAGTTATCCCAGCCCTACAAAATCTCTTTCTTCAAAAAAAGTAGCAAAGTTTTGGTGAATAAGCATTACTTTGTTTCTTTTTCCATTGGATGTTTGTCAATTTTTATTGGATAGACCTTGCAATATGATAAGGACACAGTGTATGACGGGAAAAGGAACATCTATTCATATTCCAGGGATGGAATAAAGATTAAGCTTGGGCCAATTCAAAGAGACGAGGTTGAAAAGACAACGGGGTACTTAGAATTGAGCTTCCGACAGAGGATGAACAGGTGGAACCTAGAGTGCAAGAAACAATCCTTGAAACTTCAATATAGAATTCAGAGACTGTAAATGGTGGCAAGCAAATGGAGACTAATACATCACTATCAGTTGGTGAGGATATGGTTCAATCTATTGAGCCATATACAGATCCTATCTGAGATCATTTTGTTTCTCATACTAACAATCAACCTTGGTTGATAAATCTTGTGATTGACAAAACCTCACAGGTTTCTACCCGAAGGGTTGGTGTTTCATCTCGTGGTCGTGATCATGTTCCAAGAAAAAGACGAAGATGGTTGAGTTCCAATCATCTCATCTCCAGTTCACTTAAACTTGAGGACGAGTTCTTTCCAACCATAGGGGATGCAGTCATGACAACCATTGAAAATCCAATTTAAGATGGAGAGGCCTAATTAGACAAAATTGAAAAAATTGCTTCCAATTATATGCAAGAACTAATGGAGGGAAGAGAGGGCCTTATGTGTATCAAAATGGACTCACATGCATCAAGATTAAAGCCCATTTGGACCAGGTATGGACCGAGGCCTGTTTGGCACTGTTTTGGGCCTCAAAAGCCCATGATCTTAGGAGAGGCCTCTCCAATTCAAGATGGAGAGGCCTAATTAGATAAAGTTGATGAAATTGCTCTCCAATTCTATGCAAGAACTAATGGAGGGAAGAAAGGGCCTTATGAGCATCAAAATGGACTCACATGCATCAAGATTAAAGCCCATTTGGATCAGCTATGGACGAAGGCCTGTTTGTTGCTGTTTCGGGACTCGAAAGCACATGATTTTAGGGCCATTCACAGCCAACTACCTGGACATATGAATTCCACATTAGCTACCACATCCATGCTAACATGGATGCCACTTTGGACGCCAACATGGACAAGGAATCTGCATAAAACAAGTAGTTTTGGGCGCATAAACTGTGTTTGTACCACAAAAAACCCAAAATGGACAAGCCCAATTTAGCCATATTCTCATTGGACGTGTGAACCCGATTTTTAGGGCCTGATATAGGATGAATTTGGAGCATCTAAATCCAACAGAATTTTGAAATTTGTGGTTGAAAATCACTGCAGATCAAGCCGGGCGTGTAGGCTGAATTTGGACCAGATTTAGGCCTTGTTTAGGATGTGGTTTAAATGGCAAGTTATCAAGATCAATAGCTAAGATTTCAACCAGATTTCCCCAAGAACATGCTGAGTTTATTTATATATTTTCAGCTTGTTTAATGCCATTTTATTATGTAAGTGATCAACATGGCATTCAGCCATTGGGTGGAAGTTAAGATAGCAATAAGCCCAACTAGGAAGCCTTGGGTGTGCAAGACCAATTAGTTGGCAAGTTTAATTCTTTTTTATTATATTCTTTTCCCTATTTATAGTTGTGTTTTAGCCTATAAATACTAGGCTTGGTTCAATGGTGTAATTCACAACTGACTTGAATACAATTTGAAGCTTAGAGCTTTAGGAAGTGTCTCCAAAACTTGATAAGTTCTTGGGTTTCTTTTGAATTTTAATTTGTGTTTGTGTTTGAATAAATTTTAATTTAAATTTTGTTAATTGTTGCATGGTGGATTTGAATGTTTATGTCTTGCATTTTTTCAATTTTAGATTGAAATTGAATTCCACAATATTTGGTTCTTAAGAAAGTTCTTCTATTTTCAATTCGAATTAGTGTCAGATTAGAATTCAAGCATACTTTGATTTCCTATTTGCAATTAATTTGGACCTAATTTATTACTTTAGTCCTTACATTGGAATTCCCAATTCCATTTTCATATTGAGTTCTTAGAACGCCTAATTTCATTGGTGAAATTGTTCATCAATTTATCCTGGTGAAATTAGAGTCATCTCTTTTTTTCTTGAGTAAGAGTGAAAGTTGGATCATTAGGATTTTTATAATTGAGATCCTTGAATCGAATTGAGTAATTCATATCTAAAAATTATTTAAGTTGAGGGCAACATCACGGTGAAGGTTCTTAACACCACCTTGACCTACATTAGTAAAATTTACACATATTCATAGATTTAGAAAATAAGTTTTTCCATTTTGTTTCTTGTTGAAGTCACAATGATTTTTCTTATTGGGTGAATTTTAGCAAATCAATCTTTAAGTTGTAGCCATTTTAACTTGAGGAAGAAAAGTCCATGAGATTGTCTCACTAAGGAATTTTCAGTTTATAGCTCTCTAATCACAACTCTTAACTATTAAAATGATTATAAATATTTTTTAAGATATTTTGAGAAGTTATGGAAACTAGCCAAACTATTTTGTTACCGTATTTTATCTTTTCTCTTTTATTTATTGTTTTATATTTTTTTTTACTCTTTTGTGCATTCATTACTATTTGGCTTTACATATAGAAAGTAAGGATCTCAAACAAATATTGGTAAAAAAAATAAAATATATACAAATATAACCAAAAAAATAAAATATATACAAATATATCTTGTATTTAAATATTTTAGTAGGCTGGTCATATAAATCTTATTAGTTTTCAAAAAGATAAATGATAGATGCTATGCCATCATTCTAATTAAAAGATATGACAACAAATTATAGCATTTAGAGCATGTGAACTTATTATGATTTTAAATAAGGATTTAAATATCGGATATATATATCGGTTTTTCATACCTTTATATACTTTTATATATTGGTCGATACATATCGATGTTGTCATTTTAATTAAAAAAATAAAAAATAAGAGAAAAATTTCACGACTGATATATCAGCCACGACCGTTTTTTAAATTCATGATTTTAAACATTTTACATTAATTAATCTAAATCGTTCCTAATTTTATTAAGAAAAAAAAATATTTGAGATAAAAAAGATCATTCCATATTTTGCATTTGTTAATTAGAATGCTAGAGAAACATTATCTTAAGAGACAAGTTTTTAACATGACAAGGAACGTTCATCCAAGTTGGAACTTTGAACCAAACGGTATGATAGACGTCAAACATTCATGCACCACTGCCGGCAGTCGCAGTTGATGAGAGGGACCACCGGTGGTGGTCAATGACTTATGGAGGTCGGTGTAACATATAGAAATTTTGATTGGACTGAAAGGCAGAGGCAGCCACTTGTTTAAAACTTTAAATTAAAGATATTTAATTATTAAATACAATTTAAAAATCGCTCATGAATGTACGGTGGAGTTTAGATTTCGATTCCCACTCTATTTCAAGCTATTTCACATAATGTTACTTGATCTGATATGGAGACTTTCATATACTCCGAATATTAGTTGAATACTCTAAGAAACTTGAACATTGGTCATAAAAATATATTTAGACTCTATATAATTGGATGAAATATATAAATAATTATTTAAATGAGATAATTAATGTTATGAGATGAATTATAAAAATGTATAGTTTATAAATGATTAGATAGAACTGAGATTTTATGAACTATATAATTCACTTAAAAATATTGAAAATTTTCTATAATTAAAATTTTAAACAGCTCTTATAATTGCAAAAATATAGAGGGTGGATATTTAGATACTCTACTTTTCTTTTAAGAGACATTCTATTTCAAAATTTTGTGTGAAAATTACTATTTTGTCCCTTAATTTTTTAAAAAAGACAATTCCTCTATACAAAACTGAGGAACAAAATAATAATTTTGTATAAATTTTTGAAATAAGGTGTTTCTCAAAAAAAAAATCAGATGTCTAAATAGCTACCGTGCATATATAAAATGCACCCACTGAGATGGTACTGTCTCTGATTATTATTTACGGTAGAGTAGAGTAATTATTTGCTGCCATGGTACTTCATCCATGCCCGAAAATGCACCCATTGAGATGGTAGTGTCTCTGATTATTATTTACGGTAGAGTAGAGTAATTATTTGCTGCCATGGTACTTCATCCATGCCCGAAAGAAAAGTGTCATGTGGAGTAGTCTCAACGAATTGAAAGGGTTACAAGTTTTTGTGTAACAATGTTAAGAAATCAACCCTTTACTTCACTTCAATTGTAACCAAATTTAAAGAAAAACAAATAAAAAGATTTGACACTCAAGCAAGTTTCACCGTCCACATCATATACATTTATCAAAACTTGAGACTTTTGATTTTGTAAAAAAAAAAAAATTGATAAAACTCAGTAAATTTAAGTGCACCTCACTTGAATTTTTTGAATTTATCAACTATAATACATACCTTAAAAGTTAAAACCATCAAGACCCTAGGTCTAGTGACATATATGGTTTCATGTGTCACGGATGCACATGAATCCAATAAAAGACTCCAACTCTTATGTTTATGTGGGCGGATATGATTTGATAGAATGTATTTATAAAGTTTATGCTGCAATTATTTTAATGATGGTACAACCCAATGAGAGCACGGTGGAAAATCAGCCAACAAGAGCCTCACTTTGTTTGATTAAAAAAATTGATATATATAAACACGAAAAATTCTTTTTCTATGACCGAAGTGTACAGGGTCTCTCAGTGTATCTGACTAGTCCTCTAGACATGTGCAAGTCTCTCTATCTATATATTATAAAGAGTGACCCTTTAAGATGAGATGAGATTCGAACTCAAGACTATTATTAGTGGGTTGTTACCAATGCACGTGGAGGAGGGTGCATGGAATTCTAAAGCAACACCTGCTTAGAGAATTTTCAAATATATATTAAAAAGGTATATAATTACATTTTTTTAAATTTGGGCTTATATTTTTTTAATTTAAACTTTTCATGAACCTTGCATGGCCTTGCAATATTCAATAAATTTTTTAAATATTTATATAAATGATTTTACCGTTAAATTTAATATTCTTTTATCAAATAGTTCACATTTTAGATCTCAAAATCAAATGTTGAGATGATTAAATAGATTTTAGACCTTTTCAAATAAGTACATCCTAATAGATTTAATAGGTCTCTTTAGCAACAAGATTTTCAAATTAATGTGAATTATCGACCGACTATGGCTAATCAAGTAAAAGGGGCATGCTGCAATTAATATTAATGGAAAAGGAATTGTATTTTTCACCAGACAAATCACAGCATAGGGATATTCTTATTTGTAAAACACTCTATTTTAAGTATTTGGAAGCAGGGGTTTAAAAATCGGTATCGGCCGATATATCGGCCGATACGATATGTCGACCGATATATCGCTATCGGCCGATATATCGGCCGATAATTTTCTCTTTCTTCTTTGTTTTTTTAAATATCGGCCGATATTTTGATATCGGGCCGATATAATACGGCCGATATCAAGGCCGATATTGTGAATATCGGCCGATACGATACATATCGGCCGATATTCACATGCCCAAAACCGATATATATCGGCCGATACGATACGTATCGGCCGATATTTAAACCCCTGTTTGGAAGTGTCAAAAGACCTTGAAGTCTTAAAGTATTTTTATCAGGTTATCGTAATTAGTCCGGATATTCAATTTGAGAAATTTTGAAAATACACAGTACTTAAAAAATAATGTTAAAGTTTTAAAAGAAATTTTATTATTTAAATAATATACTATATTACTGTAGCTTAAACCTGAATCAATCGATCGATTGTACAATCGATCGATGAAAATCAAATCAATAGCATGTATCAATCGATCGATTCTGTTCTACAAAACATAATCGTGCGATCGATTCTACATGGAAGCACAGAATTGTAATTTCCACTCAAAATCTTAAATTCGGTGTCTCGTAGCAGATTTACTTGGTGTCTAAATGGGGAGCCAAAAATTATACATATGATTTTTTTACATCTTAACCAACAAAGTGGGCTCCAAAAATCGATTTTATTGAATGTCTCGCTAACAACTAAGATACTCTAAATGTCTCCATTGAGATTTTTCTTGTAAAACCGATATAGCAAAATGTGCAATGAATTTAGGTGGAATTTAAAATTGTTCTTTTATAACAAATATACCTATAATTAAACTTTTTGTTATATTTAATTATTTGAGTTCAATTCATTCTTATATATGAAGATATAAAATCACTTATTTTTAGTTATAGATTGAATCAGGGGTACAAATATCGGCCGATACATATCGTATCGGCCGATATGTATCGGTTTTGAAGGAGTGCATATCAGCCGATATATATCGTTATCGGCCGATATTCACCTTCTCGGTCGATATATCCGCCGTATCATATCAGCCGATATCAAAATATCGGCTGATATCGGCTGGAGAGAGAAAAATATCGGTCGATGACGATATATGGGATCGGCCGATATATCGGCCGATAACGGTATTTAAACCCTTGGATTGAATGACTTAAATTTTTTATAAAATCTATTTTTTGAATATTTCTTGTAATTTTTATATTTTATTTATGATCAAAAGTTTATATCACAAAATTATATTGATAAAAACCTTGATTAAAATTATAAATAATAAACAAGAACTGGTCTGGAAGTATTTTAGCAATTATTCAATAGTAATATTTTAATCTACTACGATTTTTAAATAATTACTAAATAATAACATTTTATTCTGACAATTTTCATCTCATCTAACAAATTCAATATTTTTTTTTTGTAATTGACATATTGAATTCAAATTTCTAAAATTATATGACAAAGTTTCAAAATTCATCGATATTCTTAAAATAATATATCTCATTTCTACTTAATTGCTAAAATTTATAGCTTTTGAACATTTAATATAAATTCATAAAATTAGATAATATATCTTAAAAATCATACTTTTAGTTAAAACTTTTTTAAATTTTCAAATTCAACAATCTTCATTTCTATGATTCTACATCCATAGATAATAAATAAAATATTTCAAAAATAAACTTTCATTAAATAAATATGAAGATTTTTTTCTGGAACATTTAATCAATCAATAACTTTATCTCATTTATTAATTTTAAAAACTAAAGTGTGATTTTGACTCCCAAGGCCCACCAGCGGTCCTGTAATATGGTTGGGAGACACTAGACTTCACATCTCATAGGCCTACCCTTTGCCATCTCTTCTTCCAACACCATCATTCCTCAGTTACACCGGTTTTCAGCCGATATGTTGAACATATGGAATTTATGGACTATTGTTGGCCAAAATTCTTAAAATTATAAAATTATCAAAAATTATTACCATGTTAGTTAAAAGGGGTTGGCAGTTAGGAATCCGCAAAAGTGTCTTCCATTCACACTTCATTCTAAAGGATCACTCCTCATAACATTACTAGATAAGTAGGAAAGATTGCACATACCCCAAAGATTATTTACATGTCTCAAAGAATTAAAATTTAACAAAATTTCAAAAATATAACTATTTTTTTTTTAAATATGACTAAAATTTCAGTAATCTAACATAAATCAGTTGGTAATGTTTTTCAAAAGAAAGTACGAATATTTTCACTATTTATATTTCCATTAATACCCAACGGCTGAAAAAAAATTGATTAAAAATTATAAATGATCAGGTAGTTGTTATCATTTAAGAGATTATGAGTTTTTCGTTAATATATTTTTGGTAGGGTCCACAAATTCAATTTACATCCGACCCAATGATTTTGTTATGGTCTTGGGCAAAATGTCTTGTTTCAGCACAAATTAAAAATTAAACACCCTCCTATCAATTTGGGTCTTGGTTTTAGACTATTTCAATCAAAATGAACGCAATAAGTATATTTCGACTAAGAAAAATATGTTGTATTTCTACCAAACGAATATATTTATTTTTTTCTTCTTATATCATTAGTAGTTTGTTTTTCTAATTCTACGATTTTAATATAATTTACTATTTTATTATTTTTAATTTCTCACTATTAATTTTATATTATACATTATTTAGTTTTTTGCTTTTCTATTTTTGTTATAAATATAATTTTAATATTGTTTAAAATTACTATATGTTAGCCCCAATTTTTGAACGAAGGGATATTAATATAATTTTGCTGATGACAAGATATTGACATCTAATATTTTTATAAGAATAATTTTGATGATGACAAGACATTGACATCTAGTATTCAATAAGAATATTATGATAAGACATATTTCTTCTTCATCCTATAGTGCATTCAATCTTCAAGTGGTGTATTTAAGACGAGACGTGGGAAAGATCAACTAATCGAAAAATCTCGATTCAATCTCTCCATCTCTTCTCATCTCCTCTACTTTATTTGTGTATCTATTTATTACTTATTTACATTTTATTTTTTTATTAGTATAATCAAAGAAAATCTAAAATTTTACATTGACCCAATTTACCAAAACCCCTCTCTCCTATAAATTTATGGGCAACACTTTACTATCTTTTATTAAAAATAGAACATCAAAAAGACTAAAATAAGAATGAAACGATGTATTTCAAAGATAAAAGTGAAACCACCTCCGAAACAAAATTCATAAATATTCAATCTTATGATTTTGGAAATATGGAACCTTTGAGCTTTTAGTGTATTACGACGAATCGGGCCGTGAGTACTAAATGGGCTCAACAATTCTTTAATAAATCGCAACCATTCATTCAAGGCACGACAGGTACTGCAGCACAAACTACACAATTCTATCCGTCCATTTAAAGGGCATCAAATCCTGGCCCACAGTCATGGATCAGAAGATCCGAAACGTAGATCTTCGACAGTCACTCATAAAAGCTTGAGATTCTCATCTCGAGATATCTTCAGCATTATGTCTTCGCTAAGACATTTTTACTTATATTTCAATAGTGAAACTGCTCTTGTCGGCTTAGTATGGTTGAATACTTGAATGTGGTATAAAAAATATAGTCACGCTTTTTTAATGATTTTTTCACCGTAAAAATATCTCACTGTGCACCGAATTATTACCTTTTTTCTATTTTTAACTTTGCAACTCTCTCTCATATCTCTCTTTTCTAAAGGGATGGATTAAAATTGGAAAAATGTAATAATTTGGTGCAACAGTGCAAAATCATTATCCATTTTTTATAACATGGGTATTTTTACCTTATATTTGAGATGTGACCTAATTCCACAGACATATAGAAACCTAATCTGCATACACCAATTAACAAGTAGTGGTTTGTTGAAGTTAAGCATGAATCAAACTCAGGATCTTGTTTCATGAGGCAGATTTCTTAACCGTCACGCAAACCCCTTGGGGCTCAACCATCAGTGGATAATGTAAAAATGTGAGACCCCGCCCAGCTGAGAGGTCTAGTCTTGGACCAGAGAGGCCTCAGAGGGAGAGAAAATAGCCAGGTAGAGGCGTTGGGCATGTGGGAAGTCCCACATTGCTTAGTAAGGATGCCTGGCATTGGTATATAAGCTTGAACGCTCCTCTCATAAAGCACAAGACCTTTTGGAGGCTCATCTTCGGTGGGGTCCTCAGAGCAAAGTCTTGCGGGCTCGGGTGCAGGCTCAAAGCAAACAATATTGTGCTGGCAGGGAGCGAGTTGTTACAAAAAACTCCAATAAGGTGTGGGAGGTTTTGGACTCAAGTCACACTCTTAACATATAAGGGTCACCCCCTAGTTTTGTCTAGTATATGTAGATAGAAATGTTTGCACATGCCTTAAGAACTCAGTAAGATGCTCTAAAAGACCTAGACACTTTCAACTTAAAAAAATAGAATGATCCACTCGAGAGAACTTTACTCATTTCTTGTCTAAACATTCTTAACGCACCTCTAACAACTCTGTTTTCCCCGTTAAGGAAATGAAGGACAAAGTGGGAGACTAAACTACAACTCAGGTGGTTAGAGTTGGGTTTTAGATTTGGTTGAGTATCAGCTTGAATTGCAATTAACAGGCTCAACACCAAGTTTAGGCCATGTTAAACTTGATTTTGTCAAACTTGAATCCAATTCAAATTGTATTTGTAGGACACACGTCTAATTTCGAGTTTGAAATGCACATGTGGAATTATTTGGGCTAAGGCTTAAAATAGAAATCTTTTATTATTCTATTAAAATATAAATTACATACTATATAAACTCATATATTTATAAAATATATGAAATATTAACCTATATAAATTATAATTTATACATTTTACTTGAATCCAAACTTTTGGGCTAAACTCAAGCTGTCATGTATTGATCAGGACCCACCCGAAGTCTAATTTAGACGTGACATTTTGGACACACAAATGAGCCTAACCCAAGCCTAGGTTTACTCTAATCCAAATTTGTCTTCTGATTTTGTCATGTGGGCTCAGGTTAGACCTTAGACCAACTTGAATCCCTAGTCTCAACTCATATATCCTATGCTGGAGACAGTCTCAATATTGACTCTTAACAGTAATTCTCACTAATGCAACCCATTCTCTTGTTGACTTTATAGTACGTGATATATATTAGGTGGCATTCCATTATCACATTTAAGTCACCAGCATAATTAGAAGAGATAAATATTGTTAGCTCAAACTTGTCAACATAGATTGAATGCTTTCGTTTTTTAAATTAAATAATCACATATATAGGAAAAGTACTATCTAGTACATAAATCATAACTTAAATAGTTTTTCTTTTAATGATTTTAAATATTAAAATACCTTTTTATAGTTAGATTAAAAGTTTGACCTTTTACAAACATATAACCAGTTAACCACATTCATCCTTTAACAATACATTGCAGTAATATGTAGGGCTCACTTCTTCTTATAATAATGATTCTGTAAAAAAGTTTTATTTTAGATATATGGTCCATAAAAATCACATTAATTTTGTCAATTAAGTTATCTTTTTAAATTTCTTAAAATTTATCATTTTAACAATTAATTTAATTTTTAAAAATATCAGTTAAAAATAATTAAATTTAATAACATAATTCTCAATAAATCTTATAATAAGTTTAGACATTCTTCAAGCCTATTTCTTAGGAAAAGTGGGAAACATGTTGGACAACACCCTTACTCTGTTATTCTCAATGTTTATGTTGAAAAGTATATTCATTATTTTTTCGAAAATATGTTGTTTTGATGGATTCTATTACGACAAGAATTTTTTTTTTTTATCTCTTACAATGTAGTTTAATTGATTGTCACTTTGACTCATGAATCAAAGATCTCAAGCTCGAGTTCTGTAATTGTCTGATGCCCATATCTTGCAGGAGGTTATGTGAATTCAGAGTTTATCATTACTGAAATAAAAGTAGAGATCTTGAGTTTCTTTATCACGAAAAAAAGATTTTTTTTCTCTACTTATGTAGTAGTTCATATTAAAAAGTCTACTCTACTTTTTAGACACTATAGAAAAGATTGATTAGAAATTGAAATTCTAAACATAAGTCAATTTAGAGTTACCTTAGCCTTCGTACTTTAAAGGTTCCAACGATTACCAAGATATTTAAATTGTAAGGAGAATCATTGAATCACTATAAAATAAAAAGTGCATTAATTTTTTTTTTAAATAAGAAAATCCTTATAAATTATCAAATTCTATAATAAGTAACACATAACACATTGGCTAGAGGATGGCTAAAGGAAAACCCACAATCAATTATCATGTCAATTTCAATAGTACAGATACAATACCTATTTTTACAGTTTTACCATTTTCAAACTTATAGAAAACATTTTTTTTCCAAATATTGTTTTCTATTGTCTGAAATTTGGTTAACCATAACCAAATTAAATTCTAAGAATGTAGAATTACCAATGCGCAAATTTTATATAAAGCTAAATTAAAGTTTGAGGAATTTAACATTTCTACAGTTAAATTTGAATATTTATTTCAAAGGTTAGAAAAATAGATTCACCTGAGGATGGTATAAATTTAAATTTTGGTCTCGCACGTGATAGTTCAATTAGTAAACACTCTGATTTAGGAATTAGAGGTCTCATATTTGAGTTCCACGGTAATCTGATATATGTGATTTATGGGAGTCGTATACATCCAGAATTTTACCAATATTCTTGTATTAAAAAAGATATGAAGATCTTGAGGTTCTCCGTCATTAGAAAAAATATCTAAATTTTGACTGATTCTCTAACTTACTTTGTGAAGAAGGTGGAGTAGGAGAAGTTTTTGGATAGTCTTGGGCATGTTACTCTTATGAGTTAGCTAATAAAAATCTATTTTATTAAGAGATTTCAACTTTACTAATTAGGTAAATTTTTTCAAACTTTATGTAAATATAGATCTTAGACTACGCTGGAGCCTGCAAATCCTGGTAATCTTATGGTAGTCCTCGTTAGCTTCATAAAATGTAGCTATCTTATGTTACTCTTTTCATGGTGAATGTTTTGAATATGATCCATTCGCATCGTATATGTAACCTTTTAATATCTTAATAAATAGTTTTATCTTACGAAAAAAAATCCCATATTCAATTAATGAATTTTCTATATGGGCAACGTAGTTACTCGAGCAATATTATACCACATTTCGGGCTATTACAATAGGAGAATGCAGTCTATGCTTTACATACATGATTCATGAATTATATTTATATGACAATAAATAAGGATATAAAAAAACTTTAAAATCCTTTTAATATTATATTATTAATTTTGAAATTTAAAAAATGTTATGTCATACCCATGACAATATTAATTTTGCATCAATATTTACTTAAATATGAAATTTGTTTTCATCTATTTGACATAAACACTTCAAAACTTAATTTGTTGAAAAAAGCTCTCTAGTTATATAATCAGTGAATCTAATCCATACAATTATCATTACAAATTATTAATAGGTGAATTCAACTTATATTTTGGTTACCTCAAATCATTTTTTTTTTTTTGAAATTTTGTTTTATTATAAGATTATTTAATTTTTATCCATTTTAATAGTGAATATTGATCTTCAATGTCGGCCCCATTGATAGTTCCTCAAATAATAATGATAAGGACAAATTAGTAAAAATAAACTAGTACTGCTTTTGGTTATTAAGATTGATGAGGGCATCACTATGTCAATTAGAAGAATTGAAGAACAATAAAGATTGAAGACAAAGACATGATTTTTTAAACGTGGAAAAAATTATCTAAGAGAAATTAAAGATTTTCATCAATAAATTTAATGAAGATCATTCTCAATTGAGTGACCATCAAGATGAATTGGATGATGAAATTGCTCAATTAACATCAACTGAATATGAGAAAATTAATGGTGACAAAGACCCACATTTACAACATCAAAAGCCACCTAAATTACTCCAAAATCAGCCTAAGGTTATGACATATTGGTCTAATATTCTAAACTCAATAAATTCATGCCCAATTGACCCGTTTGGCAACTCAAATCCATGCTTTTAGGGCTATACAAGAATTTGCTCTCACACATGCTAAGAAGTGTTCAAAATAAGCGATATCGAAGGAAGTAGAGAAAGGAAGGTAAGTGGTTGTAGTTTCTAGTAAGTTGTAATGTACAGTGTAGATTTAGTCTTATTTAAGTGGTGGATTGTGTGATTTTGATGATGACAATTTTTGTATTTTTTTAAACTTTATGTATAAATAGAGGCATTTGGCCATTGTACGAACACAATCCAAGAGCTATGGAATTCTCTTTTGTATGAGCAAAGACTCTTTCTCTCTTTTGAGTTTTTGGTTTTCTAGTTTAATTCTAGTTTGGTTCTTGTCTAATTCTAGTTCTGGACTTCAATTTTGCCCTCTTTGGACAAATTTGGGGTTCTAGTTCTTGAATTGATTCAAGAAATTAATTCTAGAATTCTTTTTTTTTTTTTTGGGAAATTTTGTCATGGTATAAATTTTGTCCAACAAAGTTTTAACCTTATTCCATCATTCAGGTGAGAAGTTGAGGTTTAACTTATCGTTTCGAAGCTCCATTTGCTCGTCAATCATCCTTTTTATATTATAATTCTTCAATAAATCAATTCTAAAAATTCTAGAATTTTTACTTTCTCTAGTGAATTTTGCGTAGTGTTAAATTTTGTCTAAGAAAGTTTCAGGCCTTATTCCATTCTTCCAGTGAGAAGTTGGGATTTTCTTTATTGTACATTGGATTCGAGCTGAATTTTGCAGAATTCCTTATTTTTGCAGAATTCCTTATTTTTTTAAGTTGAAGGCATAGGTAACTGTTAAACCAAATCTTACCCTTCATCAAATATTCTATATCTCTATGCATTACATTATATAAAAAGAGATGGAACAAATTGAATTCTTTACTCTAATATTGCATTCACATTGTGTTTTGTACTAAAAAAATTATTGTTCACCATATTCTGAACTCAAAAAATGCATTTTCTACTCTAATTAAAATCAATGGTAGAAAAAGTTTAACTTAAAAAAATCTCTTAGGCATACGGCAAATATTTTAGTTCCAAAACCGGAGTTCTTAGGTTCAAAATATATGTGGTTAGCAAGAGGCTATGAGCATTTAAAGTTTTACATCCCACCCTCTAACTCAAGGAGAAGTGGGGGTAAAAAAAGAATCTCTTAGATTTTTGTTTGATTCAATTATTGGTAATAAAAGATTTTTTAGAAATAAGTAAACTAAAAGACGCTCTGTATATCAATTTTTATTTTAATAAAACATGTACACAATTACTTATGATAATAATTTAAGTGAATCAATTTTTAAACTTATAAATAATTTTAATCATCGTCATTGTAATCATACAGTTATTTATCACATTAATTTGAAGTTGTTTTTTATATTTAAATTTCATAAATCAAAATTATAATAATAAATATTAGTCAGTACTTATAAAAATTCAATTACTTAAATAAAATGCAAATGCAAATAAAACAATATTTTCGTACCTTACGCGTGCCAACACTAATAACATAAAATAATATAAAAAGTGAAAAACACGCTCATAAATAAATTAGCCAGGGAAGGGAGGGAATCGAAAGAATCCGTACCTATTCTCGTCCCATTAATCAAATTCTTCCAAAATCTTAAGAAAGGAAAGTGAGAAAGCAGAAGCGCAGTAAAAAGGGTACTCTCCCGCCCCGCTTTTCCTTGTCCATTCCGGCCTCCGTCTTCTACGCTCTCTAATCGTTTCCTTCTAATTTTAGTTCTTCTGTTCAACAAGGCACATCACCTGTTTGATAGTATTCTTCACAGTAACAGACAGTGATTAGAAGAAGAAGAATGGGGACGAGGACGCCATCCCACCAATTGGGAAGCGGCCTCTATGTGTCTGGCCTCCCGGAGCAGCACAAGGAGCGCCAGCCTACCATGGCTTCTAGCGCCGTCCCCTACACCGGTGGTGACATCAAGAAGTCTGGTGACCTCGGCAAGATGTGCATCGACGTCGTGGGCTCCTCCTCCAAGTCTCGCCCTTCCCCTTCCTCATCCGCGCACAATAGTGGATCTGCCGTCCGTTCTGCCTCCAATTCTGGGCCTCTTCTCCAACCCAAACCCATCACCTCCTCCAATTCCGGGCCCATTCAGAAGAAATTCTCTGGTCCTCTTCCTCTTCCCGCCACAGGCCTCATCACCTCCGGCCCCATTGTCAGCAGCGGGACGGCCAGGCGGAGTGGACAGCTGGAGCCGTCTGGGTCGTTTACAGTGAAATCCTATGGTGCTGCAGTTACAAACCTGGTGGGGGAAAAAGAGTTCAAGTCGGGGTTCAAGATCTCAAAGCTGATAATGTGGCCTGGTTTGGTGGTTTTCTCCATTGGATTTGTTGTGGGAGTATTTTTGATGGTTACGGTGAAGCGGGCAGAGGTTTTGGTGGCAGTGGGAGCAATTTTTGTGCTAGTGGCGGTTTTGCTGGGGTGGAATTATGCTTGGGCAAGGAGGGGGTTGAGAAGGTTCTTGAACATGTATCCTGATGCTGAATTGAGGGGCGCCAAAAATGGAGAGTTCATCAAGGTCACTGGGGTAAGATTTTTTGCCCTTGTCTTCATTTTGGTTTCCAAAGCATGATTATGGTGGTTCTCAAATTACAAGTAGTTTTAGGTATTTCGTCATATGTGGTTATCCATTATCAACAAACCTTTCTGCTTTGAGGCTGGTTGAACTTGGAAACCAGAAACAAGTGGCACAATGTTTTGTTTGTCAAATTCAGATTATTTATCAATATTGAGTGGAAAATTGGAACTTTCATCCTGTCTGGAAATAGAATGGGGATTTTGTGTAAATCCCTCATTTAGCCACTTTTAAGTGGTGTCCTTTATCTAGGTCATACTGGACAGTAGGGCTTTCTAGGAGACATCCAAGTTCTCTTGTTTGGATGCTTGTTTCCAGTAGAAAATGGAGCCCACAAAATGGACAACTCCTCCTCCAGGAGAAGATTACATTCTCCATCTCTTTTAGGACAACATCTTCTCTAGGTAAGGAGAACATGTTGCCGGTGTACCACCTGAGTTGCACCAAGTTATGTTCTAAACTTTATTATTATTATTGTCTGTAAATATAATGGGGATTTTGTATAAATCCGCCATTTAGACATCTTTAAATGGTGGGTCCTTTATCAAGGTTATACTGGACACTAGGGCTTTCTAGGAGACATTCAAGTTCTCTTGTTCGGGTGTTGTTTTTACGAGAAAGTGGAGCCCACCAAATGGAATTTTTTTCTCCTCTGAGAGAAGATGGTGTTCTCCATCTCTCCTAGAAGTAACATGGTCGCAAGTGCACTACTTGGGTTGCGCCTTCTTATGTTTCTAAGCTTTCTCCTTCTTCTTCTTCTTATTCTTATTCTTATTATTATCATTATCATGTTTGGAAATAGAATGTGATTTTGTATAAATTCCCCATTTAGCCACCTTTAAATGATGGTTCCTTTATCAAGGTTACACTAGACACTAGAGCTTTCTAGGAGACATCCAAGTTCTCTTGTTTGCATGTTATTTCCACGAGAAAGAGGAGCCCATAAAATGGAAAACTTTTTATTTTTTAGGAGAAGATGGTGTTCTACATTCTCTACTAGGAGCACATCACCTTCTCTAGGTAAGAAGAATATGGTCACAGGTCACTTGGTTTGCACCTACTTGTGTTTATAAACTTTATTATTATTATTATGAGTTTAATATAATCCTATGGGATTGCAAGTTCATTCAATGATCTATTAGCGGATTAAAATTTGGCCTAAAATTTAAATTCTAGTCACTTGGTCATATTGATTGAATTTACCAAGCGTTTTTGTTTTTTCTAAAGACGCCCAATGATTTTGATCTCTAAGACCAAGTGGATTTAAAATTAAATTTAGAAAATCCAAACTAATAAAAATAAATAATTAAAACTAGGACTGGGCCCACTTGAGATAGGCCCCCTCATTCTGTGTCCTACATCAGATTGGATTTGATTTTTGAGCTAAAATTTGGTCCATATGTGACTCATAAAATAAACTTTCAATCTTGCTAGATTGTTTTTTCTCAAGGATTCCTGATTTAAAAAATAAAAATAAAAATGAAAAAGACCAAGGTGTACAATTCATGTGGCCTTGTGATTATGTTCCTTTGAGTTGTTAAGTTCTCTGCTTAACACCATCCAAACAAGTGATTTAAAGGAATCTCCAAGAGAACTTTGACAGGTTATAGATTCTTTTGATGCAGGAAAAAAGGATAGGGTAACCCTAAATGCCTAAATGTGGTTCCCTAAAGATGAAAACAAATGCACCCTAAATCTAAAATGAGTTGAAATTAAAATTCTAATTAATAATGACAATTAATTAATATAAAATTATCAGAGATAATCAATGCAAATACCAAAATTATAATGTATCAAATGAATTGGGTCTCACATGGGTTAATAAGTTAGGAAACTTAGGCACTTATGAATTGGAAGTAAAGGGGATAAGGATGGCTTGGCTTGGTAAAACACAATCAATATCTGGCCCTGGTGATGGGTATTAAGGGTTGCAGCAGTTTGGGAAATCAAAGAAAGGAGAGGCGGAAGCCGCAAATGGATTATTTGGAGGTCACGGCAAACATGGAAGGTGGATTAAGGTCACGGAAAGGCTGGCGATGGGGACAAAGAGTGTATGGCTGGCTGCGAAAAGGGGAAAAGGGACCTGGGCAAGAGGCGACACCAATGGAGGGGTTTTGAAGGGCTGGCGAACCAATAAAGAGGTCTAGAATGGTTGGGGAAGGGCTAAGGAGAGGGGCGACAGCCTGAAGAGGGGTTTTGGATGGGGTGATTACTGTTTGGGCTAAGAAAGAAGTTTTGGGGGCAGCGGTAACCAAGAGAAAGGTTAGGGTCATGGTAGTGAGGTTTGATTTTGGGTTTCAAAAGAAAATAAAAGAGAGGGGAGAAGAGAGAAAAGAAGAAGAAGAGATAGGAAGAGAAGAAGAAGAAGAAGGAGAGAAGAAGAGAGGAGAAGATAGAGGAGTACCTGAAGAAGATGTGGAAAGGAGAAGGAGAAGATAGGAGAATTGATTCAATGACTTCACACCAAAACCTCAAGGGAAATCATCACCATGCACATCATGGAGGTTGCTTCAAGCTTTCTTTCATTTCATTCCATCCTTCCTTTCTGCCCTAATGGGCTTACAAAATATTTATAACAATTTACATACAGAAAAGACCAAAATGCCCTTACATGAGGAAACACTAAAATACCCTCAAATTATAAATAAATAAAAAGAAATTACATCAAACCAAAGAAAGAGTAAAAAATAAAAATGATGAATCATATGCTCCAAAATGCTCCGCATCACTTTAAGTTTTCCTTATCCTAGATCCTAATTGGGGATAAGGGTATATGTAATGTCTTTATTTCATTTTTAGGTTCCAAGTTTATTATATATTGTGAGAGGCATGGGGAAGAGCAGAAACCCCAAAATTCCATTGTACCCGTATTCATAGAGAAAGTGAATTGCTCCCATTTCATTGTGTCATGCTTTAGTGATTGCTTGTAGTTTGCTACATTGTAGTTTCTTTATTTACCATAAGGCCATGCCCTATTAGAGATAAAAGGGGTATGAATCCTGGGAGCAACTAAGAAAAGATTTTATTTTCAATTTCAAAATGTAACTAAATAACATACATCTATGTTCATATGCCAAGGGTGGGGAACATGCTAGGCTAATGGCTTAGCTAGAGTTGAACAATTTACTAGAATTTTTTTTTTTTGACCTAACACCATCAGGTTGCATGTCATCTTTGTGTAACTTTGCATTTGATTTCTAACATGGTTATTTATAGAAGATGAAAAAGGGAAAAAATGCTTTAGTGGAAGATCGTTTTTTGCTTTTTGGGGAGAACTAGCATGAAATCTTTTTCTTTGAAATGTTTAGTTCTATTATTAATTCATTCTAGTTCTTTTGAAGGATCCAAATGGTATTCATCTCTTGTATACGGCAACAATTGCATCTAGGCTCATTCATGTGTTTTCTCCTTAGTAAATCTCTCAATTGTTTCTTTCATTTGTTTTCATCAATACTTTCCTTTGACATTTATTTGGTACCTAACATTTGAGGCTTTGAGGCTTTGAAACCCCAAGGGGTTATCCCAATTGGTTTGGGAGAAAGATCTCTAGAGGGAGGTCTTGGGTTCAAACCATGGAATCCCCAATGAAGGGCCACTTCCCATGGGAATATGTATAGAGTAAGGTCCTATCGACTTATCCGGTGTGTGCGGATAGGGGGGTTTTCACACACCCCGGAGGACTAGTTGGGTGCGACCCGTGGACACCTCCGGACCTTAAAAAAAAAAAAAAATTGAGGCTTTGAGAATGTGATAATTATTTATATGGCAGGGTGCCAAGGCATTTTGGTTTTATCAAAATACAGTTTAGATTAGTGATATTAGGGTTCAACATAAATTTGATTACAAAAGAATGCTCATGAATGGTGAAGCATTGTTTCGGTTCCCTTATATATATATATATATATATATATATGAAATTGCCTTTAAATTTATATGCCATCTGGAAAGCTTTGGATGAGTAAGAGTAAGGTCATCCACAAAAATCTAGTATGTTAGAGAATCAATCTCGATTTATGCCAAAGAGATTGATAAGCAACCTATTTTGGCTTCTGATCTTAAAGAGGAAATGCATCTTTGATCCATATCTTAAGATCAAATGTATGAAAGGCCAATAAAAGATATAAAAATACATCCCTAGTCTATATGTTGAGATCATACAAGATTTATGTGAACTGAAAAAAAAAAGATATAAGAACTCATTGTGGAAAGATGATAAAGTCCCTACCTGGAGTTGGGCTTCACCTAGGGTTTGCTTTGACTCTTTATTTATTTTTGCCAGTTATATAAAACTAAATATTATGTATCCAAGATAAAATTCCCCAATGAATGTTGTTTCCAAACAATTTAGCTCCAATTAGTGACAGAACAAATCAATTGAATAATAAATTGGATTGTGGAAAAAATGCATGTGGGGTTCATTTTATTTGATTTTATTTTGCATACTATTTAGTGGGTTTTTAACTTATTTTATTAGTCAATGGAACTTGATTGCTAGATGTGCAATATATTATTGCTTTTGATCTTTATATATTTTAGAGGGTAGTAGTTCTGCCTTGAAGGTGCCTAGGGAGAATTTTTTATGAATTATGTGATGGTTTGTTTGTATTACTAATTTTAAGAGATGCCAAAAATTAAGGCAACGAAAAAATTTAGGTAGTTGTAAAATTGCTAAAAGAGCTGCAAGTAAAGTTGTGAACAAAGCTAAGTGTGAAGAATATGATGATTTGTATGTGAAATTAGAAACTAAAGAGAGAGAGAAGTGAATATACAAGCTTGCCAAAGTGAGAGAGATGAGAAGTAGGGACCTATATCATGTAAGATTGTAATAAGAATGAAAATCAAAGGGTTTTAGTCAAAGATAAGGAAATAAGATATGGATGGGAAAGGAATTTTAAGTAAATATGGAACAAGAAAATGCTAGGTTGCATGAGAACGGGTACGAGCTATGAAGCACGGATACACCCCAACTCTTCGAGTATCGGTGTTGGGTCCGGCCATATCTGTGTCGGATACGCACCCAATTAATTAAATATTTTTTTAAATACGGATACGCCACCGATACGTCACCGATACACGTAGGTGTGCGAGGATACGGCATGCGACACGGCGGGACACGTGACACGCGTTGAGGTGTGGATTCGATTGGACTTCATGGGCTTTGATTTGGGCAGAAAGAGTGGGTTCGATTGGACTTCGTGGGTTTTGATTTGGGTAGATAAAGAAATTTTATCTCTGTTTGGAATCAGATCTAATTTGGGCGATTTGGGTGCTGTAAATTTTTTGATTGATTTGGGTTTCTGTTGGTCTTTCAAAACTGGAGAAGAAGCTGAGGCTTTGAGGGTGCGGCAGATCTGGGCTTTGGGTTCTGATTTGGGCAAAAGAAGTAGAAGAACTTGAAACAGAAAAGGAGCGGACCTGTTCATCGCTGCCTCGTTTTTTGCCAGAGAGTTCCATCGTCTCTTTGTCTCTTTTGCTGTTGTTCGTCGCCTGCAGCCACGCTGCATCTGCCCTTGCCGTCGTTCATCGTTGCCTCAGCCAGTCGCCATCCTCTGCTTGTGCTTCTTAGGGTACGAGTGTTAGTGTCTAACATGGATATGAGGTGTCAGACATGAAAACAAAAAAACATAGATGCAGGGACATAACAACCCCCAAAAAATAGGACACAGGGACACAACACCATATTTAAATAAAGTTGAATCTTAAGTTTATAGCAAATGCAAATTAGGTGTGAAAATGACATTAACAGAAAATGATATACTAATTTAGTAATTTTACTCTAAACATTTAGGTACCATGTTTTAAGAGGGGAAATGTATTGTAATATTTTAGTTATCTTAGAAAATAATATTAAAAAGCATTAACATAGTCCACGAAGAACGGGCACGAGTGTGTGACAATGGTGCTAGTGTCGACAAGGATCCACATGTCTACGTCACACATTTTGAAGTGTCTATGCAACATAGGGAAATGAAATACATGTAGAAGCAAAAACTAATGAAGGGTTGGTTAACAAAGTATCAAAAATAGAAGTAAAATAATCCTTGAATAAGATGAAGAAAAGTAGAGCTTTAGGACCAGACGATATCCCTATAGTAGAAGTGTAGATCTTATTGGGTGAAAATGGGATTAGATAGCTAACTAGATTGTATAACAAACTCTTGGATGTGAAAGTAATGTTTGAAGAGTGCACAAAAGTATAGTGGTCCAATGTTATAAGTCACCCTTGCAGCCGGATTCAATCAAATTCGTAGGTCCCTCTTTTCATCACTGGTGGGCCCCTTTGTCTGCTGTTTTATCTTCATATTTGCTGTATGGGACTTCTTTCACCCTCATTTGGGTGCTTTTTTGGTGGATCTGGTTGGCTCTTGCTCTACTACAGTCGTCTATCAGCATCTACAAGGCCTTAGCCTTGCTTTGTCACTTGTGGGACCCCCATATGGCTATTTCTTCTCAGATTTCACCCCGGCCTTGGCTTTTGGTCAGTTTATTTGGCTTGTCTTTACTGCTATTACTCTCTGATTGACGTTATGCCTGCTGCATCATATTCTTCTAGTTTTTCTCTTCCGGATGTCGCCTCTTCCTGGCTCTCCACAGATTGGTCGGATCACGACAGTATTGCTCAATGAGACTAATTATTGTGAGTGGTCCCGTTCTGCCACAATGTTTTTAACTGCAAATGTAACTCTATTCCTATCTTGATGGTACTACTCTTCAACTGGCTAAGATTGATCCAACATTCTCCACTGGACTGCTAATAACTCTTTGGTCCAGGCTTGACTTCTTCATTCTATGGAAGCCCATGTGCGGCGTCTCGTCTACACTCTTCCCACCGCCAAAGCTGTATGGGACACTGTGAAGACTTTGTATTCTAATGGAGATAATTTTGCTCGTATATATAATTATCTTAGACTGCTGCTACTCTCCGTTAAGGGGAGTTATCTCTCATCCAGTACTATTCAACTCTGCAATCCAGTTGGTTGGAGCTTGATCAACTTCAATCCCTTACTTTTAAGGATCCGGCAGATACTCTGATGTTCCATAAGTATGTAGAACAACAACGAATCTTTGCATTCTTAGCTATACTTAACCCTGAATTTGAGCCCACCAGGACCCAGATTCTTAGGCAACGACCTCTCCCATCACTAGATGAGGTTTACTCAGCCTTACTTCGAGAAGATCGCCATTGTCTTGTTATGGCTCCTACTGCCCGCTGAACGATCTGCACTGGTCACCACCCATTCTTCTATGTCTTCTCTGGCTCATGGGCACCCTGCTTCTCATGGTAAGGATTTCCCATCTGATCCTCGAAGGGACACCAAAGGTCTACGGAAGAAGGGCCCTCGGTTCTGCACCTACTGCAAGATGATTAACCACAACATTGATTCATGCTATAAGCTTCATGGACGCCCTAAGCAAGCCCATCTCTCCGTTGCTCCTCCTTCCTCTGATGTGGTTAATGATAGTGCTCCTGTGACTCGTCAGGATCTTAACTTCATACTGCAACGCCTTGAGCTCCTTCAGGTAATGAATTATCTGCCCATCATGCCTCTCCTCATTCCTGGATTGTCGATTCTGGTGCTACCGATCATATGGCTGGTATGTCCACCCTCTTCTCTTCCCTTTCTCCTATTTCTAGTGATCAGGTCAAATTAGCCAATGGCTCATTCACTCATATTGTTGGGAAAGGAATTGTTCCTGTTTCTCATAATTTGGACCTTCACTCTATTTTGCATGTTCTAAATCTATCCCGCAATTTGTTATCTGTTAGTGCCTTGATTAAACATTTGAATTGCTCAGTCACATTTTTTCCTTCTCATTTTGTTTTCTAGGATCTGAACATGAAGCAGGTGTTGGGTGGTGAAGTAGGTGGTCTCTATCTTCTCGATTCTCGCTATGGTAGCTCTGAGGCTTGTTCTACCTCTTCGTCTTCAGATGTGTGGCTGTGGCATTGTCGTTAGGACATTCTGCCGACTCTGTTTTCAAACAGCTTGTGCCTAGTTTATCTTTTACTCATTTTGAATGTGAACCTTGCCTATATGGCAAACATGTTAGAAATCATTTTTTCCTATCTATGAATAAAAGTTCATCCACTTTATTTTCACTCATCCATTCTGATGTTTAGAAATCTCCAACAGTTTCTCGCACTGGTTTTCTTTTTTTTTGTTACCTTTATTGATGATTTTTTTCGCACGACATGGACATATTTAATGAAACAAAAATTTGAGGTTTTTGATCATTTCCAAAATTTTTACCAGTGGGTTCAAAATCAATTTGGGCGTAAAATTCAAGTTTTATAGAGTGATAGTGGGGGAGAATATTGGTCACACTCCTTTCTTACTTTTTTGGAAAAACATGGCATCGATTCTCAGTTCTCTTGTCCTTTCACACCTCAACAGAATGGTATAGTTGAGCGAAAGAGCTATCACCTTCTTGAGGTGGCCAGATCTCTTCTTTTTACGATGTATGTCACCTCGTCCTATTGGCCAGAAGCAGTATGAATTGCTTGCTATCTAATTAATAGAATGCCTTTTCGCATTTTACAAAATCAGTCCCCCATAGATCACCTATCCTTACATAAAGCCATTCCTCGCATTCCTTTACATGTCTTTGGATGTGTTTGTTTTGTTCACAACTTTTCTGATCATAAACTTTCTCACTGGGCTGTGCGATGTGTTTTTTTAAGGTACACACCTTTTCACAGAGGTTACAAGTGCCTTGATCCTATCACTGGGAAGACATACATATCCATGAATGTCACTTTCTTTGAACGGGACCCATATTTTTCAGCTCCCTCTACATCTTCTTCTTCTCCTGTTCTTCCTATTGTCCCTTACAATCTTCTTTCCTCAAGTCCACATAAGCCTCTTATGGTCCCCTCGTCCTATTGGCCAGAAGCAGTATTAACTGCTTGCTATCTAATTAATAGAATGCCTTCTCGTATTTTACAAATTCAGTCCCCCATAGATCACCTGTCCTTATATAATGCCATTCCTCACATTCCTTTACATGTCTTTGGGTGTGTTTGTTTTGTTCACAACTTTTTTGACCATAAACTTTCTCACCGGGCTGTGCGATGTGTTTTTTTAGGGTACACACCTTTTCACAGAGGTTACAAGTGCCTTGATCCTATCACTGGGAAGACATACATATCCATGGATGTCACTTTCTTTGAGCGGGACCCATATTTTTCAGCTCCCTCTACATCTTCTCCTTCTCCTGTTCTTCCTCTTGTCCCTTACAATCTTCCTTCCTCAAGTCCACCTAAGCCTCTTATGGTGTACCAACACCGACAGTCTCGAGTGCCATCTGCGGCGGACTCCACCCATCCATTTGCACACGCTTCAGATCCACCGGTCTTTGACTCGTCTGATTTTCTTATTGCGCTTCGCAAAGGTAAGCACTCTTGTACTACTACCCATCCCATTGATCGTTTTGTCTCATATCATGCTGTTTCACCCTCCTATCATAGTTTTCTCACAGCATTGGACAACATTAAGATACCAAAGAGGATCGACACAGCGTTGAAAAATCCCTCCTGGAAAGCAACCATGGATGAAGAGTTAGCTGCCCTTGAGAAGAACAATACATGGGAGATGGTTTCCCTACCTCGAGGCAAGACCCTAGTTGGGTGCAAATGGGTCTTTGCTTTGAAGCATAATCCAGATGGCTCAATTGCCCGTTATAAGGCACGTCTCGTAGCCAGAGGCTTCACACAGACTTATGGAGTTGACTACTAGGACACTTTTTCACCTGTCGCCAAGATTAACTCTTTACGCATTTTGCTTTCTCTTGCAATCACTCATACTTGGCCCTTGCACCAATTAGCTGTGAAGAATGCTTTTCTTCATGGTGATCTTCAGGAAGAAGTTTATATGCTTCCTCCTCAGGGATTTGTCAAGCAAGGGAAGCTTCAGTCTGTCTGCAGGTTAAAGAAGGCTTTCTATGGTCTTAAGCAGTCTCCACGTGCCTGGTTTGAGAAGTTTAAGCAGTACTTTGCTACCTTATGATTTTACTCGATGTCAGTCAGATCACTCAGTCTTCATCTACTGTCTCCACTCTGTTGTGATGATTTTGGTAGTCTATGTTGATGATATTGTACTCACCGGTAACAATGATGAAGCCATTTCTTCATTCAAACAGTATCTTCAACAGACCTTTGATATTAAGGATTTGGGGCCTCTCCGGTACTTTCTTGGAATTGAAGTTGCTCGATCCTGTCGTGGCCTTTATCTCTCTCAGCGAAAGTATGCCCAGGATCTCCTCCAAGACGCTGGCTATTCTGGCTGCAAATCTGCAGATACTTCGCTGGATGTGAACACCAAGTTATCTGCCTCTGATGGAACTCTCCTTGATACGCCAAGTTTTTATCAGAAACTAGTTGGCAAGCTCATCTATCTGACCATCACGAGACCAGACTTATCGTATGTTGTTGGTGTTGTCAGTCAGTTTATGCACGAATCTGTGGGACACTCACCTTCATGCCGTGTTTTGAATCCTATGATATATTAAGACTCATCCCGGCCGTGGTTTGTTCTATGCACACCAACCTACTTGCCCGGTTCGCAGTTATTCTGATGCTGATTGGGCCGGTTCTCCAGATGATTGCCGCTCTACGTCTGGCTATTGTGTTTTCTTGGGCTCCCATTTAGTTGCCTAGAGAAGCAAGAAGCAGTCCGTTGTTGCTTGTTCTAGTGCTGAGGCTGAATATCGGGCCATGGCAAATACTGCTTCTGAATTGCTGTGGTTTCGCTAATTTCTTACTGAAATGGGGTTTGTTTTTGCTGATCCACTCATCATGTTATGTGACAATCAGGCGGCCATCCATATTGCCTCCAACCTAGTCTTTCATGAGCAGACTAAGCACACTTTCTTCGTTGGCATATTTCAGAAGGGCGATTTTTCACTCCTCATCTGCAATCTAAAGATCAGCTGGCCGATATCTTCATAAAGTCAGTTTCTCGAACTCAGTTCGATTCCGTCGTTAGCAAGTTGGGTCTACTCGACATCTTTGAACCAGCTTGAGGGAGAGTGTTGTGGGACCCACACTTCACACGTCTAGTGATGTGGGTCCCAGTTAATGTCTAGATTCAATGTATATCGAAGGTCAACACAATAGATTGTAATTAGGATACACTTATTGTATTTCCTTTTTTGTTCTCTAGATTATCTCTATATTTTCTATTTAAACACTGTATCCTCTAAGAGGAATATATCATCAATACATTGGCAGAGATAATTTTCTCTCCTTTTACATTCTTTCTCTGTTCTTTCCTTATTTTTCGTTCTCCTTTTCTACAATAAGAACAATGAAGATATTCAAAATTGTGCCAAATACTGAAGTATCAAACTTATGAGCCACACCATAAAACTTTGAGAGAATAATAAAGTAGAGGTTGAAACAAGAATCACGCGTCTCTCAAACAAAATTTGGGTTTATGCCTAGTAGATTTATGGTGGAAGTAATTTTGTATTGAGACAACTTGTGGAGAATTTTAGGGAGAAAAGGAAAAATTTATGTGACTCTTGTAGACCATGAAAAGACCCATGATAGAGTTTGGAAGGACTTAATTTACTAAGGTTTCATAGAAAATGCATTCCTTATAAGTATGTTGGGGGTTGTACAATGATATGTATGGACAGACAACTACTGGTGTTAAAATCGTATATGGAGAGATGAGGAAGTTCTCAGTAGGAGTTGATCTTCATTAAGGATGTCCATTAAGTCCCTATCTATTTGTCTTTGTGATGGATTATGTGATAGCTGATATAATTATTGGTGAACCAAGAAATCACTTGAATGAGAAGTTAGAATTATGTAGATGAATGGGTTGACAACACTGTAGTCAAGGCACAAAATGCACTGAACGCACAAAAGAGTCCTAGAGCTTAAGAGGCAAGCACACTTTAGGCATGGTTTTTTTTTTTTTTTTTCCTAAAAAACTCTAGGCACATTTATTGACATTTTAAATTTTTTATATTTATTTCATTGTGTATATTTATTTGGAATGCATATTTATGACTCCCAACATAAACATAATGCAATTATCTAACAGTATTTCTTAGATAATGAAAAATGTATCACTTTTTTGGATCATTATCAAAAAAAAAAAAGGAAACCCGACCCCCCCCCCCCCCCCCCCCCCCAACCCAAAAAAAAAAAAAAAAGGAATAAGGTGAAGAGAAGATGAGGAAAAAGAGAAGAAGAATAAGATAATTAGAAGAATAATAAGATAAAAAAAAAAAAACAAAGAAAGATGAAGCGAAAAATAAAAGAAAAAAATATAGAGAAAAAATGGAGAGGAGAAGAAAAAACAAAGGTAATACTTGTGATTTTGTCATTGCTGCTTATGTCTTTTCATTGCTTTCTTTCTCTCACACTTGCCACTACATTGCTGTAACTGTGTTTGCTCTCTCTCTCTCTCTCTCTCTCTCTCTCTCTCTCTCTCTCTCTCATCTTTTGGTTATGAATGATAGGATACAGAAGTAGGAATCCTAAGCCCTTAATTATTTATTTGAAACATTTCGTTATTTTAATATGTGAAATGATCATATTCTATCATCCTCATGGTAATATACATGTGGATGAGTAAATCAACCATTCATTTTGAGACAAGTGTATCCAACCATTGATTGAAAACTACTAACAAATTTGATGAATGGTGGACTCACTCACCCTCATGGGTATTACCATGAGGATGAAAGCATTCTCTTTTCCTATTATAAATTAGTGTCTAAGACCTGCAACATCTACATTTTTACACCTAGTTACAGAAAAATGAAGAAGCACACCTTTACGTGAGATGCAAGGCACACTAAGGCACGTGCACCTTTTAATTAGAGTGTGATTGGGCCTTGCCTAACCTAAATAAGGCACAAAAGGTCTGTAATGTCTCAAGGCATGCCCAGGTGTGCCTTTTACTTAAAGCGTGCTTGGGCTTGCATAGCCAAATTAAGCACAGAAGGTCTGTATGCTTCAAGGCATGCCTAGGCACACACCTAGGTGCGCCTTGACTACTATGGTTGCCAATTAGCAGAGTAAAGACAAAATATATGGATGCAACTTCATTGGTTTCAGAAGAACAAAAGAGGAACCAATTATGATTGAAAATGATTTGCTATCATAATGTGATAAATTTAGATATTTAGCTGTAACAATTAAACCTAATGGAGGTGTAGATAATGGGATGGGCTAAGTGTAGACAAGCGAGTGGAGTGTTATGTGATAAAAGAGTACCTTGTGGATTAATTCTATGAGATAACAGTTAGGCTTAGAATGCTTTATGGAGTTCGAGTGTTGGGCAATTAAGAAAAACAAGTGGATAAAGTAATGGTAATAAAAATGATTATTCTGAGATGGATGAGTGGAGTAACATTAGAAGATAAAGATAGGAAGGGATGTATTATAGAAACCTTTAGGATAGCTCCAATAGATGAGAAATTGAGAGAAGCCACCTAAGGTGGTTTGGGCACACTTAGGAGACCAAAAACTACCCCTATTAGGTAGAAGGGACGAGAAAGAGAGGAAGATCTTTAAAAATGTGGTTAGAAGGGGTAAAAAAGGATATGAATGTAGGGTATCAAAGGATATAGTTTTTTATAGGATAGAATGAAAGAGAACTCAAAAAGTCAACCCCATAGAGATGGGATACATAGGTTTTGATGATGACGATGATTATTGTATGAGTGCCACATCTATCATAGAGGAATTTATTTAAGATGAGAGTGAGACTTGAAATATTATATGGAGCTGAAGTTTAAGTGATGAAGAATCAACATGTGGGTAAACCAAATGTAATAAAGACAGATATATTATGATGGATGTCTGGAGTCACAAGATGCAATTAGAAGTGAGTGCACAAGTAACCTAAAGGTTGCCTGGTTGAAGAAACGATCAATGAATGTTGTTTAAGTGGTTTGGTCATATATGCAAAATGTAAGGACAACACTAGTAGAAAGAATTAAGGGGTTACAAGTATAAGGTGCTAAAAGATGGGGAAGTCAATTAAAGACTTGGAATAGTGGTAAGAGTACTTACTAGATTGTGAAGTGATGGAAAGCATGGTTTTTTATGGGCTTTACAGGAAAAGTAGAACTCAAAAAGCTGATTTTTATCATGATGATTTTACAATGTCAACATGATTTGTCTTGAACCAGAAGCATCGTTATTGTTGATTGAACTACTCGATAAAGTCTACAATCTTCTCGTCTCTTTAGAGGCATCTGGGCTGGAGCATTTGCTTGAGCCATTCTCTAGTTGGTTTAGCTATGCATTTTTTTAACGGAGGTAGGAAAAACTTGCTAAAACTTTGCAACATTTATTTTATATTTTTTAAAACTTCAAGATTTTATTAGATCATCAAAAGTCGTGCACCTAAGCACATTACTTAGCTCTATGACCCACTTGTGCTAGAACCTTATTCAGCAATCAAGATACACATTTAGACACCAGGGACCTTTTTCCTCATTGACTACTATGGCGCTAGCAAGTGCAGCCAAAGTAGACAGGCACAAGGTGCTTTAATAGGTGTGGATCTCCCTCTCCTCCCTCTGTCCCCTCCTTTCCCCCCCTTTTTTTGTTGGTGCACTGCTAATAATTTGGCACTCTTGAAACCTATTTATGAACAAAGAAAAAGATCAACCTTATCTAATATTTTTTTTTTCTTTTATAAAGGTTTCACTTATTTCAACAGTCCACATTTAAAACTGATTATCTTATCTCCACCAATCTCTTAAACTGGGACATGTTTCATCAAAAGGATGCGTGCTTGCCATCTATCATTAATATTTAAGGTATACAAAGTAATGTTAGAAAGGAAGTTATTGAAATTCAAACAACGATTTGTCTGTTTCATTTCCTTCTTCTTTTCTTGGTCTGGGTATATCTTTCCCATACTTGGACCCACCTCTTGTACTCTCTATGTTTTTTTAATGAATTAAGTCGTTAATGTTTCAAAAAAAACATAAAAAGGAATTGAATGTCGGTAGCTGTCTACAATGGTTTCTAATAGACTTTCATCATTGTATCACCATTCTTACATGATATCTTCTCATGTTTAACTCCACCATTTCACATCAAAATTGTTTAGTTATCCAACAGCATTTCATAATTTTCAGTTGTTAGAATTTGAACTAAAAGTTCAATAATGAAATGAAATGGTAAATTTGTATAGAATTTTCATGAACACACAAAACTTGTATTCTCTTGCATAGAGGAGGAGGAAACCTGCTACTAATCTACTACCACTCCTCATTGTCGCCATTGTTGCAGATCCCCATCATCATCACTGCTACTTGCCATTGTGCCACTGCTGCCAGTTGTCACACTGTTACTACTATACCCTTTTTTTGAAGTTATTTAAATGCTCAACTTTAGGTGTTCTAAGTTAGTACAAAAAGACTTTTAGTATTTATGATTTAACACCTAAAGTGGAGGTTCAAATGGAAAAAAATAAATAAAAAAGTGCATTTTATATTAAGGTTCAAGGCATACCTAGGCGCTTCACTTTGCTGTCTAGCATAAATAAAGGGCAAAAACCTCTTGGAACCTACGACTTGGTGCATTGCCTCACCCTAGACACACCTTTAACTATGCGTACAAATGGTTGTGAAACAGATTCTTCCAATTGATTCTTTTAGTGATGAACATTCCAAGAGATATTTTCCTTTTAAAAGAATATTCCCAGACGTATTTAACCCATCTCTCAAAAAGTCAAGCCATGATTTTTTTTTTTTTAAAAAAAACTAAATATGAGGGGTTGAAGGCCTACATGAAATAGTTGTCTTAATATTGTCAGCTCCATTGCCTTTTTTAGTTGTTGTAACAAATCATGAGACTTTTGACAAAGCAAACTAAATGTAGCAACATTGTTACCATCTATCGTATGTTATTTTTTTAATGATCATGTCATCTGTCAGGATTGGCTTGTTGAATTCTATTCTTCCATTCTAGTCTGTCATAAACCATACCTTGTTCTAGAATTTATGATGTCCTCTTTTATCCGTGTGTCCTTTCTAATGGCCTCCCTCTCCCTCTTGTAACTTCTCAACTATTTGAATAGTGGCACATTCTATCCTTCTACATGTATATCCATATTATCTTAAACAATTGTCCCTCATTTTCTTTTCTATTGGATCTATTTTCAAGGCCTCTCTAATGAGGCCGTTTCCAATTCTGTATTTTAGAGTTACGTTACACATCAATCTTAGGATGCACATTTTTGTAACCATAATTTTGCTGTCTCCCCTTTGATTTATTGGTACCATATAGATGTTTTTAAACTAGAGAGTCTTGACCGTTCAAAAGATCATTTGATGTAGCTGAAGTAGTTGAGGTGTTTGGGCTTTCTAGTCAAGTACTAGAAACTCGATGGAATTCATAGCTATATCAATGTAATCTTTTCTTTATTTCCGTTGTTCCTCTTTCTTTCTTTTTCCCTTTTGGGGAGAAGGGAAGGGGGGTGGTTAAAGAAGGATACATAGGTATCTCCACCGCACATCAGAGTTGAGACTAATCCCATAGATACACAAAACTGCCTGCAAGACTCATGTATTGGGTAAGTTTGGAGAGGATTGAACTCGAGACCTCTTGTCTAATCCTAAAAGTCCAAGCCAACCGAACTGCACCTATGCATGCAATGTTATATTGCTTAAACAGTCCTCCATTGTTTAAATGTAAAAAGGTATATTGCTCAACACCCATCCATAAATGTTTAAATGGTAAAATCATTGTATTATTTCCTTTAACCATACATAAACTAGACCAACAATGGGGATAATACACAAATTTAAAGTCTTTTAGGTAATACTCAATACATTCATTTCATAAAAGGGGAAAAATGTTGGGTGGGTGGTGGGATACACGCATCCACCCTCCCACACGGAGAAATTCCAAAACAAATAAAAAAAAGTCAATCTTAAGTCTTTTGGAGTTTATATATTTTAAGAAAATACTTACACCGACCGATTGAATTTTTGGGTGACCATTTGAAGCCCCTCATTACAAGCTTCTTGCCCAAGGATAAGTACTTAGTGGGAGATTATCTTTTGAGGTACAGTAAAACCCCTATAAAATAATACTCTTGGGTCCAAGAGAAATTATTATCTTCGTGCGGTTATTGATTTATCGACAAATGAATATTAATTAATTTAGAGAGAGTATTATGTTTCTACTACTTGTACATGTATGGCTTATAAATCCAAAAACAATGGATGTGATCAAAAGTAATAGCAAAAGAGAGTCGCCTGACAAGATTTTGAATTGTCATCATCGTCATCCTCGTTGAGTTATATTTTTCCATAACCCTTTCGTCTAATTTTGTGTATTATGATATTTTTCGCCATTCACAAAATCAACAATTTGGTAATTTCTTCATAAAATTTATGGCATAGGTATCAAACAATTCAATAGAATTGTGATAGGACAACTGCCCATCTTTTAAAAATTCATGGTATTTTATTGTCAACATGAGACACCTTCAGTCATGTTGTGACAGATGTTTGATACTTATTATACCTTCTATTATATAGTTTTTGGATACTTGAAGTGATAGCATACAGTTGATCAATTAAAAAAAATACAATAAAGTAAATCATAGTGGACACTTTTGCACGTGGAGTGTAATGTATAGTATGAATGCACTCTTTATTTTCTTGTCATTTTTTTAAATAGATTTAGGAGGCTTTGTTTTGTCCGTCTCCTTACGGTATTCTTGTAAAAAAATACAAGTAAAAAGCTGTTTCCTTGTTACTTATCAAAAGTAATAAACTGCCAATTAATATATAATATTATAAGAAAAGGTGATTGAGGTGTAAGCTTACTGTTTATGTGGATTTTATTTGATTGATGCATCTATATGTCTGTAGTTACATAGTTTCATTATTATGAAGTTTGTATTGGGTGTTCTTTGACATTTTAAAGCTATTTCAGGCCCCAGCTATGCATATTTACAAAGGCAAGTTTTCTAACAACACACACCAATTGATTTGATGGGCCCTACTGTGGATAGATGAGGCTGCAGTTCCTGTTCTGGATTGCCCCATTTGTTTGGCTATTGGGAGATCATTGTTGCAGTCTTTTCTTAATCATCATGTGTAGACCACTGACCATGTCAGAGGGATATTTGACTGTTGAGAGTTTCGTCCACCAATTATAATTTAGCCTATCAGATTGATGATTTAGATGTCAAAACAATGGGTGGCATGTGTATAACAATTCTGTGGCTCAGTAAATTGTCACTCTAGATGTTGTTCTGCTGGAGTGGTTTGCTTTTTTGCTGTTGTATATCTATCATTCAATTCATAAAAGATATCTTGCTTGGATGTCTTTTCTCATCCTCATCTTCATAGCCACCAATAAATCCTATCTTGGACTGGTCTTTTGAGCTGTACTCTTCCATTCTATCCTATAAAAGATCATATTATCTGTCACTTGACAATCTATATATCCTTATCCTTTCAATCCATATTTTCAACGGTCTCCCTCTCGTTCTTTCTACTTGAAACTATATATATACATTTATATATTTATTTATTTATAATGTCTGCTTTTAATCTTCTAAAGACATGCAGGATCACCATAGATAGCTTTTCATTATTTTCTCTTGTGTCGGTATTAGATTTATTTTGAAGGTCTTCCTTATTTTGTTATTTCTAATTCTCTTTTAGTGTTATTCCACTTACCCATCATAACATATACATCTCTATGGAGTTACTTCGTCTACTTGTCAAATAATAAGCATTCCAGTCCCAGTAGTTATTTTATAGAATCCCATTTAATTAATGTGGCACTCTTGTCACACAATGCTCTTTAAATATTGCCTACATTAGCCGACATGGTATCGAAGTATCTTAATTTATCACAGTCCAGTACTACATCTTGATTCTGGATTTCACTGAAGTTGCACTCTATATATTTTATTTCTGTTCTGCTAATTTTGGTTGCCTTCTGAAACCAGATATATTTTTCATGCAGATTGTCACTTGTGGCAGTATTCCTTTGGAATCGTCTTTTCAAAGAATCCCCAGGTGCATATATGTTTCCACTGAATTGCATGAATACAGAGGATGGAGTGGAAAATCTGCAAATTCCAATCACTGTCGCTTATCATGGGGATTGAGGCATTCTGAGGTTAGTTTGTTTCATATGTTTGGATATTGGAAGTCTATTTTTTCTTTATTTTTCCTTCATTTTTGAAAGAATAATTAACAAATCATAGTTAAGTCAATTTGTTGGCATGGTACTTCTATTGCTAACTATGTTTTAAAATACACCATCTATGCCACATAAAATCTTATTCAATGTGCCATTTTCTTGTTTCTTTTTAAAAAAAGACCATCAGTATGCATTTATGCAAAAATAAAAACTTGTCCATCGGCAATATTAGGAATTATGGTTGCTTTCGTTTGGGATGCCTAAATGTGACGTTCCATATATCTTGGACCCATTGTATTACTGGAAAAGGTGTCACATTTTGGCTCTTGTGACCATGTTACCATGGATTCTTGAATGAATTGGTCACATAAGCATGTTACATACATTTTTCTCTATCCTTCTATCTCAAAAGTGTCACATTTTGGTATTCATATTACTTAAGGTTTAGATTTATTGTCAATTTGACATTTGAAAAAAAAAAGGTATCTTAAGAAGGCAGCATGCAAATTCGTTCAGGGTGGTATTGCTTCCAAGGCTTATACCACAATATCTCTCTCATTGCTTTTATATCTACTGATGTTGATTTATTGTTATCCTGGTTAAGCTGTTGATTGCCTTTCTTAATGGATAACCAATTACTTTTTAACTTCAAACAGAAGCATATTGCGGATTTCTACATATCTGATTTTCAGTCTGGGTTAAGAGCACTTGTCAAAGCAGGCTACGGGGCAAAGGTTGCTTCATTTGTTGAACCTGCAACATTAGTGGATATAACTGATGAGAATAAACAATTGTCACCAAACTTTTTGCGCTGGTTGACAGAGCGTAATCTTTCAAGTGATGACCGCATAATGCGCCTTAAAGAAGGGTAAGCTAAGGTTTCTGAAAAGTGAAATACTGAATGCATGTTTGGATGTATGTATTTGTACTATTTTTATCTTATTCTCTTTCACTGCAATAAATCTAATAAATTTTTTGGCGTTGGCCATTTTGTATTTAGATGTGAAAAACAGTCATGTATAGATGATATTTCTCCCGTGCTAAAATATTTGTATAAGCTTTCACTTCAATTGGTTACCCCTAATGTATGTTGGTGTACTTGTATCTAGGTATGTAAAAGAGGGAAGCACTGTAAGTGTGACGGGAATTCTACAACGCCATGATAATGTTCTCATGATTATACCATCTGCTGAACCAATTTCCACTGGTTGTCAATGGAGTAATTGCCTCCTTCCAACCTACTTTGAAGGTCTGATCTTAACTTGTGACGATAGTCAAAATGAAGATGCAATTCCTGTGTAAATATTGTGTTCCACGGTTCATTCCAGTACTACTTGTAGAGAGATCATTGTAGTGCGTGTTGCTCCATCCCCAATTCTATTACCTACTCTAATTTGAATGACATGGAAAATGGCTTTTAACGAGAAGGCCAGAAGAGGGAGATGCATTTTGTTGTCATTTTTTTTAGCTATAGCCGATATATGTACAGATTCAAAGATGCCCCAAAGGGTGGTCCTCTTTGATTACAGCTTATCTCTGCAACAGAAAATGTGTCCATGTCAGACTTTGAACGAAACACTCGTTTTATGTGTGTGCTGCCATTTCTGTGTGTCAAGTGTATATGCTAAAATTCTGCTCATGTTAACCTGTTTCTGAAACTACTGTAGTTACATTTGTGTCTTAGATCAGATTATGTTTCTTGTGTCTTAGATCAGATTGTTTCTATATCATTCCCAAACTACTAGTGGATTACATGACATACAAATGCACTTGATGGCAAATTATGTACAAGAAAAATTATACTGATGTTCACATGCCCAAAGAATTAGTAGGGTGAGATGTATGGACGAGACAACAAAATTTCCTGAGTCCATTTTCGCTAGCATGGGAGTAATGCAACAACAAAGTTTGCAAAATTCTAGGGAACTCTAATTTCCCTAGGCGTCTCTATGCTGGCTTGCAAGAATTCTTCACAATTGTCAATTTTTTCTGAAATTTGGAGCTATGATTTTTTGGTAAGTTTTGGAATTGTAGGAATGTCAATATCAAAAGATTCTGTTTTGTTCGTCTTAAATTATACACTAAAATTTGTAAAATTCTAGTTATTGTAAAATAAAAAAAAATTGATCTATATACGCCATGGTGACTTGAAAAAAATGTAAGTGAGCTTCATAGATATTTGTTTAGTTTCAATTGAGTAATATACATGAATGCCATATAAAAAAAATTCACGTACATTAAAATTTTTCATCTTAGAGGCTGACCTCATTTTTCACTATTGTCCAAGGTATAAATATCGGTTCTGGAAGATATCGGCCAATATCCATCATATCGTATATCGGCTGATATCTCAGTCGAAATTTTTCTATCTTCTGTCGATTTTTTTATTATTCTTTTTTAATAAAATTTCTAAAAAATTTAGAGAAGAATCAGAAAATTATGGGCATTATGAATATGCAATTTTTCCATTAAATATGGTCATCTACCTGTTAAAAAATAATTTTCAAGTTACAAAATTTGAGATTTCAAAAAAAAATAAAATTAAATGATATAAAAGTTTATCAGAGATCTACAATGTACACAGCAATGAGTATTTGAAATATATTTTTTTATATTATTTTTTAACATTAAGCCACATTTTCTTATTTTCTACATATAAAAGCTACTTTAGAAATACTATGTATACATAAAAAATGAAAATTTTGACAGAGATATACTTTGTATACATAAACTAACATAAACTGAAATTTTTGACGTTTTCTTTTTAAGTTTAAGCATTTCTTACAAATTTTCACACATTTATGCTAATTTCTGATAAAAAATTTAAATAAATAGAAAATAAATAATATGATCTTTCTTAACGGGAACATTAAATGTATACATATACTAAAAATAAACTGAATTTTTTTACAAACATTTTTACTATGTTTAGGTGTTTTTTTTCAAATTATCACAAATGTATCATACTTTTGGGTAAAAAATATTAAAAAAATAGCTAATGCATTAAGATGAATTACTAAACATTTTAATAACTTCTAATATAAATATTAAAACATAATGAAACCATTGGAAGTTAAAAAAAAAAAAATCAATAGAAAATAAAAAAAATACATTATTGCATGTACTGATGTAGATATGAAATCCAAAATGTTGTTTTCAGGTCATATCGGCCGATACGACTGATATTAATAATATTTTTTTTCAATTTTTTTTAAAAATCCATGACCATATATCATCGTATCGCCTTATTTTATTGGCGATATGATGACTGATATCTCAGTCATAGCACATGATTTTTAAAACGTATGGTCGATACAAATCGTATCGGCCAATATGTATCAAGTTCGAAAAACTGATACATATTGGCCGGTTTTTTTTTTATCCCTGCTATTGTCTTGCTTATCCATAGTTAGTCTCGTGTTAGGGCCATGACTACCTTCTCATGAGCAATGTCAGAAATATCGGCGGTATTTTCAAATTTACCGCGTTTTTATCAGCAAAATACCATTACCGCGTTAAAAACGCGCTTTTATCGCCAAACGATAAATTTCCGGTAAATTCTCGATAAAATCGCGTTAAAAACACGATAAACGTTAATAACGCGATAATATCCCGGTAAATTTCCGGTAAATTTCCGAGAAAATCCCGGTAAATTCCCTATACCATTTTTATTTCATTAATTTTTTTATTTATTCTATTTTTTTTATTTTTTAAATATTATAATTTCAGCGAGATTTTCCCGTTAAATTCCCGATAAAAATCCGAGAATTTAAAAATATCCCGTTATTATCAATTGCCGTTAATATCCCGAGAACGGTATTTGTCACTATGCTCATGAGATCATGTCATGCAATAAAGAAAATTTGATCACTCACTGTGGTTGGGTTTGAAAAGAAAATTGTCAGGCTTATTTTAAGATTATACTCTATAAACCTTTGTTGATGTGGTAAATTATTTAATTGATATCTTAACTAACTTTTGAAAAATCAACTAATTATTATTTGCCACATTGTATAAGGATATATAAGGGTATAACTTCAATAAAGTGCAGCATCAAAATTTTGAATCATGTCCAATTGTTGTAAAAGTTTTGAATCAATAAAGTGTACCACTTTGTTTTGTAAAATCATAAAAGCAAAATTGAAAAATATGATTTTATTTTATTTTTCCATATGAGTAATGATGGATAAAAAGGGTATAATTCAAAAAAGTATAGCATCAAATTTTTTAACTTATACCAAATTGTTATAAAAGCATTTGACTCATACCACCCAGTTTTGTAAAAACATAAAAACAAAATTGAAAACGCTGGCCATTTAGACACCGCTCTTTTCTATTAAGAGACACCATTTTTTCAAAAATTGTGTGAAATTATTATTTTACCCTTCCATTTTTTCATCGTCGAATGAATCAGACCGTCTGAACGAATATTTCAGTGTAAAATGCGTTTGTTTGCGTGGTCATCTATGTGTGGGCTGTGGAGAGGGATTTTCAAACGTGAATTTTATGAACTCTGGAACTGATTTTAAGTGAAAAATGTATAGTTTTGGACTTATTGTACCCAAATAATTAAGGAAAAATGACATTCCTTCTTAATTCTTTGGGTACGATTTTTGAAGCTCAAAACTATACTATTTTCACTTAAAATCAGTCTTGAAGTTCATAGAATTTAGAGAAGATGAATTTTAATACATTGTTTGTAGAAATCGGTTGAGAAACCGCCTCCCTGCCAACTATAACCATTGCATGTTTGGCTCGGGTTTTCAAACGAGGTAGTTTCTCAAACAATTTCTACAAACAATGTATCAAAATTCATTTAGTTTGAATTTTACGAATTACGAGACTGATTTTAAGTGAAAATTGTATAGTTTTGGACTTAAAAAATCGTACCTAAAGAATTAAGATAGAGACTATTTTTCCTTAATTATTTGGGTACAATTTTTGAAGTCCAAAACTTTAACATTTTAATTTAAAATAAGTTCCGGAGTTCATAAAATTCAGAGTAGATAAATTTTGAAATCTTGTTTGTACAAATCAGTCGAAAAATGGTCTCGTTTGAAAATCCTTCTCCACATTGAAATGTTTCTTTAAACGATCTGAGCGTACCAACAAACTAACAATGAAAAATAAGATGGACAAAATGGTAATTTCACACCATTTTTTTTGAAAAATGGTACCTCTTGATGGAAAAGAGCAGTGTCTAAATGCCACCCAATTGAAAAAGATTGACTATTTTTTTCCACTTGTGTTTTATGGGTGTTTTGAAGCTATACCAGTATTACACTTTTTCTTACTAAAAATGTGACGTACCATGTTTGGAGAGCCGCACTAATCATTACATTTTTTACAATTCTCTGACCACGGAATGATTTAAGCATGATTTGAATGATACCTATTTGAAATTTGAAAATTGAAAAAAAGCTTTCTAAAACATCACTATAATTCCATAATTTGGGTATCTCCTAGGTGATACCCACACAACGTGCCGGAGCATTTCTTTTTGGAATTATGCTAGGAGTTCTATCATTTTGACAATAGCAACAGAGCCAATTGTTTGTGGAAGTTGAGATCAAGTCCCCCTCAATATATAAAAGGTTACTCTACATTCTTCTGTACCTGACGTGTGTGCGTTGAGAGTATACATGTCCTAAAAATTGAGACTCTCGATACCTGATCATAAAAAAAATCTAGTTGGAATTTGAAAATTTCCAACTTTGAAATTTAGGATAATCAAATAAAGAACTCTAAAATAAATTTGTCACATTCTTAAAAATTCAAAATTATATTCAAATTATTCAGGCTAAAAAGGCCCTAAGGATAAATTTATATGCACAAGTTTTTCCAAAAAAAATATTTTCTTCAAAAATGAGATATTCTAATATTTTTTCTGCAAACTTTTTAGAAAATTTAATTCCAAACCCAAATTTTCATGGGAAAGTTGATCCATTTATCACATGTTGGCCCAATGAAACCAATTTTATTGGAGTTGATTCAACCCATCCCTGATATCATTCATTTATTAAAAACATGATCAGCCAGTACTAAACTTTTTTCTAAATGGGATTAACCAAACTTGATGTATTTATTAGATAGTTAGCCCAACATAATTTAACAAATAGGACATCTATTAAATGACTTAATTCAATTTGAAATTCTTCAATGGGTAAATTTAACCCATACGTGATCTAACTCTAATGAAATGACTCAATCCCAACAATGTACTTGATCAAATTTAAATAGGTTGGCCCAATTCGACTCATTTATTAAATGGTTCACCCAACCTCATTCTTGTTAAACTCAAACTATCATTGAATGGGTTGACCCTTTCCCAACAGTCTTAAATGGTACAATTTAACCAATATCAAATCAAGCTTAAATAGGTTAACTCAACCTGATTATTAATAAATATGAATATCTTATTAAAGAAATTGACCCAACTAGATTTATTTCTTAAAGGAGTTGACCCAGCTAAATAATCTTAAATGGGTTGTTAATCTGACCTATTTTGATAACCCATTTATTAAATAAGTTTACTTGACCCCAATACTAAAATGGGTTGACCGATCTTGGCTCATACTTTTATCTTTTGCTATTACTAAATATAAAAGAGATAGTTTTGGTGGCTGTAAAATAAATCACAGTCGTTCATTTATAGAGAGGTTGTAATTTGCATTAATGTTTACCAAAAAAAGGAAAAAATTGATAAAAATGACTAAAAATAGGAAAATTAAATTTACCATTTGATTTGATAAGTTTGAAAGATTTGATCTATCTTTGTCATATTAGTATTATGAAAATAAAGAAAATTCATGAAAAAACTAAAAATATGGCCACATTTTGTTGGAAAGAGACTAAGGGATGCCAGTCCTTCTTAGACTTACATTAGGGCCCGAGCATTGCCGATGATTTCCTTGATAAAAGCTTGGGCCTATTTGCCAGCAAAATGTTTGAACGGGAATAGGCCCGTCTTTTTTATTTTTGGTGGTCAGATGGCCCCACTAGCCACTTAGAGGTTATAAAGAGCATGAATCCAGTCCAAATTTCTGTTGATTCCTGGCTCACGATGTGGGTTGCCTACTTTGTGTGGGCTTCTGTTGTTTCTTGGCCTCGCCCAGGGTTCTTTCTTCTTTTGTTTCACTTTGGGCCCCCTTTTTATTGCTTTGTTTGATATATTCTTACCTACCATTCAAAAGAAAAAAAAATTCCAATCCAAATCTATCAATGAGGGGTGTTTAATCACTATAACACATGAGGGATTGGATGAAAGCTGTAGAAATGATGAGTTTTGGACTATGTTGCCCAATGGTCTTATTGAATGGCCAATGTATTTCACCCACATGACCTAAAATTTTGAAATACTCTTGTTAGGCCCAAGTGAAACTAAGGTTTTAAATTAATATGTGCCACCTTAGTATGACCCGATTTCGTAAAAATTCAAGTTGAATTTGACCAATGTGAATCTATATCGCACATCTCGACTGGTCTAGTGTCATCAAAATGTGGTAAAAAATAATTGATTTGATCAATATAAGTGTTAGAACCCTTAGATCATGATTTTGTATATTAAAGCTCTAAAATAACCGTTTTAATTGGCCAAGCTTTAGAACTTTGGGTGAAGGTTTAAGTCAGTGGTTGGATGAATGCCTTAATTTTAGGCCCAATAACTCAATGGATTGGACTTGGACAGAATAAGAACTTGACAAGGGCCTATTACTTCAAGAACCATTCGATTTAACGGATCATCTTGACAAGTTTGTCCAATCACAGCTGTTGGAACTAGGGCTACATTCTTGATGGTCCAATTCAATCATTTACCATGGATTTCCTCTACAAGTATTTTGGATTTAGTTAATAAAACATATGTCAATATGTAAAAGTAGTTTGATTTGGACTTAGACCAATTGATATATATACTAGCAAGAAATATTTAATTTGTGCGAGTAATATTAATAAAAAGAATTGATAGTAGATAAAGTTTATCCACTTTACAATATAATCTTTTTAATTTTCAACTACTTTACAAATTTTGGCACAAATTCTTTTTAAAGCCTAAATAAAAATGTGGGACAAAATTTTAAACTCACCAAATTTAATCATATTTTTTAATTTCTAATTTTTTAATACAATTTTTCTCAATTGTTAGATAATAATATAACAAGGCTATATCAAATTCTTATAAGTCATTTACAAATTTTATTATTTTTCAATATTAATATAGCAAAAACTAAGGAAAATAGTTGAAATTCAGTAAATGAGATTTTAACTTTTTATATTATTTTTGATTAATTTTTATTTTTTAACTAATTTAGAAGTAAATCACAGTTGTATAATAAATACGCTCTTACATAAAATAAAAAGAATAAAGAGATAATTGTATTTTTGTTAAGAAGAATATTCTAATGTTGTGTTTGAATGATTTTTTTTTTTAAATAATCGCTGAGTGTCTCTAAATTAAAAATAATTAAAGACAAAATAAATCTCTGTTATTAAACCTACCAACTTTGAGACTCATTCCTGTCCAAGACCCGACCCGTACGAATGGGGACCATTCCCTACTTCACGAGAGTTCTCTTGTTATGCCGTTTCAACAGAATCCCTCTCTGGATGCTTCATTCCATTTTCGTGCGTGCATGGGAACTCCCTATCTTCTCAAGAGTTCTCTTGTTATGCCGTTTCAACAAAATCCTTCTAGATGTTTCCACCTTCGTTAAAAGCAGTCTTCCAGAACTCTCTCTCTCATTTTCGTTTGAGACTTAGAAATTTCATATAGTTGTTTCGGATATAATGCATCCGTAGCGGAATATCTTGCATCAAGAAAAGAGGATTCACCAGGTAACGCCTTTCTCTTTTAGCTTTCTCATACAAGTTCACGAACACAATAATTTGTTTTATCCATCTTTTTTTTTTGTTTGTCTCATCGTGAACAACTGAATGATATTCATATAATCTATGATAGAAAGTACTGACCTATTCTCTTGCTTTCCCATTACATTTCTTTTTGTAGTATTTCATGTTATTTCTATATAATGAGTGCAGCGTGTCAATCCATGGGAGGAAAATACAGTTAGTTTTTCACACTCATCAATATGTTCTTTATCACCTTGTCTGACCTGATAAGTTGCCTTTCCAAGTACAATATTATAGGTACTTCAAAGTAGTCAAAGTTTCTTGACATGCTGTGTTGATTGATACTCCATCAATGTGTAAAATTTTGTGTTATTGCTATAGCATGGGAGTCTTTCTGTTATATCTTGTGTCTTTGAGAATTATAACTTGCCAATTGGAGAATGCACATCATTGTTATCATTTCATTGAATTTATTTCTTTTTTATTCAAATCTTATTTAAAGCGACTTTGTTAGTTCAAAATCCCACTTCGTACCTACTATTTGCTGTTTTTCCCTCGGCTTTAGATCTACTCCAATGACCTTCTCATTTTGCTCCTGATTGGTTCTGACTGAACTCCCATATTGTACTCCATAATAACATTGTTAATCTTATTGTTCACTTTGCTGACCCTCCAATTTTGAAATACAAGAATTTGCAACAAATGGACCTCAGGCCATGTTTTGAAAGTTGTATCCCCGGTCACCATGACTGCTCAGATTTTGAAAGAGGCAACCCTCCGTCTCTTTCCAACAGTGGTGTCCCTTCATTTCTTTTCCAACCGTTGCAGCCTATTAGATTGGAATGAGAAGTTGGACAGTTTTCATCTAACTACCTGAATAGATAATTCTTCTTGACCGTTCTCAACTGTTCAATGACCATAGACTTTTATAAAGCGGAGGATCTTCTCTGACCATAGCTTTGTTTTCCTTTCTATTTCTCAGGCAAGGGGATCATGTTCTCTATTCAAATCCAGCCATAGTCTTCTACACCTGCATCGCCGTCCTTTCATCTTCTGCATTGCGGATTTCTAAATATTTGACTTTTAGGCTGGGTCAAGAGCACTTGTCAAAATAGGCTATAGGGCGAGGTTGCTTGATTTATTAAACCTGTAACATTAGTTGATATAACTGATGAACAAGTAATTGCCACCAACCTTTCTGGGTTTATTAACAAAACATAATCTCTCAAGTGTTGACCGCAAAATGTGACTTTAAAAAGTGTAAGATAAGGTTTCTGCAAATTGAAATGAATCGAAGAGTGCATGTTAGAATGTATGTATGTGTACTATTATAATGTTATTTTCTTTCACTTTAATAATTCTAATAAAATTTTGGTGTTCATACGTTATAGTGAATTTAGATCCGAAAAACAATCATGTACGAGGGATATTTCTCTCGTGCCTAAATGAATATTAAAATGGGTGTAAACATTATTTTGGTTTGGTAGTAAGTAATACTGTAACCCACCAATCAATATTTTACATATTCAGTGAATGGAACAAATAACCATCATTGCCAAAATATTTGTATAAACTTTTAATTCAATTTGGGAAAATCTATACATAATTCTCCACACTTCAATTGGTTGTTTCATGTATATGTATTTTAGTGTGCTTATGAATATACTAATTTCCACTAATTGTCAGTTGAGTAGTTGTTTCCTTCTAATTTACTTTGAAGGTCTGATCTTAACTTGTCGCGATAGATATAATGTGCATGACATTCCTATATAAATAGTTCCACGGTTCATTCCAGTACTATTTGTAGGAAGATTATTCTAATGTGTCTTGTTCAATCACCAATTCTATTTACCTACTCTAATTTAAATGAAATGAAAAATGACTCTTAATTAGAAGGTAAGAAAATAGAGATGCCATAGTAGGTGAAACATATTTCTAAGAATAAAGTAAAGGTTGTGTAAGCAACTAGCTGATGCATTTTGTTATCATTTTTCAGCTATGGTCGATATATGTAAAGATTAAAGATACTCAAAGGGTGAACCTCTTTAATTACCTTCTTTGCAACAAAATATATGTCCATATGATTTTGAACGAAACACCGTTCACTGTGCTTGCTGCCTTTTGTGTCTATGACTAGTAAACATGTGTTTCATTCAAAGTCAGACAAAGAAATCAGGTATAATCAAAGAGGACCACCCTTTTGAGGCATTTTGAATTTGTACATATACCGGCTATATCTAAAAAAATGACAATAAAATGTATTATCTAATTGTTTACACAACCTTAACCTCATTTCTATAACTATGGTTTACCTACTATGCCATCTCCTACTTCTTGCCTTCCCATTAAATGACATTTTCCATTTCATTCAAATTTGGAGTAGATAAATAGAAATGGGGATAGAGCAACACGCAGTACAATGATCTCCTACAAATAGTGTTGGAATGAACCCTGGAACACACTATTTACACAGGAATGGCATCCGCATTTTGGCTATCGTCACAAGTTAAGATCATATCTTCAAAGTCGGTTGAAAAGAGGCGACTACTCCATTGACAACCAGTGGAAATTGGTTCAGCAGATTGTATAATCATAAGCATATTATCATGGCGTTGTATAAATTCCCATCACAATGACAGTGATTCCCTCTTTCTATGTACCTGAGATACAAGTAAACTAAGATACATTAGGAGCAACCAATTGAAGTAGTGGAGAACTATTTACAGATTTTCCCAAATTGCATTATAAGCTTATACAAATTTTTGGCAATAATAGTTATTTGTTCTATTGACTAAATATGTAAAAGATTGATTGGTGGGTCACAATTTCACTTACTGGCGGATCAAAACAATTTCCGCACCCATTTTAATAATAATTGGGGCACGAGAGAAAAATCCTCTGTACATGACTGTTTTTCAGATCTAAATGCAAAATAATGAACGAACGTTGTTTTTTTTATTAGATTTATTAAAGTGAAAGAGAATAACATAAAAATAGTACGTATACTTACATGCAAACATGCATTTATAGATTTATTTTACTTTGCAGAATCCTTAGCTTACTTTTCTTTAAGATGCATTTTGCGTTCAACACTTGAGAGATTACGTTCTCTCAATCAACGCAGAAAGTTTGGTGACAATTGTTTGTTGTAATCAGTTACATCAACTAATGTTACAGGTTTAACAAATGGAGTAACTTTCGCCCAATAGCGTGCTTTGACAAGTGCTCTTAACCTAGCTTGAAAGTCAGATATATAAAAATCCACAATATGCATAATCTGTAATGTGCTTATGTTTCAAGTTAACAAGTAATTGATTATTCATGTTGTGTTCTTAATATTTTTTTTTTTTCAAATGCCACATTGACCACAAAATACTCAATAAATTGACAATACATCTAACCTTAAGTATTATGAAGAGAGTCATCACTAAAAAAAGGTGGCAACAAGGGGTTGAGGGTCAGGGGATGATCCATGGTAACATGGTCCATCGTTTAATTTTTTTTTAGCAATAAAATAGGTCCCAGATATATGTATCAGACACATTTAGCTATCCCAACCCAAACAACCATCCCTAATATTGTCCATAGACAAATTTTTGTTTCGGCATAAATGCATACTAATTATTGTAAAGTATTTCACTCGTACCACCAAGTTTTGTAAAATCATAAAAGCAAAATTGAAAAATATGAATTTATTTTATTTTTCCATTTTGAGCATGATGGGATAAGAGGGTATAATTCAGAAGTGTAGCTTCAATTTTTTTGACTTATACCAAATTGTTTTAAAGCATTTGGCTCATACCACCTAGTTTTTGTAAAACCATAAAAACAAAATTGATCTAGCATATTTGGTAAGCGACACTAATCATTTACTCCCTTCCTGTCTCAAATTAGTTATCTTATATGGATTTTGGAATTGTTCCAACATAGTTGTCTCATTTATATTGGAGTAGTATAAAGTGTGTTCAAAATGAATGAGATCACATGGAGTGCTACCCTCTTATAAAGAGTTTCTTAAAAAATATAAATCTTTCAAATGAGATAACTAAAATGGGACGGAGGGAGTATTATTTTACAATTCTACTGAGTGTTTGGCCAATTGACCTATGGTGTAAGAGACACTCACAATTTTGATAGAGGGAAGCTTCAGATAGATGGCTAACTGATAATGATAGTGATAATTTTCTAAGTTGAGGTAGATGGTGATAAATGTTCTAAGTTGATAGTACTTTTTTTTTTTTTAAGACTAAGATATTCATATATTTCTTTACCTGACTAATTCTTAGGACATGTGTAAATCTCTCAATCTGCACACAGTGGGTCGAGACCAATGAGGAGTGACCCTTTTTATATCGAGGGAAACTTGATTCTAAGACTTTTCGACAAACAAGGTTGGATTTTAACCACAAGTCAACCCTTCATTCTTAAGTCGATAGTGCTTTAATCACTATCTATTTTAAATTTGAATATCTCCTATGTGGTACCCACAGAAAGCGAGGCTAGGAGTTATATCATTTTGACGATAACACCAATTCGGAGAAGTTACCTTCCTTTTTACAACTAGTTGGAATTTGACTATTTCTAACTAAAAAATTTAGGATAAATGAATAAAGAACTCTACGAGAAATTTCACAAATTCTACAAATTTCAAAATTTTACTCACAAATTGTTCATGCTAAAAAGGCCCTGGGCAAATTTATATGCACAAGTTTTTCCAAAAAAATAAAAGAGTTTTTCTAATTTTATCTTCAAATTTTTGTTAGAAAATTTAATTCCAAACCCAAATTTTCATAAGGAAATCGTTACACTTATTCAACATGTTGGCCCAATGATTCTTATACTTCCTCTTCGCTTGTATTTTATGTATTTGCAGTTTTGGTGCTTTTTGTCAACTAAAATTTGAATCATTTTTATACTGTTCAAAAAAATTTGAAGACTGTTCAAAAAAATATGAATCATTTCAAAAAACATATATGTTGGCCAAATTAAACTAATTTTATTAAAAAGAATGATCAGCCGAAGTACTATTTTTTTTTTTAAAAATAGGCAATCAAACTTGATGCATTTATTAGATAGCCCAACCTAACAATTTATTGAATGAGTTAGTTGAACTTGAAAATTTTATATGGGTTAATTTAGCCGGTACTTATCTAACACTACTAATTAAATGACTCAATCCAAACAATGTATTTGATCAAATTTAAATAGATATTAGAGTTTTACATTAGAAGACTTTGATAATTCTACACCAGAAATCTCGATTTTACCCTAATTCATTCCTTCCACATCTCTGATGTAAAATTCAATACCTGACATTCTTACAAAGCTTTGCATTCTGCAGAGGGGCAGAGAAACAAAGGCGAAAGAAAAAGAGGTACCTGGGAGAACTTCAGTGGTGAAAACAGCACATGCGACAACAGGGTTGTAAGGCCAAACTAAGGAGAGTGAGAATTGAGAGAAAGAATGAGCAGAAGGATTGCAGGAGCAAGGGACGACTAGCAGTGTGATTAGCACAGGAATAAGAAATAATTATTTTACCTTAGACTAGTCAGTCCCCGTTTTGTGTGTTTTAGGATATGTTTAATGGGACTTTTGAAGTTTTGTATGATTTATAGGGAAATACAAGATATGAGAATTTAAATGGTGAATTTTACAATTTATGGACATAAGTTGATATTTTTGGAAAGTTGGAATTTTTAATAATTATTTTACCACAATTTTAGGGGTTTTATTTGTAAACTAATTAATCCAAATCCATTTATGAGAGTTTAGATTAATTTAGTCATTTTTAGAATTGAATGTAAGTAGTAAAATTAATTATTAGATTTTCCATACTTTGAAAAGCCCAATTATTAAGTCCATTAAGAAAAACCAATTAAGAAATCCACATGTGTCAAATCTAGTTTCATCATCTCAAGATACATGAGGAAATTTTAAATTTACAAGTTATTATATTTCGAATTTGCCAAGTGGATTAAGGAAAAAAGAAACAAAATAAGAAGTGGAGAAAAAAAAAGAAGGTTTGACACAACTTAAGTATTTTGACCATAACGTTCCATTCTGATATCCGATTTCTTTGATTCTTTTTTGGTTAAAAAGAAAACTTCAAGAGATACAACTTTGTACTTTATGAAATTTTGTGATTCAGAGGTTAAGTACGTCAAAACTGAGCTGAAAGATGGTACATGTGTAAAAAATGGAATTTTGCACTCACTTTCCTTTCAAGAATTTTACTATTTTTTCCACCTCCTTGCCTTCTTCAAGTCATTCCATGTTTAGCACAAATCATATAAATCTTTAAATCAAATCCATTCATTCCACCTCCTTTCATCTATAAATATTATCCCTATCCCATTGAGAAAATTGAATTTGGGAAGAGAATTTCAAGGTTGGCTAGACTTTGAAGAGGGATTGAAAAGGAGAATAGAAGACTTTGACAATTTTGATTTTCACACTGGGTTCTTGATGTTGGTGATTTTAATTTCCATTGTATTTTCTTCTCTTTTTAAATTCCAAAATTTCAATTATATTATAATTTTTATTCCAATGCTTTAATCAATAAGAGAATGTGAGAATTAGAATTATGATTTTCCAATTGTTCTTTCATGTGCAATGAAAATGTCAATTTTAAGTACATTCTTTTCATGATTTTATGTTGCTTATGTTTTCTAAGAAATTCAAGGAAAGTGAGATTATTTTAGGATTGGTAGAACTTGATTTTTCTGGTCTAAGCCTCTTTTAAAGACTGAGATTATTTTAGATTCGGAATTATAAGTAAAATTTTACCTAAGCTTAAGTCCGGAATTGAATTTTCTTAGTTAAATGGATTCATAGATTACATATTTAGAATTTTAATGAAAAGAGATTTGAATGCGTTTTAAATAATTTACTAGAGCTCCATATTCTATACCGTTACTTTATTGTTAAAATATGGATAACAATGCCTCCTTGATTCCCTGATCTAATTCCACTGTAAATATGTACATATGTTGTTTTCAATTTTTATTTTCGTTTGTTTATAAATTCAAAATTCTTGAAAATTGTGAAACTAGGTCGGTAAATTAATTTATTGCATCTTAATTTTGTGTTCTAAGTTATATTGAGATTATTTATAATTTTTACATTAATTCCACCATCTTAATTGTGTTTTCCATGAAAATCAAATCTCTTCAATAGTTAATTTCTAATTTTAGATGTTGTTCTTATTTTTTTACTTGTTTTCTATTTTTAGAATGTTTCTAAATTAAAATTAGATTTCCTACATTAAAGAATTAATCCCATATTTAAGATTATTTCTATGATCTTCTAAATTTGTTAAAATATATAATTAAATGGTATTTTTTTCATGGATATATTTTACTAAGTTTCGATGGGTTCGACCTCGCAATCAATCGTTATACTATCTAATGGTTCGTGCGGTTGCGAGTTATAATTTAAAATTTGCAGAATAAGTTTTTGGCGCCGTTTCCGGGAAACTTAGAAAGTCGCCTTTGAATTATTTATTTTTAGAAGTAATACTATTTTTAGAAATTTTTATTTCTGGCAACTCTTTAAAATTGGAAGTTTCTATTTTTTAAAAAACACTAATTTTAGATAGTTATCTAAATTAGAACTATCTACAAATAACAAAATCTGGAGATGATCTAAATTTTGAAAGACTGCTTAAATTAGAAACTTGTTATTTTTTGAAACTCTTATTTGTGGAAATTTCTAAAATTAGCTAGTTTCTCTTTTTAGAATTTTCTAGTCTTAAAATTATAATTTAATTTACAATCTATTTTTAGAAATAGATCTAAATTTTGGAACTTTTGTCTATGGAAAGTCCCAAAATTGTGTCATTTTGGAAATTGCTATTTTTAGAAGGTGTCTAATTTGGATATTATTTAATTTGGACAATTTCTAAACTTAGAAAATTTCTAATTTAAGACCCTTATCTAAATTTGGAATGTTTCCTATTATGGTATCTAATTTAAAAAAAAAATCATGGAAGAACTTTGGACTTTAATAGATTATTCTTAAACTTGAAAGTCTAATTTTGACTAATTTGGTGGATATTAAATAATAAAAAAATTGTCTTAATTTAATTTAGAGTTCTTAATTAGGTTATATTAGTTAATTTCCTCCAATAGTTATAACATTAGGAAATTAAATTTAGTTTATGATCATGCATTTTTTTATGAGATTCAGAATCTTCACAAAAGTTTGTGGTGTTCTATTTTGTAGGAGATTTTAATCGAATGCTCTAAAATTTCCTCAATAAAGCGCTACATGTTAAGGTAAGTGACTAAATCTATTTTTCTTTAATTTTAATTTTTAATGCATTCATATAGATTTTCTTAAGGTGTTTGCATTTTATTTTGCATGAAAAAAAATTACATATTTATTTTGCTCATGCATATTAGGGTGTTTGTTTCATTTATTAGCTTAATTATTTGATTATTATTTGCATATTTGCTTCGAGTATTGCATTGTTAGCTTAGGTTGCCTAAAAAAAAAAAAAATTTTGATTATTTGATAACTAGAGTAGGATTTGATTGTTCCTGTTTGTCAGTTTATTTGTCAATCTGTGTATGTTAGGTTTTTTAATTTTGTGTGAATCTCTGTGAGTGTGTGTGTCAATATTTGTTAGTGTCTCAATTAGGTTTTTCGATTTTCGTTGAGTTAGTTTTATGTTTTTGTGTTAATCTAGAGTCTTTATTGTTTGTTTTTGTTTTTGTTTTCTATTTTTTTTTTAAGTTTGAATATAGTGAGCCATCTCAGGTATTTTCTGAACTTTAATTGATGCAGAGGTAGATTAGGGAACATTAAAGGCAATATTCAATTTAAGTTTGGGGGTATTGAGGGTTTACACTTTTGTGTGTTTCTTAGTCCATTTATATATATATATATATATACGTATACATATATATATATACGTATACATATATATATACGTATACATATATATATATATATATACATATATATATATATATATATACGTATATATATGTATATGTATACATATACGTATACATATATATATATATATATATATATATATATATATATATATATATATATATATATATATATATATATATATATTGTGTCTATGTAAAAAAAATTTGAAAAAATTTGAAAAAAAATCTTTGATTTTCAGCATTAATATGTGGATAAAAAAATTTATATCATGTTTTTCCAATTAAATTTTATAAAATTTATGCTTGGAAAATTTTACACAGCCATGTTAATATTAGATTGAAAATGAAAAGTATTCATGAGTTAAGTGATTACCGGAAGAATATCAGTGGAGAGTTGTGACCTAGTGAGTTTTAGATCCATTCTATTTTTCTGAAGGTTATAAACAAATTCTTATTTTCTTTGAATTGTGCATAATTATTATTTTTGCAAGATCTCATTATTTTTTGATTTTGGTCATATACTGAGAATAAAATTTAAATTGGATTATTACACCTGAATTTTTTTTGAATTTAATTAAAACTAATGAAATATTCATATGAAGCTTAGGAAGTGATGTAGGCCATTATTTTGAACCGTTTGAAGCCTTTAAAGCCCACCTATTTTGATCATATTATCCTGTTAGTTTCCAAATTTGAGCATTAAATGTGAATTTTGCCGGTTTTGTTGTTAGCCATGTTATCCATTCCCAACTCCGATTGTGGAGTTTGAGCATTCATTGAAACAACTGTGACCTATTGTTAGGACCGAAAAAAGGTTAGAGATGATTGTTAATGGGATGGTACTCTGAAAGAAAAATATGGCACTTGAAAACAAAAAAATGATGATGAATGATGAAGAAGAAATAAGAAAAGCATCAACCTAAAGAAGAAAAAAAGAATTGAGAAGAGAACATCAAAGACTGACTCGATCAAATTTTTCTGAATTTATTCAAAGTAAAGAAATCATCTTATGAAGCTTAGGATATGATATAGGCCATTTTTGGACCATTTGAGCTTTCAAGCCCACCTATTGTGGTCATTTTATCTTGATAGTTTCCCACTTGAGCCTAACATAGCCTCTTTCATTTACTAGTCATATTTACTATACCCAACTCCGGACATGGAGTTTGAGCCAAAATTTTATATCCATGACCTATCTTCATATGAGAAAAGGTTAGGGAAGAATTTGGGATATGATTTACTAAAAAAAAAAATGGGAACATCCATACATCAAAAAGGGATGTTGAAAGAGAAAAGAAAAGAAGATTTGAAAAAAATAAAAAATAAGTTTTTGAAAAAAAATGAAAAATATTAGAGGAAAAATATCCCGCTCATAATGTGAAGACCTTTAACATTTTTTTATCAAAGTACAAATTTTTAGAGTCTTTTATCCCTTCTTTGATATGACCCAGTCCTAATCCACGTTTCGTCTCATTAGGAAGTCCTATTGGTCGTAAGTCTAAATAAGGTATTTCATGTAGAGAATAGAGGATGAAAAATAATGGTGTTTCACTCAACGTTTTTAGGAAAGTGACATCTATTCATGAGATCAATTATTTTCTTCATCTATGCCGTCTTTGGTTAATACATATGTGAGAATTTTGATTTGAATACGTAAATTCCGCTCACATATACCTTGAGTGAAAATAAACCCAAACCTCAGAGCGTTAGTCTTTCTGAGAGATATATCTACTGAGGTTTGAAGTCAAAACACATTTTTCAATGGTGGCTATAAAACTTGTGCCAATTTGGAAAAAAAAGACTGTCTTAATATTGGCTATCACACACAACACTCTGGGTATAAGTCTTTTAAAATGAATTTCGGAGTTGTATGATATTTAGATTTTTATCTATGTGTTTTTGCTGAAAAATTCGATGCTTGTGGGTATCATCATTGGAAGCCCTCAAGAGTTTACAACTCGTCCACTAGTGGTGAGCTAGGGGTTTAAAGACTTATTGCATATGCTAAATGCAATCGAGAGTACGAGCGAAAGTGGTGTCGTTTAGGATTTTTGATTAGTTTTGCTTGAGGACTATGAAAATCTAAGTTTGGGGATATTTGATGAACACCATAAAACTACCATTTTACCCTTTAAATGTTAGATTAATTAGTCTTTATTTTGTAAATATTAGATATGTTTAATTTGTTTTTGAATTTTGCAGAATATTTTGGAAAATACAAGAAATTGGAATAAAAATTGGAGAAAATAGGCCAATGTCAAATTTGGAAAGTTTGTAATTTTATCACCTAATTTTGGAATTCATTGTAAATTATTTTAATTCAAATCCATTATGAGAATTTGAATTAAAATAATACCTTTTCTATTTTTTACAAAGGTGGTTAATTTTACAAAAAACTTTAATGGGTCCATTGTTCCATCTTTAATTCCAAAGGAATTCAAAAGTCAAAGCCCATCAGTCCATGATTGAAACACATGAAAAGGAAGCAGCCACGAGACAAATTAAGATATCAAAATTATTGTTGAGAAGTTGAGATTAGAAGAATCAGCAAGAAGTCTAAGTAAAAAAAATGAGGAATAAGAAAGAAGTCATACAGCAAAAGAAGTGTTTGAAGCAAACAGTGGGCAGCAAGCATTAGAATATACAATAATTTGCAAATAGCATCCAGGGCCTGCTAGACACTAATTGAGGCCTAAAGCGAAAAATTTAAACGGAGCCTTCTTAATATTTAATTAAAACTTTAATTATATAATAAAATAAATTTTGAGAGATTTAAAAGTTCTAATTCCCCCAAACCCATCCAATACCCCCACATATATACTTCAACGGATTGTCCACAACCATATCCTTGATATGCAGCCAGAGAAAGAGCTCCTCTTGGGAAAAGTTGGAGACGTTGGTCAGAGCGCCATAGGTGAGATTGGCAGTAACGATGGGGTCGTATTACAACTCAGAGGGAATTTTTACTCATTCGAACGAACTGTAAGTTCATTCGACAATCGTTCAGATGAATGAAGTCATCCGAACGAATGAACGAATGGGCAGAACATTCGTTCGAATGAACCGATGCTATTCATTTATCCAAACAAATGAACAATCGGCAGAACATTCATTCGAAGCATTAGTGCATTATTTAAATAATAAAATCTCCTTTAAAATTTTAAAGTTATTTTTTAAACATTGTATATTTTTAAAATATCTCAAATTGAATATCCGGACTAATTACGATAACTTGATAAAAATATTTTAAGACTTCAAAGTCTTTTGACACTCCGAAATGCTTAAAACATAGTATTTTACAAATAAGGATATCCCTCGGTTGTGCCGAAAATACATTTGGGAGTGTCAAAAGACCTTAAAGTTTTAAAGTATTTTTATCAAGTTATCGTAATTAGTCCGGATATTCAATTTAAGAAATTTTGGAAATACACAGTGCTTAAAAAAATAACGGTCTATGTTTTAAATGCTATAGTAATGCATAGTGAATTAGTTAAATAATAAAAAATCTCCTTTAAAACTTTAAAATTATTTTTTAAGCACTGTGTATTTCTAAAATTTCTCAAATTGAATATCCGGACTAATTACGATAGCATGATAAAAATACTTTAAGACTTTAAGGTCTTTTGACACTCTCAAATGTGTTTTCGGCACATCCGAGGGATACCCTTATTTGTAAAACACTGTGTTTTAAGCATTTGAGAGTGTCAAAAGACCTTAAAGTCTTAAAGTATTTTTATCGGGTTATTGTAATTAGTCCGGATATTCAATTTGAGAAATTTTGGAAATACATAGTGCTTAAAAAATAATTTTAAAGTTTTAAAAAAGATTTTATTATTTAAATAATATACTATGCATTAGTGTAGCATCGTTCATTCGAACGAATGTTCTGTCCAGTCGTTCATTCGTTATGATGAATGAATAGCATCGGTTCATTCGAATGAATGTTCTGCCCATTTGTTCATTCGTTCGAATGAATGGTCATCCAAACGAATGTCCAATAAACTAACAGTTCGTTAGGAAGAGTAAAAATATGGAGGTATAATGATAATTTTACTTAAAATTTTAAAATTGAGTGTGTAGAGTTAAATTATGTCAATAAGTCATGATGAAAAAAAGGGCGCTTAGGTCTCCAAATGTTGTTTGCCCCACAGGAAAAAAAAGGAGAGGATTCACTAAAGGGGTTTTGTAGCTTTTAAGATGGGCACACGCCATAAGGATATGCAACTTAAAAAGGGATTGTTAGGATTTTGCAGAAGGGCTCAATTTCTTTCACGATTTTACGGCAAATAAAGGGGTTTCAATTTCTTTCACGATTTTACGGCAAATAAAGGGGTTTTTGTGGCTAGACAAATAAAGTGGTGCAACTAGAATTTCGGGCCTTTCTAAACTCAGACCTTAAGCGGTGGTTTTTCTTGCTTACTGCTTAAGCCGGCCCTGATAGCATCCTACCAAGGACGAAAATGAGAAGCACCAGTGATCTAGGCAGCGTGTGACAAGCACCCCTCTTAGTCATGCTCTCTATTGTCGAAGGAAGAAGAAATAAAAAGTATAGAGATGGGCCATCTCATGGCTCTATAAACAAAAATCCAATGGGATCTGTGGCTGCCATCTGCTCAAGAAACCAGCATGAGCTGGCCCATTCTGGATGCCTATTCCATGCATCCAAACTGAAAGAGGAAGGTTGGGATTACGGCTGAGTCAGAGATAAGGAAGAGGCTCACTTTACTTCTTGATAAAACAACTCAACAAGATTTTGTACAGAAGAGCAAAAGAAAGAAGGTGCTGGCTGATTTGGTTGAGAATAGAGGAAAAAAAGGAAGAAAAATCAGCATCAGATTCGGCAGAGAGCAGAGGAAAATCTAGAGGGTTGGCTAATCCTTTTCTATCTACCCACTGTCCCACGAAAGGAAGAAAGAATAGAAAGGAAGAAAAGAGAAGATCTACCAGCCTGAACCGTGTGACTTAGCAGAGAAATCCGTAGGAAGAAGGATATAGAAAGGCTGGCTGTGTGAATGAAAAGAAAGAAAGGCTGGAGAAAGCATAGAAAAAGAATAGAAAAATAAAGATGATGGGTTTTAGAAAGCCATGAAAGAAAGAAGGAAAAGATTGCAGCCAGCTTGAACCGTGTATGAAGAGCTGATTGAAGAAGGCAGAGAAATCAGGAAGCTGCCGTGTAAGAAGGAAAAGAGATAAAAGAGGGATTGTGTACATACCTACCATCGGCTGAAATTTAACAGGACCATTTACTTTCTCTATTTCCTCATCTCTTTTCTTATAAATTGAGCACCTCTTCGACAGAGAAAATTGAATCTGAGCAAGGCATTGAAGGGGTTGAATTTGGACGGCTAAGGACAGAGAAAAATATTTGATTTCTTGTAAGTCATTTATTTTATTTTTATGTAATGAGTTCCAAAGGATTGTATTTTCTTATATTCCAATGTTTGAATGAAATTAATGGTAGATTATTTAGATTTATGGTGTTCCTAATTACTAAATATTCTATAGTGATAGGTTTTTAATTTTATTTTAATTCTTTTTGTGAATGTTATGAAATAAATTATTTTTAGAATTTTTCAAGGAAAAGTAGAACCCCTATTAGGATCGGTGGGACTTGACTTTTTTAGTCTAATGTTCTATTTAAGAACAGTTTATTTTAGATTTGGAAAATGTAAGTGTAAATCCCGCTCAAGCCTAAGGCTTGAATTGAAAAATTCTAATTTAATGGACGTCGTAATTTTTTTAATTAGAATTTTAATAAATGATGAAGTTGAATTTATATTTTATAATTCTAGAATATTTTATAGTTTAGGTCATAATTTTATTTTGGAATGGGCTAACATGTCACCTTAGATACTTGTCTCGATTCCATTGTAAACTATGTAAATAATTCATTATTATTGTTTTTATTTTATTCTTTTATTTATTCAAAAAAATCCTTGAAATGATTTAACTAGGTTAGAAATATTTTATTTGTTTCTTAACTTTGCATTTTAAATTAGATTGAGGTTATTTAAATTCACTCCACCATTTTAATCAATTTTATAATCAATGGTTTGTATGATAAAAGTAGATGTCATATTTTATTAACTTCTAAAGTTAGATAATTAATTAAATATTAGTTAACTAAATTTAGAATTTTGCTAAATTAAGATTATAACTCCATGTTTTAGAAAATCTATCATGCTTAGGTTAAATCCATAAATGTTATTTTCTTAGATTACATTATTTTAATGGTACCATTTTATTTCTATACATATATTTTATTGATTTCCCTTGGGTACGACCTCGCACTAATTTACTACACTATTAACTGGTTCGTGCGCTTGCGAGTTAAATTTAAAACACAACACCCATCTCAAAATCATCCAGCCCAGTCAAATCAGTCTTATCAATCCGGTCCATCTTAACAACGTAAGCCCTCTCTCGAGGATATGTTACAGCAATTCATGCAGTCAACCCAGCAAGCTATGTACAAGCTTGAAACACAGCTTGGGCAATTAGCCACCGCAATAGGAGATTGGGATAAATGTAGATTTCTCAGTCAGCCTATCCCAAACCCCAAGGGCTAGAATGATATTTCATCGTCTAATCCAGAAGACGTTAAACTCCATTATTACCTTGTTATCCGGGAGACAGGTAGACAATAAAGTGAAATTGCCTACGCAACCGGAATGCCAGACCACTGGTCAATCCAAGCATCAGGATGACCCATCGAGTCCATCCCCAGTCTAAATCTCACTGGATCCATCTGCTAGAAAACCATACGTACCTAGAGCTGCGTACCCTCAGAGGTTCATCACCAAGCAAGGGGTGTCTTATGGTGACATACTAGAGGTATTCAAACATGTCAATATCAACATTCCTCTACTTGATGCCATCAATCAGATACCCTTATATGCCTAAGTTTCTCAAGGACCTCTGTATAGCGAAACGGAGAACTAATGTTCCCACAAAGGCATTTCTAGCAGAAAATGCAAGTGCTCTCCTCCAACAACCATTCCTGATTAAACATAAGGACCCTAGGTACCCAACCATTGCATGCACCATTGGTACATATGAAATTGACAGGGCCTTATTAGATCTGGGAGCTACTGTCAGCCTACTATCATACTTCGTTTATGAGCAGTTGGGGCTGGGAGAGCTAAAGTCTACTCCTATCACATTACAGTTAGCTGGCCGCTCTATAAAAATTCCGAGGGGTGTGATAGAAGACGTTCTGGTGAAAGTAGACAAATTCTATTTTTCGGTTGATTTTGTGGTGCTGGATACACAGCCTGTTCAGAACGAAAGTGGCACATTCCTGTTATTCTTGGACGACCATTTTTGGCCACTGCAAAAGCTGTTATCAATTGCCAAGATGGTATGCTTAAGTTGTCGTTCGGAGATTTGACGACATACTCAATGTGTTTGGCCTATGTCGACAACCTTTCTGCACAAACGATCCGTGCGAGGTTAATATGATCCAGAGTTCTGTCCAAGAGCCCTTTCTTCACTTCATTTGTAATGACCCATTTGAGAAGACTCTGTCCACTTTTAGCATAGACTTTAATGAAAATGGTAAACAAGAAGTGAACGTTATATTTGACGCATCTCCATATGCGCGAAGGCCCACCAAATTCGGACCTCTCCCTGTTAGTCAATCTGTTCGATCTCCTCCGTCGAGAAACCACCAAAATTAGAGCTCAAGCCACTCCCTGAGACACTTAAATATTCTTATCTTGGATCATCAGACACTTTACTTGTTATCATAGCTTCCGATTTAACTTTTGAAGATGCGTCTAAACTCCTGGCTGTTTTAAAAGATCACCACGAAGCTATTGGATGATCCATTACTGATCTCAAAGGAATTAGCCCTTCTGTAGTCATGCATAAAATTCACTTGGAGGAAAATTCCAAGATATCCAGAGAACCCCAGAGACGACTAAATCCAGCGATGCAGGATGTGGTAAGAGCCGAGATTTTAAAACTTCTCGATGAGGGTATTATCTACTCAATCTCTGACAGTGCATGGGTGAGTCCGATACAAGGTTGTACCTAAGAAATTGGGTGTGACGGTAGTCAAGAATTAAGATAATGAGTTGGTGCCAACCTGCATCCAAACGGGTTGGAGAGTTTGCATTGACTACCATAAGCTGAATACTGTCACTCGAAATGATCACTTCCCTCTTCCGTTCATCGATCAGATGCTTGAGAGTTTAGCCGGTCATGCAGTGTGATACTCCCCATATCGGTGGTGTGAGGGAAGAGTTGGCAGGTTTATTTGAGGCCACCCACCTCTACTCTAGTGTGACGCGTTTTGGGCCTAGTCATGTGGGCCTGGGCCCAAAGGCAAATCCGTGCGGGCTCACTTGTGTGCGAGGTCTAGAGCGGACAATATCACACTGAGTTGATGTGGGGAGTCCCATATCTTAGTGAAGGGAAGAGTTGGTGGGTTTATTTGAGGCCACCCACCTCTACTCTAGTGTGACGCGTTTTGGGCCAGGTCATGTGGGCCTGGGCCCAAAGGCAAATTCGTCCGGGTTCGCTTGTGTGCGAGGCCCAGAGCGGACAATATCATACTGAGTTCGACCCTATGCCCTGTTTTCGGGTTGGGTCGTTACATGCATTATATTGTTTCCTTGATGGTTATTCTGGCTATAACCAGATCTACGTTGCTCCTGAGGATCAGGAGAAGACCACCTGCACATGTCCATTCGGTACGTTCGCATATCACCGTATGCCATTCGGGTTGTGCAATGCACCAGCCACTTTTCAGCGGTGCATAATCAACATCTTTTCTGATATGGTCGAACGTTTCTTAGAAGTCTTCATGGATGACTTCTCCGTGTTTGGGTCTACTTTTGACCAGTGCCTATACCATCTGAGCCTTGTGCTAATTAGGTGACATGAAAAGAACCTAGTATTGAATTGGGAGAAATGTCACTTTATGGTTAAGCAAGGCATAGTACTGGGGCACATTATCTCTAAAAAAGATATAGAAGTGGAAAAAGTAAAAGTCAATCTGATCTTTAATTTACCAAGACCCCAAACCGTTAGAGAGATCAGGTCATTCTTAGGCCATGTTGGTTTTTACAGGGGGTTTATCAAAGATTTCAATAAAATTTCTAAACCTCTTTGTAAAGTCTTGACCAAGGATGCTAGTTTCGATTTTGATGATATGTGCATTCAAGCCTTTGAAAAATTGAAAACCGCTTTGACCTCCGCTTCGATAATACAACCACCTGATTTGTCTGTCTCCTTTGAAATTATGTGCGATGCCTCCGATTATGCAGTAGGAGTCGTGTGAGGACAAAAGGTTAAATCGGTTGCCTCAAGTTATCTACTGTGGTAGCAAAACTCTCAATGATGCTCAGCTTCATTATTCCACCACGGAAAAAGAGCTGTTGGAAGTCATATTTTCACTAGACAAATTTCGATCTTATTTAGTGGGTTCGAAGGTCATTGTCTATTCTGATCATGCAGCACTTAAGTATCTCCTTTCTAAAAAAGATGCTAAGTCTTGCCTGATCCGATGAATCTTGCTGCTACAAGAGTTTGATATTGAAATCCGGGGCAAGAAAGGTTCTGAGAATGTGGTAGTAGACCAGTTGTCTAGATTGATAACTGAGTTCACTGATGAGACCCGTCCTATCACTGAGTCCTTCCCTGATGAGCAACTCATGTCAGTGTCCCAAGTACCATGGTTTGCAGCTATTGTTAACTACCTTGTTATTTGGTCAAATGCCCCCGCATTGGACTAAGTAAGATAAGTCTAAGTTTCTGGTACAAGTCAAAAGTTTTATCTGAGATGACCCTTATCTGTTTAAACACTGTGTGGACCAAATCATTCGTCGTTGTGTCCCAGAAGAAGAGCAATAACGTGTCAAAAGTTTCTGTCATGACCTGGCCTGTGGAGGGCATTTCAGCACTAGAAAGACAACTGCAAAAATCTTGCAGTGTGGATTTTATTTGCCCTCCATGTTTCGAGACACCATTGAGATTTTTGATGTTTGGGGTTAAGAAATCCACATGTGTGAAATCTATTTTCATCATCTCGAGATACATATGAGGAAATTCAAAATTTAGAAGTTATTATATTTCGAATTTGCCAAGTAGATTAAGGAAAAAGAAACAAAATAAGAAGTGGAGAAAAAAAGGAATGTTTGACACAGATTAAGTATTTTGGCCATAACATTCCACTCAGATATCCGATTTCTTAGATTCTTTTTCGGTTAGAAAGAAGACTTCAAGAGGTACAACTTTGTAGTTATGAAATTTTATGATTCGGACGTTAACTACGTCAAAACTGAGCTGAAAGGTGGTACATGTATAAAAACAGGATTTTGCACCCACTTTCCTTTCACGAATTTAATCATTTTTTCCACCTTCTTGCCTTCTTTAAATCATTCCATGTTTAGCACAAACCATATAAATCTTTAAATCAAAGCCATTCACTCCACCTCATTTCATCTATAAATACTATCCCTTTCCCATTGACAAAATTAAATTTGGGCTGAGAATTTCAAGGTTGACTAGACTTTGAAGAGGAATTGAAAAGGAGAAGAGAAGACTTTGGCAATTTTGATTTTCACATTGGGTTCTTGAAGGTTGGTGATTTTAATTTTCATTGTATTTTCTCGTCTTTTTAAATTCCAAAATCCAATTATATTATAATTTTTATTCCAATGCCTTAATCAATAAGAGAATGTGAGAATTAGAATTATGGTTTTCCAATTGTTCTTTCATGTGTAATGAAAATGTCAATTTTAAATCCATTCTTTTCATGATTTTATATTGTTTATTTTTCTAAGAAATTCAAGGAAAGTGAGATTATTTTAGGATTGGTAGAACTTGAATTTTTTAGTCTAAGGCTCTTTTAAAGAACAAGATTATTTTAGATTCGGAATTACAAGTAAAAAATTTACCTAAACCTAAGGTCGGAATTGAATTTTTTTAGTTTTAAATGGATTTCATAGATTACATATTTAGAATTTTAATGAATGAAAGATTTGAATACGTTGTAAATAATTTACGTGAGCTCTATATTCTAGGCCGTTATTTTATTGTTAAAATATAGATAATAATGTCTCCTTCAGTGTCTCTGATCCAATTCTCAGTCTTCTTCATTCTTTCATGGACGCCTCCCGACCCTCTTGCACCACCATAGCCCTTTATCTCATAATCCTCACGACTCTCCCTCATGGTGCAATGCAAGTCTTGGTCGCTCCTGTGTCTCTCTAGGCACCCCTCCTCCAAGCCACTACTATATGCCAGCGCAAACTCCTCCGATGATGATGCCCTATGGATGTCGTCCATGACATGGGCCACGGCCTCCTCTTCTGCCCGGACTCTTGTGCCTTTTCTTCTCTGTCTATTCACGTCAAGCAATTCACGCCAAATGATCACATGTACCGGTGTCGCCTTATTACACCGGGTCACATTGCCCTGTTTACCCGCTATGTGCTCCTTGAGGCAGTTAATTCATTAGTAACCAGCTTACCACACAACTTGCATCACACCTTAAAGCAGTTGATATCATCCAACTATTCCCTAAACTCCCTATACTGGATTGTCAATCTTTGGTGTCAATGTTCTGCATTACATTATAAAGTCAAGATTAGAACAAATGCACTTTTAGACTAAAAATTTGGATTTAATTTAAAAGTAAATTACAAATGCATGATGTGGAACGTTTAAACACTAGATTAAGTTCTTAAACACTACATAACTCATTGCCAAGGAATTTAAACTCTTTTTAATAAACTAAATTCATGCATTTCATTTTCTACATAAAAATTCATGAAACTTTTGGAAAAATCATTTTCAAAAATATAATCCACAAAATCATAACTCCAATAGCTTTATAATTGAATGATTAAGTAGAAACAAGAATTTATTTTCAAAAACTTCGAATTTCTCACTTACATTAAAAATCGGATTTAATTAAAAATAAATTACAAATGCATGATGTGGAACATATAAATATTACATTAAGTTCTTAAACACTGCATAAACCATTCTCAAACAATTTAAACTCTTTTTAATCAACTACATCGATGAATTTCATTTCCCACATAACTCCAATAGCTTTTTAATTGAATGATTATCTAAAAATAATAATTTGTTTTCAAAAACCCTAATTTATCACTTACCTTAGACTAAAAAATCAGATTTAATTAGGAAATAAATTACAAAGGCATGATATGGAACATTTAAACACTACATTAAGTTCTTAAACACTACATAAACTATTTCCAAACAAACTAAACTCATTTAATCAACTACATCCATAAATTTCATTTCCCAAAATAAATCATGAAAATTTAGGGAAAATCATTTTCAAAAATGTAATCCAAAAAATCATGCCTCCATTAGCATTATAATTGATTGATTAAATAAAAAATAAAATTTTATTTTCCAAAACCCCTAATTTCCACTTACCATAGACTAAAAATTCAAATTTAATTACAACAAAATAGAAATGCATGAGATCCCCAACATTTTATCACAACACTAAGTTCTTAAACACCACATAAACCATTCCCAAACAAATTACTACTCATTTTAAGTCAACTACATCCATAAATTTCATTTCCCCAAAAAGTCATTAAAATTTGAAAAAATAAGAAACGTAATCCACAATATCATACCTCCATTAGCCTTATAATCAAATGATTAAATAAAAACTAGAATTTATTTTCAAAAACCCCTAATTTCTCACTTACCTTAGACAAATTCAAATTTAATTAAAAAATAATAATAAACACATAAGATCTAGTATTTAAACATGATATTTATCTCCTAGAAAACAAATGAGAAGAAAAAGCAAGGTCTTTAGAAGGTAATAGCTTGAAAATGAAGGCTTTCTTCAAAAGTCTCAGAAAAAAATTTGCACTAGCAACAATGAACTCCACCTTCAACCGTGTGGATTGTCGAAAAATGGCTGAAAATCGGGTTTTTTGAATGGAGGTGAGAGAAACGGCTCTGCTGAAAACTATTTGTGCGAATGAAGAAAAGAGGATTTTCTCTCCTCCTGTGAGCCCTACAGATTAGAAAAAATATAAAAAATTGCAGACACTATTGTGCCGCGTCTGCATAAGAAGCGTTGCATCCGTCTCAGGGCCGATACGATTGCGGCCGATACGCAACTTATGAGTCAAATTTTTTACCTTCGTTCACGTATGAGCAACTATGGCTCAATATTAATTTATAGATACATATATACAAACTCTAATTCAACTATACATAAAAATCTAAATAAAATCAAATGAATCTATAAACACCAAGCTTATCTGTAACTCTTCTTGTATGAATCTCTGGTGTCCAAATGAATAACGAGCATTAGTTTATTGAACAATTGGACCATTTTTATCATGTGAATTGCATTCATTGCAAATATCTTCAATCGAAGATAATAACTTAATAAAATCATCTCAACTCAATTATATAAGACATTTTTCAATGCACCAAACTTTCTTTACTTTAAAGTATTTTTAATTACTAAACTTTTACATGTGGAATCCTTCTTTACCCCATATAATATATTGTTTCAGTAAATCTTTTCTTGCATAAACATAATATCCAAGAAAATTACACAATCCAATCGTATAACGGTACAAGCCATAATTTTTAAGCTCAATTTTTACATTCAATGGCCATTAAAAGAAATCCCGTAAAAATCACCCATGCAATCTTAAGCTTTCACCATTTTAAAAACTTTGAATTTCTTTTTGAATTATAATACGTAGACACATTTTTAGTAGTCACTACATAACATAAGACCCACTTTGGTTCGATGATAATCTAATAGTACAATACACAAACTATAATTTAGATAATATGTATAGATTTAATGAAACAAATGTTTCGGTATCAGTTTTTATTGATTATATTTTTTATGCATGTCACTATATAGTAGATAATTTAATTTTAAGATACTATTCAATTGGATGAATCAAATATAATTATCTTTTTAATGTCATTTATAAAAGTCACATATGAAGCATGTGTTGACATAGATAAGCATGCAAATTGATGCTATTAAATATGAGTAATACTTAAAGTATTATTTTAACCCGAAGAAGTTGGCAAGACACCCGTCTTATAAAGCAAAGTCTTGAGTTTAATTCATGCTCAACCTTTCCTGGACCACTAGCCCTGGGATTACTCTCCATTGACTAAACTAGCGCGTGTGGATTAGAAGGCTTACACATACTCGTAGGATCAGTCTTACCTTCAATGTGGAGTGAGAATACCCATGTTACAAATAAAAAAATGAGTAAGATACAATTGTTCCTATAAGCAAAACATGTAAATCTTCACTGCAAGGTAAAATGATTGTCTCATGGGGAAGTAATAAGGACACTAATGTTTGTAATAATAATAAGGGACAACTTTATCGTGACTAGTCGACAAAATCACAAATTCAATGTAACTGGTGTCTATCAATTCCCTTGTCTCATCCAATCAAATTTTAATAACAAAACCACCATCGAAGAAACATGGTCCAAGATATTTTGAATCATACATACTACCAATCCTCTTGGTTTATGGTGGGTTTAGGCATTTAGGTTGAGGTTCGATACAAGAGCATATGGGCAAGAAACACTTTGATCCAAGTGACTAAGGGAAATACGTGTGAATGAAATGGAATGGACCGGATGATAAAGCATGCCACACTATATTGAATCATTTAACATTTATTAATAAAAGAGAGAGAGGACAACAAAATTACATAGTTTTCATCACACACCATAGTTTTACCATTTATATAATGTAATGTAATGAGATCAATGGCACGGAGCATGTTTAGGAAAGCACGGATCATCTTTTCGGCAAGATAATCTTGAGGTGGTGAAGAAATAGTCAATCATCCGCCTTCATTCATGTTCATCACCACCTTCCAACAAACGTCCACCATAGCCTTCCTCTGAGAGTGAAACAGTTCTGCAAAACAACAGCATTGAATTAGAAGAGGAATTTTCAATTGAATTGACTTCGAATATAGTTCACAGTGCAAGCTTTCCTCTGGAGTCTCTCAAGTCCACTTAGGTTAAAACCAATCAAAGGTTAAGGAGGTCTACTCGAGGTTTAGAGATGACACAAAATCAGCTTTAAATAATAATAATATTAATATTATACTTCGTCGACATCAAATTCGTGGCGGCCCAGATAAAAGTAACAAAACCTTGAACCCAAAGGAGTTGGGAGTAATGGCAAGAAACCCAGCTTAAGAAGCAGGAGTCTTGAGTTTGATTCCCATTCCACCTCAAAGGGACACTTTCTGTAGAGTTACATGAGTATGTATGGATAAGGAAGCTTGCACATACTCCAAAAAAAAGCAAAAAAAAGTAACTAAACCATGTAAGAGTTCTACTTAGAACTACGAAGTCTCATTTAGTAGAAAATGGTGGCAGGTTAGGAGGGTACACTCAGGGGAAGCACTAAAATGAGACTCGTTGACACTAGCTAATAAGTAATGGCAGGGGGAAACTAATTAAGTCATCCCACAAATTACAGTTGGCATCACGAAACGTAGACACTTTAACAGAGATTAAAATTAGTAGATGCCATTGAAAAAAAAAAGACTTAAAATATCATGTTCACAAGAGACAAAATGTCAGTCTCAACTCAAATTGAATGTATCAATACTTGCTGATTTGAAATCTCACAAAATGAAGTTCCAAATCATACTAAAAGGCACACCCTAACTGCGCCTAGGCCTTCGCCGCTCCAAACCTGATCTGCACCTGACTTGGCCTATTTTGCGTTTAGGTCATCACCTAGTGTTTTTAGATACTTCTTTTTTCTTTAATAAACCTATTTTACTAAACCTATTTGTTTGTGATCCTTAATATAATATTTGAACTATTAGATGATATATCTGCGCATGCATATCATACATGCTTAGTTAATATTTGGAAGCTCAGCTGCCAATATATTCTTGAGCTTTCAATTGGCATTATATCTTGTTAACATTGATGTGATAAGATTGCAAATTCATAAAGTTGCATATATTTTGAAGTATCTAAATAAGTGCACCTAATACAATTAGACTTGTACCTAGACATGTGCCTTTCACCTTGGTCTCTATGAACCTTTAGCCATTCATTATGCATTGTGCCTTGACTACTATGTTCAAAATAAATGGAAAATGATTCAAAGACACTACACTCACACTCAATGGCAAAAAACTGTATCCCCATTTTTCTCTTATTTAGTAATACCTAACGGGGAAATGATGGAAATCCTCTAGTTTCTACTACTCTTTCAATCCAAACGGACCTTTAAACAAAAACAAATCAAGAGATGGCTAGTCATCCCCACCATTCACCCTAATTTACACTTTACTTTTACAAGTTAGCATGGGCCCCACACATAAATAAAGAATTGTAAGATATTTTCCAAAGCCTTCACAGCTAGGCTTTCTACAATCATATACCTCCTAAAACTAGATTCTCTGAACTTGTTTGCACTAATAATTACACCTTAAATAAATGAAAAAGGATATTCATTACACTATGATACCTATTGGAAAATTGGCAATAACCTCTACAATGCATGTCATCAGTTCACAAACTTGAATATCCTATTATTAAAAATAAAAAATAAACCTACATTGATTATAAATCTAGAATTTAAATTAATTGTGCTTACATTACTAAATCCACGGGTGACATCATCATCTCCAAGCTATGTATCCCATCAATCTGGAAGTGGCATTTAAAAAAAAAAGAAAAAGAAAAAATCTGGGGTCGACATTTATATTTAGATTTGGACAAATTGTTTCCCATGAGCTGATTTCCTATTTGATGCCCACAAGACTTGAACCCACAACTTTTAGGCTGCAACAATGTGATGTGATGAAGGAAGAGAGAGGAAGAAAATGAATTGCTTTTCTCTTGATCCAATAGAGTGTAACCATGAATTTATAGACACAACTTTGCAAAATAAATTGAAAGAATATAGAAAAGGAAATCAACTCTATTTATGGCGGTTCTAGCACCTATACAATATCCTACAACACTCCCCCTCAAGCTGGAGCATAGAAACACCTCGAGAAGAACGAGCTACTTCAATTCCAAGAAAGTAATAGAGTGACCCCAGATCTTTAATACTAAATATGCGTCGTAGATACTCTTTGAACATAGAAATGACACCAACATTATTACTTATAAGGACAATATCATCAACATACACCACTAGAATCATCACAACAGAGTGGACAATGTAGATAAATACTGAATGATCTGCCTGACATCGAGAAAAACTATAAGGCAACAAAGCATTGCTGAACTTATCAAACCAGGCTCGTGGAGACTATTTAAAGACATAGAAAGCCTTCTTCAGTCTTCAAAGAGATTTGGTCTCCTCTTGTTTGATAAACCCAGGAGGGGGAAGCATATACACTTCGTCCTATAGATCACCATGTAGAAAGGCATTCTTCACAATAATTGATGAAGGGGTCAAGCACGAGTTGTGGCAATGGAAATCCATACTTGATCATAGGTAATCTAGGCAATAGGGAAAAATGTTTCCTGATAGTCCACCCCATATGTTTGCGTGAAGCCTTTGACAATCAGACAAGATTTATATCTGATAATGGACCCATCTAGATTATGCTTTAAGGTGAAGACCCATTTGCACCCAACTGGAGTCTTTCCTAGAGATAGAGGAAATATGTCCCAGGTATTGTTATTCTCAATGTGCTGCTAATTCCTCGTCCATGGCTGCTTTCCAGGAGGGATCTCGAAGGGCAGTGTCAATCCTCTCTTTGGAATCTTAATGTTGTCCTTGCGATAAGAAGGAGAAACAACATGATAGGACACAAAATGATCAAGGGAATACAAGAACGCTTACCTTTCTGAAGCAAAATGGGAAGATCAAACTCATAAGTGGTGGATGGATCTGGACCAGTGGCAGATGAGTGGGTGGGGTCTGCTACAGGTGGATGCTTGGATTGCTTACGTTGATACACCAGAGTAGGCTTGACAGTGCTAGAAGGACTAGTATCTGTAGGGAGAAGAGGGAGAACAACATAGAGGGAAAAAATAGATGGTGCTGAAAAGTAGGGGACCTTCTCAAAAAAGGTGACATCCATGGACACATGTTTTGCCAGTGAGGATGCTTGTAGTCTTTATGGAAGGGTGAGTAACCCAAAAGACACCACAAAGCCCGGGGAAAGAGTTTATCACTAGAAAACTGATGAACAAAGCATACACACCCAAAGACATGTAATAGAAGAATATGGATGGTTGTATGAAAGGATATAAGGTCAACGGGGACTGTTTTTGCAACATCGGATGGCATTCTATTAATAAGGTAACAAGAGGTTAATACAGCTTCTGGCCAATATGATTGTAGGACATGCATGATAAAAAGAAGAGAAAGGGCTACTTAAAGGAGGTGACGATATTTCCGTTCATCTACACTATTTTATTGAGGTGTAGATGGACAAGAAAGTTGGGATTCGATACCATGGTCTTGCAAAAAGTTAAGAAAAGAGTGACAAATACCCCCACCCATGTAGAAATTGATAATAGGACAAAGAGGAGAAGAATTTTGGAGAAGAATTATTTCTCTCTTTGTATTGAATTATCTTTAACTGAAGAAGGATACATGTACAAATACAATATAGGGAACAAATCATGATGGCTAAAAGGGAAATAAATAAAAGAATAATCAATTACACTAAATCATACATGTAATGACATAAATCGAGTTGACTTTCCAAAGTACGAAGATTATGGTAAACTCAACCCAGAAGTGGGTCCCACACCAGCATGATCATACTTGGCAAAGTATTGAACATGTTCAAAAAGATGACATTCAAGGAGACAACGTTTACCACTAATAGGACAAAAACATTTGTAGCACTTCTGAGAAGATGAAAACCAAGAAACACACACTTGAAAGATGTTTTAGACAGTTTATCAATAGAAAATTTGTGAAACAAAAGCACACATGACCAAAAACACAAAATGGTATAACAGAAATTGGACAAGTAAGTGCAACAATATTAGTGAATGTTCTACTATGTACAATGAGTGAAGTCATCCGATTAATCAAATAACATGTAGTCAAAACAGATTTAGGCTAGTACATCATGGGGACATTCATTTCAAAAAGTAAGGACTGGGCTACCTCTAAAATGTGTTAATTTTTTCATTTAGCAATGCCATTCTACAGTAGGAGTATAAGGACATGAAGCCTAGGATTCAATTCCATAGTCATGCAGATACCTTAAAAAGGAGTAGAACGGTACAAGCCACCATTATCACTTTACAAAATTTTGAGATGACAATTAAACTAAGTGGAAACCCATTTATGAAAGACCCAAAATGATCAAACATTTCAGATTTATGTCGCATCAAATATAATCACATCATGCGAGAAGAATCATCAAAGATAACAAAATAACAAAAACCATCTTTAGAAATAACAGGAGACATCCACACATCGGAATGAATTAAGGATAAAAAGCTAGTAGCAGTATTAGTAAATGAACAAGACAGAGGTATATGATTGCCAAGTTGACAATTCTCACATTCAAACTTATTAAAATGTATAGAAGGAATTAAAGCTTTCAAAACAGCATTAGATGGATGTCCAAAACAACAATGGCAAAGCCAAGAGTCATCAGGGATAGTTGCACAAGCTCTAGGAGACAAAGGTTGAATAAAAAGAATATAGACCCTTGTCTTCACGACCACCATCAATTGTCTTCTTCGTGTCCAGATAAAAAAAATACATGTATGGAAAACAGGTTACAGAGCAATAGAAAGATTTTGTGAGAGCTGATGAATTAGGAAAATGACCATTTTGCCCTTGTAATTTAGATGAGTTAGCCCTTGAGGTGTTTTAAATAGAATAAATTAATGGACTTTCAAGTGTTGCAGGTATAAATGGAGATTTCAGAGAAAAAGAGCTAAAATGGAAGAAAAGAGAGAGAAATTGCTTGAAAGAGCTATTTTTGTAGTGTGTGTGAATTTTACCGCATAAATTTGGAATTTATTGTAAATTACCATAATTCAAAGCCAGTATGAGAGTTTGAATTATGCTAGTAATTTTGGGATTTAAATTGTAAATGTGGTAAATTCACAACATTTGATGAAAGTGGGCCCATATTCAAAATCCAAACCCATGAAGAAATTGAAGTCCAAGATAAGAAGCCCATAAATTTGAATTCTGCAAATTAAAAGATGATGTGGACAGGATAGAATTCGAATGGATCAAGTTGAAGGAGGAGAACGCCATGTGTCCAATGCTCAAGACAGAACACTGCTAAAATCATGTGAGGACAACCATCTCCTAAATTTGTACAAAGCAAGAAGGCGCAGTAAAATTCGTACGAGGCAGAGGAAGCCAAATCTGATTTGGATTCTCTGAGATAAGCAGGCTGAGTCAGCATAGATAAAACAGAAAGTCCCTGCTAATTTGAAATTCGAATATCATGGAGAAAAACCCTGCAAAATTTGTCCCACATTGTTCTGTTCCATCTCTTTCACCTCCTTCCAGTCCCTACAAATGGAGGAACAGTCCAGTGGAAAATTCAATCGATCAAGAGGCAAGGAGCATTGAAGTTGGAAGCAAGAGGAGGAAAGAAGAGCTGAAATTCATGTGGCTCAAGTAAGGGTTCATGTATTTTTTATTTCTTTTCTTTCTTTAAGCAAAATTCCATGTATTGTAATTTCTTTATCTTTTCCCATTAAGAGCACTAACAAATAATAGATTTGAAGACAACTTTAGTACAAAAAGAGCATATGAAAGATGCAAATTAGAAGACCATGGGATGATCCCTTTGCCATTGATATTGGTAAAAGTACCATCAGCAAGTTTAACAGTTCCAAGAGATAAAGCATTAAAGGAGGAAAAAATATTGGATATACTTGCCATATATTTTGTAGACCTAGAGTAATAACCCAAGGGCTACCAAAGGTAACATAAAATGTAGAAGGCACATTACCTATTTGAGCAAAAGAGGCTTGGGAAGACATAGAGGATTAAATACTTTTCAACTGCACACTATCCTATATAAGAGAACCATACTCATGGCGTGGGACTTGGATGAAATCAGTATGAGGCCCACCTAATGCATCGGAAGATATAGTGGAATCTAACATATTTTTTTATGACTAAAGGTGTCCAGATGTCTCGCCCACCTAGTCCTTCAGGGCATGTGCACGCCTCCCTACACACACATGCTGGGATAAAGCAATGAGGCCTTACTCAGATATATCCCACGGAAAGTAGCCCTTCATTGGAGTTACCAGGGATTGAACCTAAGAGCTCAATCCTGAAGTCTTGAGTCTCAACCTCCAGGCCAACCTCTTGGGGTTGTGGAATCTAACATATTGCAGACAAACATATGCAAATCCTTTGTGAGAGAAGAATTTCTCAACAAAATACAGCAGGGGAAAGCAGGGTCCCATGATGTAAGCTTATGACAATTTATATACACAATTAGGAACAAAGAAAGGGCTAAGAGCATCTGCAAAAATAAGGGAGAAGATAACTAGAGACTTGGACCATAGAAGACAAGGCAACAAAAAATGGGTGGAGAATGTATTTTAAGGATATGTAAGTACAGGAAATGAAAATGACATACATACATATAGAAACAAATCTAAGGATGATCAACGAGAAATCAAAAATAGAAGTAAAGATAAATTTAACGAAAATAAAGAACAAAGAAATGGGAAGAGCATCTCCAAGTTGGCAAAATAAGATATGACTAGAGACTTACACGATAGAAGATAAGCAACAAAAATAGGTGGAGAATGTATTTTAAGGATTTCTAAGTACATGAAATGAAAACGACAGTACATCAATATAGAGAAAAAATGTAGGGATGACCAACAAGAAATAAAAAATAGAAGTAAAAATAGCTTTAACGAAAATGAAGCAAAAAACACTAGGACCAGATGGTATCCCCATAGAGGTATGAGTTTTGCTAGGTGAAATTGGAATTTGGCAGCTAACCAAGTTATTTAACAAAAGCCTAATATATAAGAAAGCCCAATAAATGGGTGAAAGAGCACTTATGGTTCCCATAGACAGAAACAAAGGGGACAAATAAAACTGTGCCAACCACCATGGGATTAAGCCTATGAGTCATACTGATGTAGGACACAGGCATTAGATTATTTCCCTTTTTATTTTATTTTTTTCTCTCTCCTTTTCCTAATTAGATTAGGATTCTATTATTAGTTAGTTTCCTATTACATTTAGGGTTGTCTTTTCTTAATTAGTTTACTCCATATATTAGGTTTCTATTTTTGTTTGAATTGTTTCTATATATATGCATGTACCGTATGGGAGAGATGCAACTCACGATGAATGAATGAAATTAATCAAAAGATAGCCTTTTTCTTATCTTTTCCTTTATCTTTTACCTTTCTTCTTCTTCCTGCCCAAGCTGCAGGCTGATTATCCCTTCTCCCAATCTCAGTCGAAGACTCGGGAATCCCTATTTTGGCTGGATCATTCTGCTACACAGAGACGATTCTGCATCAATTGATTTCAGAGCAAGGTTCTTTGTATCTCTGTTATACAGAGACAATCCTATTTGCAGGTCCCTGCATTATCGGGGATGCTCTACGTCTCGATTCTTTATCAAAAGAAAAGAGAGGGAGAAAAAAGAAAAAAAAAGAGAAAGGGGGGGGGGGGGGGGGGCGTGGTCGGTCTGAAAAAAACTCACCGTTGCTGCTTCCACCTACCTCTCTATATCGTAGTCTGCCAGTCTTCTGCCTCTGCTCTCTACAATAGTTGTCGCCTCCCTCATTTTCACCTCATCTTGTTGCCCTCTTCCACAAACCCAGATACCACAATACTGTTTCTTCCCTTCCTCTCATCTTTTGTCCAGCGAACCTTTCCTCTTCTTCCGCTTCCATTCGCACACCTGCTCACTGCACTCGCTGTCCTTCATCTTCGTCACACAGTCCCTCTAATATCCCTCTTTTCCGCCTCTTATTTCTTCCTTCTTCTCCTTTTCGTCATTTCTACCCACTAAAACCACGTGTTCCTTTTTCTGCCTACTCATTACAGCTTCCATCCCACGTGCCTCTCCTTCACTCATCCATTAAACAAACCATCAACACCAAGCCCAATATCCCTTTCGGCTACTAAGTCCCACCACCTTTTTTGTTTGTCCCTATCTTTTAAATGATCCCTTTGCCCACAAGTTTTTGCCCATTTACACCTTTCCATCCATTACCACTTTGACCGATCTTATTTCCATGTCTTACTGATGTAGAACAGGTGGTCGATAAATTCTTAAAGACGTACTCACTACGCGGTCAACAAGATGCTAGGCTCACATGCTTAATCTCGAATTGGGTCCAAGTCCTAATCTTTTTAATTGCTATTTTAATTTTATTTAGTATGTTAATCCTATTTGGGTTAAGTGTTGTTTTCCTATTTGGTTTAAGTGTTTGATTAGTATTAGAAGTCGTATACAAAGTTTGGAAAGTTCCAAACTCGGTTTTAGGTCTATGTAATAGTCGGTTGTTTAGCTTATAAATAAGATACAAGAGGTGGAGAAAAGATAGCACCTTATTTTTTGAAATATAGAATCAACTAAGGAGAGGTTTACCTCTTTCGATCTTGGTTTCGCTGCCTTGTTGCAGGTTGTTCGCCGGCTGGTCTAATTCCAGCTGCCGTCACATACAGATCTGCGCTTAATCCAAGACGTGATTCAGTTGTTGCTTGGGCTTTATCCCAAGTTTATCTCAGTTACAAGGCTTCTGCCCCTGGTGCCATTAAACTCATCTCTGCTGCTACAGTTCTGCCACTACAACTTCGATTTCTCTGGCTGCTTCCATCCATAAACCAGGTACTTCGATCCTTTCCTTCATCATCTTCTTCTTCTCCCCTTCGATCTCTCTCCCCTCTTCTCCCACTTCCGCTGCCTTCCTTCTCTCTTCCACTGCCCTTTTCGTTTTTCTTCTGGCTTTCCAGTTGCCCATTCGTATCTCAGCCTTAACAGTAACCCTAATTCCTCCATCCCACGTGACTTAAGTCCCTCCACTTAAGTAAGAACCCCCACATGTGACTCAACTCACGTGTGTGACTCTTTGCGAGTCGGGTTTTGACTTAATTCGATTTTTATCTCCGCTTCCGCTACATTAAGTGGATTGGAGCCAAAGTTTCCTGCATCCAGTGACGATCTCCGCTTCTCATCGGTGATCTAAAAAAAAAAAAAAAGGAAAAAATTTAGATGGCATCCAACAACGATCAGTTTGTCACCACTGCTCAGTTTGATACATTTAAAGCAAAGATGAAAGAATTGTTCACCGAGTTCCGTGCAATCATGATCGCAGATTTCACTGACAGAAACATCGGCAAGAATAAAAAAGAAGAGCCACCACATCGAGAAGATTGAGGATGATGAGGACGTTGAGCAACTGGTTCTCAACACCCACCCACCCAATCCCAACACACAGAATTCTAGCGCTTCTCGCCGCTCCTCTGACAACAATAACTATCGACCCAAGGTTGAACTTCCGTCCTTCAATGGCCTTCTCCACATCGAAGAGTTTATGGAATGGGTCACCAAGGTTGAGCGTTTCTTTGAATACATGGGAGTCCCTGAAGCAAAACAAGTTCCATTGGTTGCTTTCAAACTCACTGAGGTGCTTCTTCCTGGCTGGGAACAAACTCAACAGGACAGATCAAGACAAAATTTGGGTCTTGTTCGTACATGGTTCCGCATGAAGCAGCTTTTGAAAAGTCGGTATCTGCCTCCTCATTATTCGCAGGTCTTATTCAACAAACTTCAGGATTGCTACCAAGGTACACGATCTGTTTAGGAATATGTTGATGACTTCTATCGACTTCTCTCTCTTAACGATCTCCATGAGATAGAAGAGTAAATGTTGCCTGCTTTCTACGTGGTCTGAGATGGGATATTCGCAAAGCACTTCCTTCTCATAGCCTACTTCGCTTTGACATCAGCTATTAGTACCACTTTAAACGTGGAAGAATTCACTGATACCTCTCCATCCAGGTACCAAGGCAATTCCTGCCTTAACTCATCCCGCCCATCTTTCCCCTATACCCACTCCCAGAATCGCAATAATAACCACCAGCCAGCATCTACCCTACCTCCTTCCAACCCCAACTCCCAATACTCTAACCCTCAATCATCCAATAATTCCCGCCCCTACAATAATAACCGTCCACCACGCTAAGGCTCCATCTACCCTTCACAAAGTCAGCCGGGTCAATCATCCTCATCCTCAAACCCTTATTCTTGCCCAAACATGGACAAGTGCTTCAAGTGTGGCAAAGTTGGCCATCGATCACATGAATGTTGCAGTCATTTGGCATTGATTGACTCTGAGACACCCGAGCAAGATCCTATTGATCCTCATGATAATGAGATCGCGGATGACTATCCAGTTGATGATGATCCATATACTAGTGATCTAGGTGAATAGCTTGATTGCTCTCTTGTGGTTCACCCGCTCTTGCTTGCTCCGCATGTGCCGCATCAACTACAAGCGCAAACACATCTTTCGCACTACATGCACCGTCAAAGGAAAAATTTGTTCTCTTATTATAGACAGTGGTAGCTACGATAATATGGTCTCTCAATTTTTGGTTGATAAGCTTCAACTTCCAGTTCAACCACACCCCAATCCATACTATGTTAGTTGGGTTGATGATACATGTCGCCACCAAGTCACTTCTCAATGTGAGGTTCCCTTCTCTATTGGTAAGTATCAAGATACAGTTCTATGTGACGTGCTTCGCATGAATGTCAACTACATGATACTTGGCCGGCCTTGGCAATTTGGCGTTCACTCCTTACATGATGGCAATTCCAATACATATACTTTCATGCACAATGGCCAAAAGATTATTTTGGCTTCTCCTACACGTCCTCTCCAGCAGTCACGTGAGACGCACATGCCTCGTCTCCGATGACATCATCAAAGATTCTAGAGAAACAGGCCATATTTATGCGCTTATGGTCTGTCCTGTCCCACAAGATACTTATGATGTTCCTCCACAGTTGCAGCCCCTATTGGATGAGTTTTCTTGTCTTCTACCTACCGACACCCAGGATTCTCTTCCTCCTATGCGCAATATTCAACATCATATTGATTTCATACGTGGAGCCAGCCTACCAAATCTTGCACATTACAGGTTGTGCCCCAAAGAACATGCCGTTTTGCAGGAACAGGTTGAGGACTATTAGCCAAAGGACTGATTCGCCCTAGCATGAGCCCTTGTGCAGTCCCGGCTTTGCTTGTGCCCAAGAAAGATGGTTCATGGTGTATGTGCATTGACAGTCGAGCAGTCAACAAAATTACCATCAGGTACCGTTTTCCTATTCCACGTTTAGATGACATGCTTGACATGCTTTCTGGTTCAATTATCTTCTCCAAACTTGATCTTAAGAGTGGTTATCATCAAATCCGTATCCGGCCTGGTGACTGAATGGAAAACCGCTTTTAAGACCAAAGATGGACTCTATGAATGGCTTGTTATGCCTTTTGGTCTCTCCAATGCTCCTAGTACTTTAATGAGGCTGATGAATCAAGTCCTGCAGCCTTTCATTGGCAAGTTTGTTGTGGTGTATTTCGATGATATCCTCATCTACAGCCGCAGTTCGGATACTCACATGTCCCACCTGCGGGAGGTTCTCAATGTTCTTAAAGCCAACACGTTGTACCTCAATCTTAAGAAGTGTCACTCCGAAGATTCTCTTTCTGGGCTATGTTGTTTCTGCCTCTGGTATTCATGTGGACAGTACAAAAATTCAGGCAATCCGAGATTGGCCCGTACCCCGTTCTATACACGAAGTACGCAGTTTTCACGGCCTTGCTTCATTTTATCGGCGTTTTATTCGTAACTTCAGCTCCATTACAACCCCTATGACAGAATACCTCAAGCATTTTCCATTCGTCTGGACTGATGCCGCCGACAAGAGTTTTGCCCTTTTAAAAGAGAAGCTGACCCCAACCCCTGTGCTCTTATTACCCAACTTTGACAAACTATTTCAAGTTGATTGTGATGCTTCTATCATGGGTATTGGTGCTGTCCTATCTTAAGATGGTCGCCCTGTTGCATATTATAGTGAAAAGCTCTCAGATGCCCAACGCAAATGGACTACTTATGCTATGGAGCTCTATGCCGTCGTCCAATCCTTAAAGTATTGGAGACATTATCTCATTCAACGTGAGTTCGTACTCTTTTCAGATCATCAAGCATTGAAGTTCAGTCAAAGCAATTCTTCCTCCAATCGTTTGCATGCTCAGTTGGATCACTATTATCAATGAATTTACATTCATTTTGAAATATAAATCGGGCCAACAAAACAGAGTCGCCGATGCACTAAGTCGTCGTTCTTCTTTACTTGTCACTGTGCGCAGTGAGATTGTGGCCTTTGATTATTTGAAAGAGCTTTATCCTGATGATTCTGATTTTGCTGAAATATGGGCTAAGTGTTCCACCAGTCGGGGTGATACACAAGATTTCTTGCTTCATGAAGGTTTCTTGTTTAAAGGGAATCGTCTCTGTATTCCCCAAGGTTCTCTTCGTGACCACATCATTCGCGAACTTCATGGCGGTGGCCTCGGTGGTCATATGGGTCGTGATAAGGCCATCTCTCTTACTGAAGACTGTTATTACTGGCCTTCTTTGAAACGCGATGTCACTTCCTATGTTCATCGTTGTTTTATCTGTTAACAAGGAAAAGGTTCTTCACAGAACACTGGATTATATACTCCCTTGCCTGTGCCTGACGGCCCGTGGATTGATCTCTCTATGGACTTCGTCTTGGGTCTTCCTCGTACCCAATGCGCCAATGATTCTGTGTTCGTGGTTGTTGATCAGTACTCCAAAATGGCACATTTCATCCCTCGTAAGAAGACTATGGATGCAGTCCATATTGCCAACCTCTTCTTTCGGGAAGTGTTCGCCTTCATGGTGTCCATAAGTCCTATCACTTCAGATCGTGATCCAAAGTTTCTTAGTCATTTTTGGTTAATTCTTTAGAAACGCCTTGACACATCTTTGAAATTCAGTAGCACCGCCCATCCGCAGACAGAGGACCAAACTGAAGTGGTGAACCGCACTCTTGGCAACCTTATTCGATGTCTTTCAGGTGAGAAACTGCGCCAGTGGGATCTTGCCCCTTGCTCAAGCTAGAGTTTGCATACAATGCCTCACCAAACAGGTCCACAGGCCTTCCTCCATTCAAGATTGTGTATTCTAAAGTGCCTAATCACACTTTAGACCTTGTGGCCTTGTCTCCACTGCCGGACTCCAATGTTGCTGCCAATGAGATGGTTGACTCAGTTACCGAACTTCATGACATAGTTAAAAAGCGCCTTGCCGACTCCAATGAAAAATATAAAGCACATGCCGATATGCATCGGCGTGTCCAATCTTTTGAAGAAGGAGACTTTGTTATGGTCTTCCTACGAAAGGAGCATTTCCCCGTCGGTACTTACAACAAGCTTAAGATGAAGAAGATTGGTCCCTTGTGTATTCTCAAGAAAATAAGTGACAACGCTTATGTCATTGACATCCCTGCGGATTTGCATCTCTCTCCTACTTTCAACGTGAAGGACATCTTTCCCTATTACGATGGAGATCCAGTACATCTGCCAGATATCAACTCGGGGACGAGTTCTTTTCAAGAGAGGGGGAATGATGTAGAACAGATAGCCGCTAAATTCTTGAAGACGTACTCACGACGGGTCGACAAGACACTAGGCCCACATGCTTAATCTCGAATTGGGTCCAAGTCCTAATCTTTTTAATTGCCATTTTAATTTTATTTAGTATGTTAATCCTATTTGGTTCAATGTTGTTTTCCTATTTGGTTTAAGTGTTTGAATTAGTATTAGAAGTCGTATGTAAAGTTTGGAAAGTTCCAAACTCGATTTAGGTCTATGTAATAGTCGGTTGTTTAGCTTATAAATAAGATACAAGAGGTGGAGAAAAGATAACACCTTAGTTTTCGAAATATAGAATCAACTAAGGAGAGGTTTACCTCTGTCGATCTTGGTTTCGCTGCCTTGTTGCAGGTTGTTCGCCGGCTGGTCTAATTCCAGCGACGTCACATACAGATCTGCGCTTAATCCAAGACGTGATTCAGTGTTGCTTGGGCTTTATCCCAAGTTTATCTCAGTTACAAGGCTTCTGCCCCTGCTACCATTAAACTCACCTCTGCTGCTACAGTTCTGCCACTACAACTTCGATTTCTCTGGCTGCTTCCATCCATAAACTAGGTACTTCGATCCTTTCCTTCATCATCTTCTTCTTCTCCCCTTCGATCTCTCTCCCCTCTTCTCCCACTTCCGCTGTCCTTGCCTTCTTCTCTTCCACTGCCCTTTTCGTTTTTCTTCTGGCTTTCCAGTTGCCCATTCGTATCTCAGCCTTAACAGTAACCCTAATTCCTCCATCCCATGTGACTTAAGTCCCTGCACTTAAGTAAGAACCCGCACATGTGACTCAACTCACGTGTGTACTCTTTTCGAGTCGGGTTTTGACTTAATTCGATTTTTATCCCCGCATTACTTACCCTTGGTCCCAACCTCACCCACCCATTGAACAATTTACCCAGTCCTACTCATACTTCTCACCTAACCCCATCTCATACCCATTTAACCGATATAATGAGCCCTATACCTGCTACTCAGTTGTTTTTTATTCCCATCCGCTTGCGTCACCCCGTTATTTCCAACCCCTGAACCGATCCAACCGTTGTCTTTAACTTTGAGTCACCCTCATATGATGCTTCGTTGTCACAAGACCTAAGTGCAACCAATTTCAAAGTACCGATCCCCATTTTGCTCCTTGGATCTGATTACCCGCATCATGGAGACCTGATGGCATCCAATAGCAATGGTGTTCAATTTATCAGCTCATCTGAGTTCAAAGAATTTCTATCTGAATTGCAATCTGCCTTTCAACATTTGTTGCAAAAGTTGACATTGGAATGTGTGCCAGTTTCCTCAGAATGCGTGCCCACTTCCTCGAGATGTATGCCAACTCCTCCAGAGTCATCATCGGAGTTCATGCCTGCTCCTCCAGAAGTCATGACTTCACAGACGGTGCCCATGTTGGAGAAAGAGTCAGTTGTGTTGCCGGCACCAAAGTCGCTACAACCAACGAGTATTGAACCACCATCACCACCACCACCACCACCTGCCAATTATCCAACCCGCTCCCATACCCACAATTGAACCTACTAAGGTTACCAAGAATTCATCTATAGTTATTCGTACCTCATTTTCTCCACCTCATGACCTCTCTTTGGTGCCTCGTCCGACAGACCCTCAGGACCGTGTGATCACTCCAGTGCCATATGAAGACCCCTTAGCGATTAGCTTGGTTCATCCGTGCTTTAGCCCGCTTGCGGTCCGTCGCTTCGTCGTCCCATAGAAGGTCATTATCCGTGCGTTGCAGGTTGTGCAATTACAAGTTTCGTCATTCGCCTCTACGGCCTTGGTCTTCATATTTGTTTGGTGCCTTGTGATTTTGCTAATTTCAACTCAAGGACAAGTTCTTTTCCAGACTGGGGGACTGATGTAGGACACATAGGCATTAGATTACTTCCCTTTTCGTTTATTTTTCTTTTATCTCTCCTTTCCTAATTAGATTAGGATTCTATTATTAATTAGTTTCCTATTACATTTAGGATTGTCTTTTCTTAATTAGTTTCCTCCTTGGATTAGGTTTCTATTTTTGTTTGAATTGTTTTATATATATGCATGTACTGTATGGGAGAGATGCAACTCACAATGAATGAATGAAATTAATCAAGGCATAGCCTTTTTCCTATCTTTTCATTTTATCTTTTATCTTTCTTCTTCTTCCTGCCGAAGCTACAGGTTGGTTATCCCTTCTCCCAATCTCGTCGAGGACTCGGGAATCCCTATTTTGGCTGGATCGTTCTGCTACACTAGAGACAATTCCTCATCACATACTATAGAACTTTGATAAAGAGTAATATAACAATGTCTGCTAATACTTTGATGAACTAATTCGGGTTTATGTTGGTGGGTCAAGGATGGATGCAATTTTCAAAGTGAGATAATTTATGGAGAAGAATAGAGAGGAAAATTTATAGATTGCTGCTATTCATTTAGAGAAAAATCTATGACAAGGTGTCGATAAAATTATTTGGCAGACATTGAATAAAGGTGTCCCTATTGAATGTATGAAAATTATACAAGACATGTACAATAGGCTTTCCAAGAAAGTAAAATGGTGTGTGGAGAGACACAAGAGTTTCTAGTTGTAGTGAGACTTCACCAAAGGTCTTTGTTGAACCTTTAATTATTTTTCTAGCGATGGACAATTTGACATCAAGAATCTAGGATCAGATCCCATGGTGTATGTTGTTTCCAAACATATAGTACTAATTAGTGAAATGGGAACTTAATTTAATAGTAAATTGGGATAGTGGAGGAAAGCCTTGGAGATGAGCAGTCTGAAGATTAGCAAGACAAAGATAGAATATATGGTGCGGAATGTTGGGTAACAAGGAAATGATGGGCAGAAAAAGTATAGGCAACCAAGATGCGCATATTGAGATGGATGGATGGGGTCAAAGATAGAATTAGAAATGACCGTATCAAGAAATCCTTTTAACCTCGATAGATGAGGTGATGAGGGTGGCAGTATCTAAGTATGGTTTGGACATATTGTCAGATGATGATCAGCCCCAATACATAGAACTTATAATCTGCAAGTGGTAAGGACTAGGAGAAGAACAGATCAAAGATTTGGATAGAAGGGGTCAAAAAGGATATGATAGAATTTAGGGTGACAGATGGTCTTCGATAGGGTTGAATGAAAAACTAGAACTAAAAAAGCCAACCCCAAATACATGGAAAAATAGTTGATCATGATGACATAATCAGCCTAATGACATGATCATGGCCATAATTTTTTTCCAATTATGGAAAACTAAGTTTGGTACTTGTCCATGCTACTGGTGGTAGTTGGTGTGATCGGTGAGGATTGGTGGATAGAAGACCTTACATGGGCTCCACAAGCTTCAGATGGTGCGGCAATTCACAATAAATAAATGATAGATAGTAGTAATGAATAAATTAATAGAAAGGTTACAGGTAATAATAGATAAAATAACAATAACAAATTCAGTAGCACATACACAATCAGCTGCTCTTTCTTGTTCCTCTCTTAGGTTAAGCTTTCATCGCTCATAAGGATTTCGGAAGTTCTTGAGCACCTCCGGGATGTCATATCCCAGCATATCGTCAACCTGCTTGTATCATTTTTGGCTTCAATTTCTCAAACTTGTCGATATTATAGCCATTCAAAACTTCTCTGAAGTGCTCAACATTGGGGAAATCCCCTGCTGGTAAATGAAACTCCCTTTGGACCTATTTCAACAATGGAGAATGGAGATTTATTCTTTTCAGCAACTAAAATAAAAACTATTTTTCAGATCTAAAAATACAATTCCCACAAATTGTCACAACAATAAATAGGTTTGTCAGAATGTTCATTTTTCATATTTCATTTATAACAAAATTTTATATAAAAAAAAAATGATAAATATATATAAACAAGAGATGAGTAAAAAGGAAAGACAAAAGTCTCCAATTACCATAAACCAAACTTTTAAATTGCTACACTAATTTTTGAAACAATAATAAATTTCATTAGCTTTCCTCCCTATAAATATATATAAAGAACCTTATAAAACAAAACAAAAAAAAAAACCCCAAAAAAAATCTACGAGTCATGGGCTTTTCATTAAAATAATAGTTGTTTCAAGATAAGAAGAATCCATCGTAATAATCTGGGCCATTAAACATCAATTGCAAAGTATCATTCCAACCATCTAAAATCAAAATAAATTAAAAATGGCAAAATACCCCTAACTCATCATTTTAGTACATCTTAATGGAAAAGTGAAATGATACCCAAACAATGGTGTGCAGCGTATTACCCAACACACCTAGGCATGGGGGCCACTAAATGGGGTGGTGATAGGTCTATTGAAAAAGTATTTCTTCAAATACGTGTCTCATAAAAAATCATCTTAATTGAATTAATGAAGCCATGTTTTTAAAGGTTGCAAAATTTAAAGAATAAAAAATAATTTAAACTGATCACAATTTGGAGAGCTGAAATTATGTAGTCTGGTTGATTTAATCAATGTGATTTTTGGTGAGCCACATATTCAAAGAAAGACCTTTCCACCAAACCCATCGCCACTCCATTAGGTGGGTTCCATGCAAAGGTGTGTGGGATAATATGCCACAAACTAGTGTGCAGGTAATCATCCTTTCAACAGAAAATAGGTTAAACTCAATAATCAAAAGATTGAATTCTAAGGAAACTTCTAATTAGTGTTGAATTTTATCTCCATCCACATGATGTTCGACCAGTCGAGCAAGCCTTTTTGCTCTCCAGATGTAAGGAAAAAATGTTTGAAAAATTATCAAAAGGTTCGACTAGTAGAACATGTTGTACAACCCATCGAGCAGGCCTTGGGTTATTCGACCAGTCAAGTACAGTGTTCGATTGGTCGAACCTTTCTCTCGACCTGTCGAGGTCATCTATTTTGCCAGGTTGTCTCTTATGATGCTATCGACATGTCGAGGAGCCTTTCTTAACCCTTCTCACCCCGCGTCTCAAACCATTGTAAATATTTATTATATATACGACTCAGCACTTAATCGTGATTAAGGGAAGAAGCGAGAAAGAGAGAAAAAGTCGGATTAGAGAGGAACCCTAATCTCCTCCGTTTGCCAAAAGAAATTCTAAATCTCCTTCGTGCTCCAGAGAAAGAACCAAGTAAGGAAATCATCTTAAACCTCTGAAACATCCATTCCAAATCACCTCACAAATATCCATGGATTGTATGGTAACTACTGAGGTGATTATTGGAAGTTTAGATAGGGAATCATGTAGCATCCTATCCCTGTCCTAGATCTAGCCCAACATCAGTTGCAATCTGATGTAGGACACGCAGCAGACCCATTTTAGTATTTTTTTTTTTTGTATTTTCATATTTTAGTATTTTATTTTCGGAGTCCTCGTAAGAAAGCCAGGTCAGTGGCTTTACTCTTTTGTTTAAGAGTCTCAGATGCGTTTAGAAGTTGTTGTAGGATTGGAAACCACTCATGTGGCCTTCCAAATCCGTTTAGGACAATTGGTCATAGAGTCCTCTTCTATTTAGAGTTCTTAGTTTTATTATAAATACCATGGATGTAACAAAAAGACCTCACCTCTTCGAATATTATGAAATAAAGTTAGATTTGATTTTCTTTTGCCTTCGAGCATAGGTTTCTTCTTGTTGCCTTAGTTGCAGACGATTTTTCCCTTGGTGGTTCAATTCCACTCGATTTTTCCCAAGTGAATACATTGTCGTTGTTCTCTAGGCTTCATCCTAGAGTCGTCGCCTTCCCCATGAGCTTCCGCCTCTTAGATTTTGCCTCCATCTTCTTCTCGCCACTGCTGAACCAGTTTCACCCCTAAGCCAGTATCGCCATCGTCTTTTTCCCTTCCTCTCCTCTTTCGCTGCTTCTCCCTCTTCCTAGCTTCCGCCACTGCTCCTTTTTTTCCCTCTCGCTTTTCCGCTGCAAGCCTCTCTGTTTTCCCCTTTTATTTTTCTATCCAATCGTATTTTGCCTTAAGTTAGCCCTAAAACCCCAGTGCATCAAACGTGCCAAGCAACCTTTAAGTTATACCTCACATGTGTGACGAGTTGTGTGCATCTATAACCCGATAATCGTCGGCACTGACTAATCTTGATTTCCTTCCTCGCCTCCGCTACATCAAGTGGATCAGAGCCAAGTTCTCTGTTGTCCAGAGACAATCCCCACTTCTCATTCGGTGATCTGGAAAAAAAAAAATTCAAATGGCATCCATCAACAATCAGAATATCACCACCGCTCAGTTCGATGCATTTAAAACTGAGATCAACACTCAGATGAAAGATATGAAAGTTGAGATGAAAGAATTGGTCACAAAATTCCACGCAATCATGATTGCAGATTTTGCTTATAGAAACACCGGCAAGAAACAAAATGAAGAGCCACCATATTGGGAAGATTGGGATGTTGATGAAGTCGAGCAATTTGTTCTCCCAACACACCCACCCAATCAAAATAAACAGAATGTCAGAAATGCTCGTCGACCTCAGGATACCAAAGATTACCGACCCAAGATAGAACTTCCTTCATTCAATGGTCTTCTCCACATTGAAGAGTTTCTGGAATGGATCACAAAATTCAAGCATTTCTTTGAATACATGAGAGTCCCTGAAGCCAAGCATGTTTTGTTGGTTGCTTTCAAACTGACTAAAGGTGCTTCTTCTTGGTGGGAGCAAACTCAACAGGATAGATCTCGACAAAATTTGGCTCCCTGTTCTTACATGGTACCGCATGAAGCAACTTTTGAAAAGTCGGTATATGCCTCCTCATTACTCTCAGGTCTTATTCAACAAACTTCAGGACTGTTACCAAGGTACACGTTCTATTCAGGAATATGTTCATAACTTCTATCGCCTACTCTCTCTAAATGATCTTCATGAGATAGAAGAGCAAAACATTGCCCGCTTTCTTCGAGGTCTACGATGGGATATTCGCAAAGCACTTGCTTCTTATTGCCATTACGCCTTAACTGCCGCCATCAGTGCCGCTTTAAACGTCGAAGAATTCACTGATGACCCCCACCCACACCAACCCAAGCCCACTAGCCATCCCACCTCATCTCGCCTCATACAGGTATGATCCTCCCCTATCCCACCCAGAACCAATCCCTTCCCAAGCTTCATATCAACCTCCCACATCCCAAAACCACCCACCACCTCCGAACCGGCCTCCCCGATACGACAACCTCCCACCTCCTAATAAACCCAATCCATCTTCATCTTCCTCTTCCAATCCCTATACCCGTCCAAATATCTCCAAGTGCTTTAAGTGCGGCTGTCCCGACCACCGTTCCCATGAATGTCGCAGCCATGCAACGCTTGTCACGTCAGATGCTCAGCCTGATGAGGATTATGATGCCATTGAACACATCGATGCCGATGCTCCACCTACAAATGGCACTAACGAGGGCACCCGTCTCCTGTGTATCCATACCTTCTCTCCTACTTCTCTGGAGCCGCCATCTCCGCGCCATCGTTTGTTTCGCACTTCGTGCACAGCTCACAGCGTTCTATGTCTCCTAGCCATCGACAGTGGTTGTAACGACAATTTGATTTCACAATCCTTGGTCGACAAGTTGCAACTTCCTGTCCAGCAGCATCCTACACCACACCCTGCTCATTGGCTTGATAATGATTGTCGCAAGCAGATTACTCTACAGTGTGAAGTCCCATTCTCCATTGGGAACTATATGGATTCTGCTTTGTCCAAGTGATCGACATGGATATGTGCCACTTGATACTTGAACGCCCATGGCAATTTCATATCCGTGCCTTACATGACGGCCAGGACAACACCTACACTTTCATGAAGGATGGTTTGACGTTTGTCCTTGCACCCTCACCGCCTATGTCCCATGCTCCTGCCTTATGTGCTTTGTCTCCTGTCAGTCCGGGTCCTGATGCCAGAGTTGATGCAGATGAGATAGACCTCGTTGAACTCGAGGACGAGTTTTTTAAGACTGGGGGAATGAGGTGATTTTATCTTTATTTTTGTTTATAAAATTCAAATTTTTGAAATTGGGAACTAGGTTGAAAATATCTTATTTGAATCTAGTTTTGTAAACTTTAAATTGAAGTGAGGTTATTTATAATTTCTAGATTAATTCCACCATCTTAATGAACTTTAGATTGATTTTGATTTTCAATGAAAACTAGATCTCCTAACTGTTAAATTCTAATTTTAGATGATGTTTCTATTTTTGGATTAGTTTTCTAAGTTTAGTAAGTTTCTAAATTAAGGACATATTTCTATGTTTTAGAATTTAAATTTTCATATTAAGATTTATTTCCAAGATTTTATTTTCTTAAACCACATTATTTCTTGGCATATATTTTGCATGTTCTCTATGGAATCGACCTCGCACTCATAAATTTATACTATAAATGGTTCGTGCACTTGCAAGTATAAATTTAAAACACAACATAAGCTATATGGATCATGACCCGAAGCGACTATGCAATGTGAAGCAATTGAAGAACGTGAATCAAGCCATTATGGTCATGAGACATACAGCAATCTAAAGCAATTTGAACCGTGATCTGAATAATAGCAAATCGTGGCAAAACAGACAACCCATGTAACCCTGATCTAATATAATCTAAAAGACGACCCAAATTCTAGTTTAAATTGAGGGCCTCCCCCTCTCTTATATAGACACAAGACCCCCTAAACAACATAGAAAAATCCAACATATAGGATCTCCACAAATCCAACAATCTACAAAAATAAGGATATAGAAATAATTGCAGAAAGTGGGAGAGAACCTCTCTCATGTGAAAAAGAGAAACTCAACCTCTCCTACCTTCTTATTTTCACATCAAAGATCAGCACTCAGAAAGAAATCCCCAATCATGCATTCATAGTGCATGCATAAGAATATTCGACATTAGTTTGTAAGGTAACAACCAATAATAAACTTAAAAGAGCATTCTTCAAGTTTATCCAAACAAATGATTTGGTGTGAAATAATCTATTAGTGTATTAAGGGAAAAAATAGTGAAAACGAAGAATCCACATGAACACAAACCTTTGCAAATTCATCTTCTAAATTGTCAATTAGTCGTTGCTGAGCCTTTGCCTTGCCCATCATTGCAGGCATCTCCTTCTTAAGATGGCCAATTATGTAGGCATGAATCTTGGCAGCTCTAGCACGTTTTACAAATTCATTGATCTGCAATTATCAGAGGTGATTAAATCCAGTCCTGGGAAAGAAAATATATTAGAAAAAGAAAATAGGAAAAATGGATTATAAACATACTCGACGATCACAAGCCTTTTTAGGAATATCTTTCAAATCAGAAAGGAGGTCATCTTGTTCTCTCTCAAACAGCTCTTTTCCAAGTGGCCCAATGGCTGCTTCATTTACAGGTTTGTCATTGAATGAACTGTTAAAACCAAGAAACAAAGTACTATCTTTAGCATTTGGTTGATATGATAATCTAGATTCAGTTAAAGCTGTAGACATTATCAAATATAAGATCATATTGCAAGACAAAATAAATAAAAGGGTTTTCACTAAAAAGGACCCCTTTTTGGACTTATTTAAAAGAAGCCCCCATATGTCTAATAATTTAAAAAAAGCCCCAACGTTTTGGTTGAAGTGATAACTATGTTCACCAGTGATAATTTATGTTTGCTTCGACATCTTTTTTTATGCATATTGGGGCCCACTTGGAGGTCTACACCACTTAAGAGAGCAGAGCGACTAAAAGTACTTATTTATGGATAACCAATGTCTTAGAATCAATTGGATTGGATGATCATAGGCAGCTCAAGAATCAACAGTGATAAGGGAAATTATTTTCAATTCAATGATTAGTGCAACTCTAACCATGACCAAATTGGGGTCATGCCAAGTGCATGACATGTAGTGGGTGTGATGGGAAGATAGGGAAAAAAGGGCCTAATGTAGGCTCCATGGAATAATTCACATGGTGTTAAATTGTTAACAACAACACAAATAACTTTCAGTGAAAAGTAGACCTTTACCCAACTGTTCGAGGGGCTTTTTAGAATTTTTATCAAAATTATGGGCTTAAGATTATGAAAAGCATATGGGCTTCACTCCAATGAATTCAAAAGAAAGGGATTTTTCAGAAAAACAACGAAACAAAATGCAAGTAAACCTTGGACCCTATAGTTGAAAGTAAGTTGAAGAGTTATTTGATGCCTTTTGAGCTCATCCACCTTCCAACCATAAAATTGGGAGCAACATTACAAGAACCCTGTAAAATTGTTGGAAAGCATGCACAGTTGCAACTGCAAGGTTGGGGAATGATTCAGCTTCTTTCCCACAGAAAAAAAAAAAAAAAGACCAACCTCCCAACTGTCCAAAGATAAAGCATGGGAGAATATTAAGGACAAATATAACACAATCAGCATGTTTGCTCCAGATGTGTTCGCAGGAAGTAGGGTCAAATCCATCAAGCAAACATTAGTAATCGAAATAGCAAAACAATATAATGAAATCCATCACCCTTTCATCATACATTATAAAATATCCTGTCAAGTTATCTTCAACATTAAGACTGAATTTCAGCTTCTGCTATCAACTTCCATATTGAAAACAGAAAATTTTCAACATCAGTCAAGCGGCTCAGTTTTTTTTATTAATTAAAGAACACACTAATATCAATTCCCATGAAACAATGCAGAGATAAATACAACATGGTTCCAAATGAATTTGAACTAAAAACCATAAAAATCATATAAAACCAATTGTAAATTGTGGATCCATGGAACTGATCTGGAAACAGAACATACCCAATATAAACACGCATAACCTCAGGAGTATTCAAAACTTTTCCTAGTGACCACATCAATGCTCCATAAACTCGCATTAGCTGCATTAAATATTAAGCCAGAAAGGAATTAAAATTCATTCACAAAATAGAACCAAAAAAAAAAAAAGGAAAGATGATGTAACCTTTCAAAAAAAGTAAAGATGAGGTATAGTTGAGTAAATTTTTTGTAACTTAAATGACTAAGGAGTTTTACTTGCTGTGTGTCAACTTGATCTGCCTTATTCAGAACCACTCGTATCTTGTCATCATGACCACGTAAAGAACCAATCACACGCTTGAATTCATCACTAATATCAAGTTTATGAGGGTCGAACAAAAGAAGAATTAGATCACACTTCGCAGCAAACCATGAAGTAACACCAGTAAAATCATAGCTACGCTGTGTACGTTGCTTCTCTCCAGAAAGAACTCCAGGTGTATCCACAAATGTGAAGTGCTCCAGAAGCTTCAGAGAGACAAATGAATAGTGATTTTTCCAAAATATAGGGGAAAGACGATTTCTTGATGAAGCTAAGATGAAATCTCACTGGATGTGGCATCTGTGAACACTGAAATTTTGATAAAAAGGCAGTTCCAAATGTGGTTAGACCACTGAAAGGCATGTCTGCTTGCACAGCAATAGTGTTCCCAGGAATGCTCCTATGATCAGTTCCTTCCTGTATGCAATGTAAACGTGAACTTTTTAACCTGTTGCACAGGAACAAGCTCAAAAATACAACTTACGAATAAGATTGACAAAACTAAGATATTTGATGACCAAAACACCATTATAGCAACTGAAAAGAATAGTGGGTAAAAAAGTCAATACTGGTCAAACATGCTTTCTAATAGATTATTAAATAATAAAAAGTCTGGGATTCGAGTTATACAAACAGATCTTCATCGCCACAAAAGGTAGGAAAAGCTAACATCCAAAACTCAAGTATCCTAACATAAAAACAAGGAATTAACAGGTGCTGAATCTTGGGAGCTATACAGCTTCTGATGCCCAATTTCTGTAAATGTGAGACCTGTTATGATTACCACTATTGCAGTTGGAGATGTTAGAAATTCTAATCATTTAACTAGTGGACTACAAGTAAATGAGTTAAAAACAGGAATATTAAAACAATGGTGCAGGAAACACTAAAAAATCTAGTTAAAAAAATTCCAACCACAAAAATTCTCTGGATCACTGAAGGGGCCTACTAATGCGGAGCATTTCAGAGCTTTGATTTCTCATTTATTTTATTTTATTATATTTTGTTATTTACTTGACTTCATGTATTTTTTTTAAATTATTTGAGAGTACTTTAGTCATTGTGTAACTGAGGGTATTTTGGTCATTTTCATGGTGTTTATTATAAATAAGATGTAGCTCTAATGAGGCCAATATAGTGATAATCGAATACAGAAATTTACCTTTGCTCCAAGTGACGGAGAAGCTTGGTGAGAAACCAAGGGGCGAGAAGCCCACAGATGATGAGAAGCCCTCCACAGAGGTATCTTCTATCCATCTCTTCTTCTATCTCTCTTCTCTCTCTTTCTTTCCTTCTCTTTTTCTGCTTCTTATTTTCCCCTTACAGAGAATCCCATCTCTCACATCACTGCTGTCGTTCCCCTCCAAAGTCCTCCTTCTTGCTGCTGTGTCCCCCCTAGACCCATCTGGCCTTAACCTTAGCCCTTCTGTTGATCCCTTTTGCTCCCTTAACCCCTATACTTCCAAATCTTGAGCCCCCTTTCACCTGTTAATCTACCCCTAAACCTTTAAACCTTGCCTTTGTTGACACCTGACCATATTCTAACGTTAGATCTGCATTTTCTTGGGATCCGACAAGCCCCTTGGTTTTGAGGGATCCCGCCGCGTTTGGTAACTAGGTCTAGATTATTGTATAGTTGCTTACATTGAATTCTGAGAATTTCATTGAATTGTTTGTGGCTTATTTATATTATTTAATTGCGAAATATTAATTTAGATTTTAATATCAGCCTTCATGAAGTTGATTCATATTTAATTGGTCACATCCCATTGCATTAGTCATTTAGGGTGACCCTATTCTCGTGTCCTTCATCACCTACATTGGGACCACAAAAATAGGATTGGCAGCATCAGGAAAAAGTAGAAGGCTAAACATTCCATGAAAGCAACTGAAGTTAAGAAACGAGGTTAAACCCACATACCATGACAACAACAAATCTGTCAGTTGTAGGCTCTGGTCCAATGTGAGCTCCTATTTAAAACAAATGAAAAGGTAAATGGATTATAACTATTTTTACAGGAAAGAGACAAGTGAAGAAAAAAAAAAAAAAAATCAATTTACCTGGATAGCTAGACTTCAGCATATGTTTGATGAAAGTTGTTTTACCAGTAGAATACTGGCCCAAGAGCATAACCATGGGCTTCGCATCAAAATCACTATTCGTCTACAAAAAGCAACAGATAAAAGAATGTGATCCATTAAAATTGGTCAAAGTTGAGCATGTGAAAAGGTTTTCCCAAGAATGTTCCAACAAGATCAGGTCTAGCTTTAATTTTCAAATTAAGAACAGGTCTAGCTTTACCAAGAAATGTAATAAAGGTTTAACATGCATAGGGATATATCTGAAGGTCAAATTAATCATGGTTAATGATGGTTCCACTTACCAATAATGGGGAAACAAAATCATTGAAACGGTAAGTGACTTCCAATGGCTTTAGTTTTTCAATGTACAGTTTCTTCAAGCCATCAATTATAGATGTAACAGAGCTTAGAGGTACCTGAACATGCAACCATTAGTAATGATATCACCTAAAAAGGGGAAAAGGATAGATATCATTGTTAATAGAAACACAAATAAGTAGAGTACATCATCAATTATGTAATAACATAGGTATTGAATAAAAAATATAAACAGCACTCTTCTTTGGTGAATAGGAAAGAATTCACCATGCAACAAGTATGGGTTCCAACATTATTCTGACAACAAATTTTAAAGATCAAATATTAAGAAAAAAAGGACCATTAAAATTGCACAAACAAAAATAAATGCCATATCATATCACAACCCTGGTCAGTATTTGCACAAAGCACTCAAAAACAACTGGACATATACATAAGCATATACACCCAGTCATGGTTTTTGACAATAGCGGTGTCTTATAATCAATTCAAACCCTCTAACATACCCTAGACACACTCCCTCCCCTCTTTTACCCCTCCAAACCTCCCAAAAAAGGGTGCATTGTCAAGTGGCAAACAGCTATCTATTTGATGCCCTACTCCCATGTGTCCATACGCCTTTAGTGGTTCCTATCATAGTAGTGGAGGCATAAGGCAATCAAGGCAAAAAGGGGTCTTAGAGCCTACCTATTTATTGGGCTCACTTATTTAGATCATTTAGACTTTAGAGTACATATTATATTCATTAAACACCAAAAGAAATGATCTTTCAAAAACTTAAAAAAAAAAAAGAGAAGGCGGCGATGGAACATTCGTACATACTTTATAACTATTTATTTTATATGTAGACAAGCATTACATACTAAATAGAGTTTCTAATTAAGTATTACCAGCTGAGAATTCATATTAGGATATTCTTTTTTCTCTGAAACTAAACTAGGATATCTTATTATTACTATAGGAAAAAACTAAAAAAAAGACTGCTGTAGAAAAAAAGTTATTGGAAAAATAAACTTAATTAAGGTGAGTCTGAACAGGAGCTACATGAAGCACAAAATGCATTTGGATTTTTGAACCTACATGTGAACCTAGGCACATCTAAGGTGTGCCTTTGACTACTACGGTTCCTATAGAAATGGTGCAACATGCGCCTAAGGGTTTGCACCAAGTTTGGTGCAAATTTTGGTTTGTGGGGCCCACAATGGAGTCAATGGATCCATTCCCCATCTCACCCCCTATCCCCGTGAATTGCACCCATAATTAATTTGACACTAATCTGAATTTTAAAGACCATTAATCTAATTCAATGAATTCTACCGTTTAAGTCAAAATCTTAAGGACCTTAAAAAATAGCTTCACTTATGCAATCAATATGAAACTTTATACGCATCATATACAAACTAAGCCCTACACCAAAAGCTTCATAAGAACCATTTTCAATCGAAGGCCTTACAAACCTGCCCATCCATATGGGGCCATCAGGCCGGTTTGTATGAGGGAGGGAGGGAGGGAGGGAGGGAGAGAGAAGAAGGGGGGGGGGGGGTGGGGTGTTGCAAGTTCTAATCTTGAGCACTCCTAGGTAGGCCCACTTGGCCAACATGGATGGGTGGGTTTGTAAGTTCTTGACTTCTATATGGTGCCTTTTAAGAAATAGAAGAACAAAAACCTTGATTAAATAATTGAGGTCATGATTTTTTTTTAAGGCCCAAAATTTCAACTTTATCTGATGATGAAAATTCACCAAGTTAAATCATTAGGTTGTAAAACTCGATTAGTGTCAAATTGGATATGGGTTCACAAAGCGTAGGTAGGTGTGAGAGGGGATGGGGTCCATTGGGTGCCCAATGGGCCACACATGGCACTAGTGGAATAACTTGACCACCCGTGCTCATGGTCTTATCATATATATAGGATAGCAATCAACTACACATGACATAAAGTACTCTCACGATGCGAGCTCCATGTGAAGTGCACCTATGATCATAGGTTTGGGTGAATTTGAAAAATATAAGCATTTATAACATGGTTATAAAAAATGAGTTCATTAAATGACTCTAGCCATGGATTGAATCTAATAATGTTGCACCCCTATCTACTGTTGATTTTCAAATCCTTTAAAACCATGGCTAGAGTCATTCAATAAAGCTAATTTTTCATAAGCACTATATACAAACATAGATCTTTCAAACCCACCCAATCCCGTGATTATAGGAAAACTATACATAGAGCTCTCCCCATGAGAGCACTTTATGAGATGTGTGGCTCAACGCTAAATATTCTCTCCCATGAAAGCTACATTCCTACAAAAAGTATATACATATACATATATTTTGTCCCACGAATACTATATTCCTATGAAAAATATGAAAAATGGATGAAAAATACCTTTTTCTAATAAATGGCGGTTTAGGCATCGTACCAAAACGAGGACTTATTATGTAACTAGGGTTGGCGCTTTGAATGAGAATCGAATGTTGTGGGTGCGAGTTTTGTCCACCAAGTATGGCACGTTGAATACTAACAGGTGGAGTTTGGGGGAGGACATGGACAAATCGGGTTCTGGATTGCTTAAAGCTTGGTGGAGGGTGTGTCAGGGGAGGACGGAGTTTGGTAAATTCTTTAAGGAACGCCTTAGATTACTTGTGGGTAAGGGTGATCATACTTTCTTTTGGGAGGATTTTGGATAGGTGATAGGCCCTTGAAGGAACGCTTCTCCCGACTGTTTAGGACTGCTCAAAATAAAAAGGCTTTGGTCCAAGATGCTTATTCTATGGTTGACCAAAGCATTTCTTGGCAGCCAGATTTTAGGAGTCCTCAGATCGTTTGAGGTTGATAACTTGAATGATCTTCTAGCTCAATTGGTGGAATTCCCAGTGGACCCGGGAGGAGATGATGAGTTGGTGTGGACGGGAGATTCTTCGGGGTCCTTTTCAATTAAGTCCTTGATTGAGGCGTGGAATCAATCTGACAATGGCCCAGTGGTTGCCCAACCGTTAGTATGGAAAAGCCTTGCCCCACCCAGAGTTCATCTGTTTGTTTGGTGTTGTTTGAAAGAAAGAATTTTGACTAGGCCGGATATGAGAAGAAGAGGTTTGTTGAGCTTAGATAGCGACATTAGCTGTCCACTTTGCGAATCGGTTGATGAAACAATTGATCACCTCTTAACTAATTGCCCTATGACTTGGAAACTGTGGAATTACTTCTTGGATCTTATGAAAGTGTCATGGGCTCTTTCTGGCTCTCTGGAAAACATGGTGGGGTCTTGATCTCTTCCTCATCGTAACCGTAAAAGGAACCTGGCCTAGATCACGATTCCAGTTGTGGTGATGTGGACTATCTGGAAGGAAATGAATGCCAGGATCTTTGAGGGCAAGACCGAGGAGATCAAGGATATTTTCTAGAAAGCGAAATGGAGTTTGTGTGTCTGGTTGTGCTCTAATAAGGTAATCAAAGATCTTAAAGCTTCAGACCTTTTTCAATGCTGGGAGGGCAGTATGATGCCTAAACCTCATAATCGAACAAAAATTGTGGAATGGTCCCCTCCTCCAAGTGGAACGTTGAATTTAATGTAGATGGGGCTTCAAGGGGTGAGCCGGGACCAGCCGGGATCGAGGGTGTCCTTAGAGATCATTCAGGTTCCACAAGTGCGGTTTTCTCAGAATCTGTGGGGATCATGGAATCAAATGAGGCTGAGCTTCTTAGCATTAGGAGAGCCTTGACTTTAGGAGCTGATCTAGGGGGTGAAAAATTGGTGATTGAGAGTGATTCTTTCAATGCCATTAAATGGGTCGGGGGTGTGAAGCGTCCCCTTGGAGGTTAATTACCTTGGTAAGGAAGATTAGGGAATTGACTCGGGCCTTGAGGTGTCTTTTGTCCACATCAGTTGCACGGCTAATAGCGTGGTTGGCTTCTTTGCGAAGAACGGAGTGGGTGGTTCGAATTGTGGCACCTTCTGATTAGAAGGAAGATAGTTCTTATTGTTTTTTTTTTTAACATTGACGACTTAATACCATTAAAATAAGAAGGAAGTACAAGAGAAGGGATCCGAGTATAGGAGATATATACTCAAAGCCAAAGAAAAGGAAAAAAAATATTAAAAAAAAAAAAGGAAAAACAAGAAATAAAAAAATATAAATCAAATAATCCACCCAACATAAGAACCAAATGTAGCCCCCAATCCCCAATTTTCAAGGTTGGTGAGATGAAAAAAATTCCAAAGCTGGTCTTTATAAAAGAACACCAGCTTTCGCCAAGGAGTCTGCAACATAATTCGTTATCAAGGTGTATGAGTGAAAGAAACGCCACCTAGCCTGCAGCACCTCCAAATGTCCCTAGCAATATCAATAAACCTCCACGGAGGGAATTTTCTATTACTAGTCTAGGAGATGGCATTAGTTGAGTCACCTTCAATAATGAGGTTACCACTCCTAAACCTAGACCAAACTTGAACTGCTCTCCTAATTACCCTCAGTTCAGCCTCATTTGACTCCATCAAACCTACTGATTCGGAAAAAGATACCAACATTCTACCCCTATCATCATGTAACACACATTTTATTCCTGTCGGCCCTAGTTTACCCCTTGCCTTTTGGTGTTTTCTTTTTTCTTTTTGTATTTTGTTGTCGCTTTTTTCTGTTTATTTTCCTTTAGGTCTAAGTCTCTTAGACCTTGTGCTCCTTTTATATATTTGTTCTTCTTCAATGAAATTTTTCTCAATTACCGCTCAAAAAAAAAAAAAAAAATTCTTACTAGTTTATTTCATTGTATTGGTTTTTGTTTGTTTTGGATGTATTTTGTTGTTATTGTTTTTTTCTTATTATTTCTTCTGGGTCTAATTCTTTTAGACCCTCGCTTTCTTGTCGTCGTACTTCTTCTCTTTCTTTTAATGAAATCCTTTTTTGTTACAGCTCAAAAAAAAAAAAAACACATTCTTACTATAAATAAAAAATAAAAAAATTATCTTGTTTCCATATTGCATTTGTATCCCTTTATCTTCCTTCCTCCTTTCTAATCCTTCCTACCACATCTCTTCCATGTTGTCTTCGCCCTTCTCTCCCTCCCATCCTCATTGGCACTCCAAGATGTCAGCGCCCATGCCTGCTCCTCTACCTACTCTCTCCCCACCACCAACTTCTAATCCTTGAGCTCTACTTCAGCCTTGCCTTGGATCAAATCTCTTCTTCTCTACATTCCCATTCCATCTCACCACTGCCACCACCACCAAAAGTTCCACCAATGCTTTCGTGGTGAAAAACCCGACAACAATCTCCTTTGTTGACCACTGTCATCTATAACCTTCTACTAAACAACTGAGCTAGGGTGGAGGAGAGGACATTCGGGGTGGAATTCGTTGGAGAAGGAGAACGCGTCCAAACATGGGAGTGGGGAAGGCAGAGAAGTGGGCAGGAGGTGGATCAAAGGCAACAAAATGGTTCTAATCCCAGTTGTAAATAACAACTAGAAAGGAAGGAGTGGAAGTTGAGGAAAAAGAGAGTTAGGATTTTATGGTAAGAAGAACAAATGAGCGTTCAAGAATGGGTTTTGCAATTTCATACTTAAACGTGAGTTTTGTGGGTTTGAAAATCCCTAAGGTCTCATGGATTTCCGTGCACACAACCTAGTGGGCCCCACTTGAGACTACATAAATAGGTGGGTTTAGAAGGTCTTGGCTTGCATATGATGTCTACAAAATTTCATAGTGATTGGAAAAATATACCATTTTTATGGCCCTCAAAATTTCAACTCTATTTTATAGTGGAAATTCATCGGACTAGGTAAATGGGTTGCAAAAGTTAGATTGGTGTCAAATTGGGTACAATTGCAATTAACAAGGAGAACGTGGGTGTGAGAGGGCTCGCTCTCTCTCTCTCTCTCTCACGCACACACACACATCCATCCTTTCCGTTGTTATATATAAAAAGGAGACTTTCAGGTAACTACCAAAGGAAAATTAGGCATCAAATTAATCATAAGTTAAACCTACCAATGAGATGAGCATGCCCATTAGTCTCATAAATGGGAACACTTTTGGTTTTAGGGAATTCATAGATAAGCACTTTAGATGGTTTCTAGCGAAAAGGAACCCCTCTAGGATTTTGAATCCTATTTCTAAGGAAATTTTCCTCCTTAAACAGGGTTACAGCGGCATGTGAGAGGTAATAAAATTCCATCTTTACAACTCTAAAATGTGAATAACCATGACTCATATTAGAGAAGGAAATGGCTAATATCATATCACGACCAGTTTAAATCTTCTAAAGAAAATTTTAAATAAAAGAAGGTTGTTAAGCCTTTGGATGGATGTTTTAGTACTTGTAGCTTTTCGATCCTCTCTGAATTCAAAGGTTAAGAAGTTGAGTGGAGGAAAAAATAAAGTATTAGGCCATAAAGCGACTATAGTCCCTACTATCATCACTTTTGAATGTTTGTGCACGCCTAGATTGCTTTTCGAGCTTTAAAGATCAAGATGATTGTGTTGTGTTGTGTAGCTACTTACCACTGCTATGGTAAAGGAGATTACCACAGAGAGAGAAATCAAGAAGAGGTACATCTTTGTTCCATCTCTTTAGATCTCATGGAACAAATGATGAATATTAAGATGCAAAATCAGTAAGAGCAGATTTGCTAATAAAGGAATATCTTGATAGGTCCATCTCATAAGGTTTACCAAAAAATATTTTGATACTTTTTGGGTTCGCCTCCCATGTGGTTAACCACCAGGTTTATATATTGTCCTCAATACTCTGTTCACACTACAGCAAGCCAAGGACCTATTTTGTTAAAAGGGAAGTACAATTATTTCACATAATTGTGATCTTGACATTGATCATACTGAGAATATTAACATCGTGACCCAAGGCCAAAAACGGCCTACATCATATGGAGCAATCTAACTACAATGGTGCATGCAATGAGGTAATCATTGATTCCAAACTAACCTAGAATCAATGTTTTCAAGAATAACCACATCAAGATAATAAACAATTTTAATCCGAGTTTTGAGACCGCTATGACCAAAAGTCCAGAAGTAACTAATCAAATAGGTAGAGCTGAAATTCATCCTCTTATTCTTCCAATAGCATGGTCTGAAATTGTCTAAACATGTATTATACAGCCTAAAATACGAACACTTGTTTATATGTCGTATTTTAATTGTAATAGTTATATATGTAATAATTTGGTAGTCAGTTTTTTTTTTTTTTCATTTAAAAAGGCACAAGCAGCACCAGAGAGTAAAAAGAGATAAAAGAGATACCAAAAGGGAAAGGACCTCACAAAAGAATACAAACAAGAAAGATTACACTAAGACAACAGAATGCGCTCCTTCCATGCTCTAGAAATGTCTGAAATGGAGAAATTTTGGAATTCAGGGAGGGTACAGGCCCAGGCAACACATTTGGCTTTGATTCCACCATTGACATCAAAGGAGCTCTCTTGTAAGTTTCTAAAGACTTTGTTGCTTCATTCCCACCACAGATGAATAAAGAGGTGAAAAAAGCAAGGCACAAAAACTAAGGAAACTCGACTTGCCAACAAAAAGGACCAAGCGTAGGAAAGCAGATGAATAAAGGATGGCATAACCCACTAAACCCCGAAGAGGCAAAGAATAGAGTCCCAAGCTGAAGAGAAGGGGCAATGGAAGAGGTGATCCTCTTCCTCATAAGCATGGAGGCAAAGGGGGCAAGCATTGACCATAATTCTCTTCCTTTTACGAATGTTGTTGTGAGTGAGGATCTTCCCAAGTCCTATAGTCCAAACCAAGCTAATGGCACGGGAAGGAACTTTTGAGGTCCAGATGGGAGGGTTGACCAACAGGATCACATTACAGTGATAACCCCAGACAAAAAAAAGATTTCACTAAGAAAGACCAAGAGGGGTCAAGCCACTAAATCCGATCATCTTCCCTTAAAGGAGCAAGCCAAGAAGAACTAAGGGAAGGAGAAGAGATGCACAAGAATCTGCTTCCGAGTAAGGGAGATTTCTCCGTTGATGCATCATAGTTCGACCATTGTCAAAAACAACAAAAAAGCACTTGCATATTATCAATTGTATGTATTTTTTTAATGTGGATTATTAACTATTTACCTTTTTTGGGGTAATTCCACTTAAAGCATATACATGTATGCAAAAGTGTTTATTTATGTAGATATGTCTCACATTAAGATCATAGTTATCTGATGGTAAGGTTTACTTGTCGCTCCATTTCTATCTTTCTTAATTTCTATTTTCCTTTGACTTAACAACAAAACTTATATTCTAAGATTTTTCACAAGCCAATTCCGAACCTTTATTTTGTTATTGTTGTTTTTCCTCATGTGGTGTTCTTGCTTTATCACGCAGAGACTCGAGGGCAATGGATGAAATAGCCATTCATAATCATTAGAGCAACTCGAACTGATATGCTGCTGGAGTAGGTTCTTCAAGTCATGGCTCTACTACAGTTAAGGTTTGTTCAAGTTAATGTTTTCTCTAATTTAACTTGAAATGGATTTATTTTTCAATAAAAAAAAAAATAGGTAAGATGACCTTTGTGATTACCACAATAAGCCCCTTCCAACTGAACAGTGGGTTATCGTCCTAAACTGACTTTAAATAGGATGAACATTATTTATTATCGAAATTATGATTCATTTATGCAAGGTACACGCTATCTATGGTTAGCATTTCAATCTTTTATTTCATTTGTAAGAAATATTAATATATTCCAGACACAACGACAAGAATTAGTTAGGAATCAAACCATAACTTGGCGTGGCATGGTAGATTACATGCATATATGTATTTGACAGTGAAATTTCTAAGTGCACTTGGGTGTAGCATTAACATCATGTAAATCAATGGAGTCCCTCAAGTCGAAGTATGAAAAGGACACTGGTTTAATTCAAGACTCCAATGGCAAAATATAATCTGTCCATTGGTATAATTTCCATCATATATCTAATTCAATAATAGTATGCTACTATTGTAAAAATAATCAATCAACTACCTTACCATTCCATGCCATTAATCAGATGGATAGACATGTCAGATGTGATAAAATTTAATATCATGTGGAGTGACTCATTGCTCTATCCATATTTTTCCATGAAACATAAAATTATCTTTAGTTTCTTCTTTTCATTCATTGATAGAATATTAGAAGATTTGATATTATCAAAAGCATGTTTCTTCAACAACTTATCCCTTTTTCCCACACTTCATTTTTCTAAGGGGAAAGACTCATTATTTTAATTATTTTAATATGTTATGTAGGGTATCAATCAATCCTATGCCATCTCTAAACGGTGACCCGTCACCATGTGCAAAGCATGTTCAAAAACTAGTATATGAGAAACAATACATGAAGAAGATGCCAAAGTCAAATATTTAGCTTTTTTCTCCTCGAAACTTTCGACTTTCAAATCAATCCCAGAACCTTAAAACCAGTTAGCTCTTTTCTCCTCAACATCTTTGACTTTCAAATCAAACCCCAGACCTGCAAACCAGGCGAAGGCTTCATCTAGCCTCTGTGTCACTTTCAATGTAATTCTCTCACGACTCACCATAAAAAAGGGAACAAGGGAACACATAAAAAGTACTTGCCAAAACAACTAAGAAAGAGGTGAGAGAGAGAGAGAGAGAGCACCTCTTTCTTAGTTGTTTTGGCAAGTACATTTTGTGTATGTGTTTCTTCTAATGGTCTTTGTTCCATTTATTCCTCTTCTGAAAAAAAAATCCTTTGTTCCTATTTAGAATGCTCTGCAGTTTCAACAATGGAGGTTCTTTATTTTGAGGGGAAGCATCAAATCGTTATGGGGTTGATTGACTGCACCAATGAAAATGAGCATCCCAGATTTACTCTTTTTTTTCAGCAGTAACGAAGATAGATAAATTAAAAGAGGAAACGTACAAAAACAAAAGAAAGAGGTCTAATAGGATTAGACCGAAAAACAGAAAGGGAAAAAAGCAAAAGTACATAAACTTTACTTTATCTTGATCTATGCTGTGCAACCATCCTAAGGATGTGAAATGAATGGTTTCAAGTCAATTAAGGATTCTCAATTTCGAGCATCCATTTTCTGACCAATAGGAATTGGCTACAACCTCCTATGGAGCTACTTTATTGTTTCTTGATACATCTAGTTGCTTATTTTGATTGGTTATGATTATTAAGCCTCACAACCATGCCAGTTGTTCCAAATTGTGTTGTAACTATAGACGGCCTTTTAAATTTGTAACAAGTTGAATTTGAATGAGGTGTTGGTGCCTCACAACCTTGCCTCCCAGACAGGTTACTCTGAATTTCTCAGTCCCAAACAAGACTAAGACAAGGGGTGGGACATATTTAAAAAAAAAAAATTGCAGCAAGAACCGACTCAAATGAAGTAACCTTACTATGTTGGTTATCAGAAAAGTAACTAGTAGCATAAACAAGAAAAAGATCAGAGAGAGAGACAGAACCCAATTTGGTCCTGATTGATTGAGATTTTGAGTAGCCCTACAACAAAGATAGGGAGGTTTTATCACCAGATATCCAGATAGGAGTTGGGAAGAGAAAGGGGGCTCTGAGAACTTGATAGAAGAGGAATCAAAGAAGTGAGGGGATTTCAGTGGGCTGCTAAATGAGATTTGAGAACCTTTCAAATTTCATCTCTTTTCTGTACATTGTTGGACTTCTAGCACCATGTAACATCGTTGTAAGGAAGGCATTTAAAAGCCTTTCAAATCATAACCATGGAACTAATCTAATGGTTGATTTTTTGAGTTCATGCAAAGAATCCATGCACTCAACCTTATCAAATTACTTCATTAGGGCTGCAACTCGGGTCGGGTTTTGGCCCAACCTGCATGACCCGACCCGAGAAATTGTGCGAGTCGGGTCAAGAATTTCAAGTCAGCGGGTCGGTCGGGTCAGGTCGGGTCGGGTTGAGAAGATAAAAACCCGCATGAAATTCGGGTCATGACAGATTGAGGATTTTACAAGTTAACCCGACCCGACCCAACCCGATCCGACCCTGGCTAAAATTAAGCTAAAATAGGTTCAGAAAGCGGGTTCGAGTCGGGTTCCATATATATCAACTCGGGTGGGGTTGGGTTTTAAGGAACCCGACCCGCCCGACCCGAGTTGCAGCCCTACTCCTCATAAGATAATTTAAAAAGTCCATTTGAGATAGGTGAAACATACTGGCAGAATTAGTACCTTATTAGAAGACTTTGAGGTAAACCACTGGAATGACAATGATTGGGGCTGAGGAGTCACTGCATCATCATAGATGAATTAAACTAACTGAAGAACCATACATTTCCTTTGACCAAAGTAAATTAAGTGGAAATAGTCTCTTTACCGTTTCCATCAGGTTCACTCTTCTTTGGGGATTTCCTACTTTTCTGGAGTAATGATCATTGCAATAATGGAAAAAGTTATTGAAGATAATTATAAAGTTTAAAAAAGGTGTCAAATACAAAAAGGTGAGGTATCAAGAATAGAAATAATATTACACGTACAGCTATTAATATATCCAAACCTTCCATTGATGGAGGCCTTGAATTCTCCAAGTCTGTTGCATTAGAATAGTGAATTATCAGGTCATTTACGAAGTTACAAAATCAGCTTGACATGGCTGATCAGCAGTATTATTCCATTGGTAATTTTTGAAAATGTCTTATTCAATTGGAATTCAATCAAACATTTTTGCTCAACATATGTTACCAGAAGATAAATAGTATATGTTTCCCTGTTTACCTGCAGTAGTAACAGTATCCTCAGTAATTTCATGTCCTTCTTGCGCCAGAGCAACAAGCTGATCAAGGGTTAGAATAGATCAAGGAGAACTGTGAACCACGAATCCATATATAATCCAAAGGTCAATATATAACCCTAAAAAGTGCTATTGGTGTCACCTGCATTGCTGTCACAAACTCCTTGAAAGAGAGAAAACCCTGGCGCTTCGAATCTGAAATTGCCCACACCTATAAAGAGAAAAATCATTGAATTAATAATACAAATCGATAATGAGCCTAACTGAGAGAATAACAGAGACTACCATGAGTAAATAGTAATATTTCCCCATCACTTATCACCAACTTACCGTTGAACAAAGCAGACATTCGTAGATACTAACTGACATTAGATCATAGTAGTCAAAGCGCAAGGTGCATTCAGAGCTCTTGTAATGACCGGGTTTTCAATTAAATTGATTTCCAAATTTTTAATTAAACATAATTATGCAAATGTTTGCATAATTATAATTAAATTAAATTCTTAGCCTTGGTTTTAATTATTTCTAAATTTTTAATTAAAACCAAATTTAGTTCAAAGGTTTTGTTTTATTTAATTAAATCCAAAATTTATTTAACGTTTTAATTAGACCCAAAAACTAATTTAAGGACTTCTGAATTAATTAAACAATATAAATTTTAAAGATTAATTAACTAAGTTATTCCCCTTTATAAATAAATTAAATATATTGAATAAGATTGAAATGATAACAAATAATAAACAAAATAAAGAAAATAAAACCCATCCTCTCAACTCAACTGTTGACTCTCCCTTGACTCTCATCCCTCACTCGTTCCCTCTCATTCTCACTCGACTCGGTCTCTCTCAAACTCTCGGACTCACTCGAACTCACCCTCTGATGCAAGCCTAGGGTCGAATTCAATAAGAACCCGCCAGTAGGCTTGTGGTTTCATAATATGGTCTCTGAAAGACCCACGCAGCCGATTACGAATCATAAAAGAATTCTATCTTGGTAACGAATTGCTCAAACAATATTTGAATCAATTGCACAAGGTTCCCAGAAATTCAGATTAGTCTATGGAATTCTATAGATTAGGTCTCTTCTACTTGAATGCGATTAATAATTGCAGAAGCATAATTAAAAAAGAACAATGGTAAATTCAAACAAGGCACAACCTAATCTATGAAAAACCAGAGACTGGTCATAAAAAAAAACCAAAGAGACTAATTGAATGAAAATAAATTGGTACTTACTTGTAAGATAGAATTGGTCCTAGCCAAGGACCCTGGATTTCGCTGAAGGGCCAAAGCCCGGTGTGAAAAAACAACCAACCCCAAGAGTCTTCTTTTTCCAAAAAAATTCTATTGTATGCAATTCAACCAAATTACATGTATTTATAGAGAAAAAAGTGTGAAAGACGAAAACACCATTCCCTTAGTTGACCACTCTAAGGAGGAAAATTTCCTATCTAAAAAACTCGTAAGAAAAGAAAACTACTAAAGATAGAATGCAGTCTAATTTTGACCATTCCATCTCATCCCTTAAAAATGCCACATGTCTTATTGGATGAATAAGATTAAATCCTAAAAAAACACACATAAAAATAGAAATCCTTAAAATATGAAGTTGCCCATGTGGAGAGAGTCCACTTGCAAAATTCGTCCACCTCCTTTCTATTCTCGGATTTGAAACTTGGGTCTACTTGCATCTCGATTTTGACCTAATAAACGTCCGAATCACGAAAATTTCATGAAATACAAAGTTGTAGCCCTTGATGTATTCTTTCCAACGTAAAAAGAATCAAGTCATTCGGACATCAAGTTATGGCCAAAATACTGAGAATGTGTCAAAACCTTCCTTCCAAATTCGATTTGAAGTTAGCATGACTGGATTGGTTCCAAGTGTCACTGTAGGAGAGGCTTTAGGAATTGGGATTTATGGAGTGGGCTTGGATATGAATCTGGCCTATTTAATGTATGGACTTGGACTTACAGGCATGTCTGGATTATTTGGGCCTAATTAGTAATTGGGCTCAGACTAACAAAGTGATTGAGTTTATTAGACGAAGTCTAATAATGATGTAGCAGAAGTGGGGAGAAAATCAAATAACCAATCAGTCACGACTCACGACGAAAGATCGGATCACACTTGCACACAACTCGTCACACGTGTGGAAAGGCTTTTAAGTCAGGCACGTGTGATGGGAGTTAGGGCTGCACTAGGTTAAAATACGATTGGGAAAGAAAGAAAAGGGGAAAACAGAGAAAACTAAAGAGGGAAAGAGAAGGGCGTGGCGGCGGAAGCAACAGAGGGAAAATGGAGAAGAAATCGAAGGGAAGAAGATGGAAGGAGGCTAGAGGAAGGAAGAGGGATGAAGAAGGTGACTCGTACCTGGGGTTTGAAGGCGAAACTGACGAGTGAAAAGGGAGACGGAAGGGTGTTTGTTGCGAGAAGGAGATGAAGGCGATGGTTGGTTGCAGCACTGAGATAATGCTCAGAGCAGTTGGTGATGGTGATTTCTCCTAGGATGAAGCCCAAGGTCTGATGATGAAAGGACTGGATCAAGCCAACAAAGATTAACCTGCAACAATAGCAGTGATAGGGTTGTATGCAACTCGGCAAAGGTAAGAGAAGATAGCCAAAACACTAATATTCTTTCATTCAATTCATATATCGAAAAGGGGTGTATCCCTCTCTTACATCTATCATTTATAAGAAAACAAATAAGTAAAAATAGAAAAGGAACAAACTAGGAAAACCCCCGACCTGGCTTCCTTACTAAACAAGAATTCTAAAAAAAAAAAAAATACGAAAATAGGAAATACTAAATGGGTCTCTACTGCGTGTCCTACATCATTCCCCCAGTCTTAAAAAAAAGTCGTCCTCGAGTTCGACGGGGTCTATCTCATCTGCATCAACTCTGGCATTACTAACTGGGCTGGCAGGAGACAAATCGTACAATGTAGTGAGAGGAGCATGGGAAGTAGGCGGCGAGGATGTAAGAACAAACGTCAAATCATCCTTCATGACAGTATAAGTGTTGACGTGGCCAGGTATGTAAGGCGCAAATATCAAATTGCCAAGGGCGTCTAAGTATCAAGTCGCACATATCCATGTCGATCACATCGAACAAAGTAGAATCTGTATAGTTCCCAATGGAGAATTGGACTTCACACTGGAAAGTAATCGGCTGGCTATAATCATCATCGATCCAACGAGCAGGGTGCGTAGAGCTGCAACCTGTCGATGAAGGAATTGGGAAACCAAATTGTCTTCACAACCGCTGTCGATGGCTAAGAGCCAAGGGATGTCATGAACTGTGCACGGAGTGCGAAATAGACAATCGCATGGAGATGGCATCTCCAGAGAAGAAGTAGACAGTGTACGAACACATAGGAGACGTGTGCCCTCGTTATTGCCATATGTAGGTGGAGCATCTGCATCAATATTTTCAATGGCATAATCATCCTCATCAGGTTGAGTAGCTGGTGTGACAAGCGCTACATGGCTGCGACATTCATGGGAACGGTGTCCAAGGCGGATGCACTTAAAGCACTTGGCGAGGTTAGGACGGGTGTAGGGATTGGAGGAGGAAGTTGAAGATGGATTGGGCTTATTAGGAGGTGAGGGGTGGTTGTATCGGGGAGGTCGGTTCAGAGGTGGTGGTTGTGATGTGGGAGGTTGATAGGAAGCCTGGGGAGGGAGTGGTTCTGGGTGGGATTGGGGAGGGTCAAAGGTGTATGAGGGGCGGGATGAGGTGGGATGGCTAGTCGGTTGGGTTGGTGGGTGGGTGTGTTGGGTGGGGTGTCTGTGGGGTGGGGGGGGTGGGTGTTGGGGGGGTTTATCGAGGAACTCTTCAACGCTTAAAGCAGCATCGATGGCCGCGTTTAATGCATAGTGGCTGTGAGAAGCAAGGTCTTTTCTAATATCCCATCTCAAACCACGAAGAAATCGGGCAATCTTCTGGTCCTCTGTCTCATGAAGATCATTGAGAGAGGGCATGCGATAGAAATCATCAACATAATCTTGGATAGAACGTGTACCTTGGTAGCAGTCCTGAAGTTTGTTGAATAAGACCTAAGAGTAATTAAGAGGCAGATAGCGACCCTTCAAAAGTTGTTTCATGCAGTACCATGTACGAATGGGATCCATGTTCTATTGAGATATGTCATGTTGAGTTTGCTCCCACCAAGAGGAAACACCTTCCAATTAGTTTGAAAGCAACCAAAGGAACTTGCTTGGTCTCAGGGACTCTCATGTATTCAAAGAAACGCTCAACCGTTGTGATCGATTCCATAAACTCTTCAATGTGGAGAAGACCATTGAATGAAGGAAGTTCTACCTTGGGTCGGTAATCTTTGATATCCTAAGGTCGACGAGCATCTATGACATTCTGTTGATTTTGATTGGGTGGGTGGGTTGGGAGAATAAATTGTTCTACTTCATCATCATCCCAATCAGGTATAAGAATTGTGATGCTGACACTGTGGTGGCTCTTCTATCTTTTTCTTGCCGGTGTCTTTTTCATACAATGTAACACCCCGAAATTTTAAGATTTATAAATCAAGGGTGATTAGTGACTAACTGAGGTTAAGGGAACTTAATTAAGAAATTAAGAAAAATTAAGTGGGATTTAAATTAAGGGATTAAAATATTTGATTTAATATTATTTATTGTGAGGAATTATTAAGTTATAAAATGAATTGATGACATGGTGGGCCACTTGGAAAAGTGGGACCCAAGCACCATCTCCATGTGTCGCCCCATGCACTAGGTGCATGAGGCAACACACCCCACACACGATTTTTCCCCTTTTATTTTCATCACACGGCACACCCCATTTCCCTTTGTCCCACACAGCAAAACCCTTTCCTCTATCTCTTTACACGGCAACTCTTCCTCACCCCTCTCCTTCACACGGCAAACACCCCTCTTCTCCATCCTCTCCATCGTGCACCCTCTTCCCTCCACTCCTCCACACGGTTTTTCTCTCCCTCTCTTCTCCTCCATTAGAGGAACTCAAACAAGGAAGAAATCAAGAAGAATGGAAGGAAAGGAGAAGAAGAAAAGAGGAAGAAACTTTGGAGAGCTTCACCTAAGGTAAATCTTTCCCTCTAAACTTAGTGTTTAGGTTCAATTTAAGGTTTAGAATGATTTAGAACCAACCCTGGGCAAATTTGGGTTAAGGAAATAAACATTGGAAAATTTGGGGATTTTTGGGTTTTCCCCAATTCATGAAATTTGGTTTAAATCCATGATTTTGTGCAACTAATTATGAATATTAACCTCCAAAGATGTGACAAATCACATGGGGAATTAGTCTAAAGGGATTAGGTTGAGAAACCAAGACCCATGACCCACCAAAGTGTGATTTCCGAGTTCAAGGAACTCGGTTCACATATGCAGAATTCTGTAGAGTTCTGTAGATGACTGTCTGAAGAAGACAGGCTTCAAAACCTGACTCGGAACCTCCGATACAAGTTCTGAAGGCTTGGACAGTCCGAAGAAACGAGTGATGTTCCGAGGACCCTCGGAAGGTATGTAGTCTCAGAACTTGGCTCGGCTGTTCTGAGGATAAGTTTTGAGGAGACTTATGAAACCAGAAAGAACTGAAAACACTTAGAAATTCTGCTAAGTCCAAAAAAGAACCCAAGGTCTCGGAACTTGGCTCAGAAGTGCCGAGACCAAGTTCCGAGCACTATAATATAAGCTGAAAACTTGTAGGTCTCGGAAGTACCGAGAGAAGGTCTTGAAGTTCCGAAGTCTCGGAACCTGACTCGGAAGTGCAGAGATCAAGTTCCGAGCAGACCAATGAGACTGTGTACTTCGGACGATTCGAAGGAGACCCAGATGTTCCGAAGCTTCGGAACAAGCTTCGGAAGTTCCGAAAAAGGGTGACCCAGATTCCGAACTAGCAGTAACAAGACTATATGACCCTTAACTCCATACTCTTGTGTTGATCATAAATGTGGAATTAATAAGACACCGTTAACCTTCTCCAAGCCTAACCTCCTAAATGGGAATTAATAAAAGTGATAAGTATTAGATTTGGAAAACAGGGACATAAACTAATCATATAACTTATTGTATCTTGATCCATGGAAATAACCAGAGGACTGGAAGGTGACTTAGGAGTCATACGCGCCACGTTGTAGTTCACTCCTTCGCCAAATTCCGTCGATCAAGTAGGTTTTCCTACCTCTTTGAAATGCCAAGTGATTACTTAATGTATATTTGAATTATAAGTTGATTTGAATGCATGATTTGATGAGGATTTGGTAAAGTGTAGTTTTGAATACGATGTATTCTGTATATTGTGGAATGTATCTAATTTATCATTACATAAACATGAAACTCATGCATTTGCATGGGATGAGAAAGCATGAGACCGAGGTAAAGGGACAACATACTTTACTCAGAAACATTTAGATATGTATGAAATGTTTAACCATTGTATATGGTCGCGTCCATAGGTTATAGAAATCATGGCATGTTAATTGGGCAAAAAGCTCCAGGGTCAGAAGAAGTCCCGAAACCTGCACAGGAGTATGGGTGTGTAGCCGTCCCCCGGTAGTCCCGGTTAAATGCTAATATTGGATAGTAGCTCCCAGCCGGTGCCCCGGGAAAGCTACGGACAAAAATGGCCAATGTTCATAACCATTGAATGAGAATGAAATATTGATCAATGCATGGGACATGAGAAGGGCGTCCATCAATTCATGTCACCATAGCATAGTACATCATGATGATTTCTAAGTGCATTTAAAAGTATTCATGATTCTGATTTGTATGAAATGATTATGAAACAAACTTGAATGATTTCTTAGTATGAATTATGAAACGATTTTGAAATGTGGGATGGGGTATGATTTTCAAATAAGGAGTATACTATTGCTTGAATACATATCATTTGTTTTATGTTTATATTACATCACATGTTGGTACCCACTTGATGGGAATTCCCCCAGGGCGTGTGAGTAAGCCCACAATTCTTTCTCCTTTTTAGAAACTGATGCAGGAAAAGAGAAAGGCGATGAGGCTGGGCCGAGTAATAGTCAAGCATAATTGACAATGAAAGTAAAAGAAAGAGCTCGGAGAGTCATATATTTTGATATTTTGGAGATAGAAGATGACTTCATTCTTTTTGTCTACATTTTGAGAATATGTAATTTTGTAGGAGTTATGTGAATAGAAACGTAATCAATGGTTTATAAACTCCTAGATGATTGTGTCAGGCCTTTTTATTTGACATTTAACTTATATGTGATCCTTAAACTTTACTTTGGAATATAAACGATTATCTTTCAAATGTATCAAATGATATGTATATGCTTATGCAGGTTTTATGTTAGTGTGTTGCAAATGTTAAAATGGATTGTCCTTGAGTACACACTGGTTGGGCCAGTCGAGGGTCAGGACTTCGGACTCGAACTTGACTCGCGTCGTGACGCTCGCCTCTCTCTCCACTCAAATATCCTTATCATATTACTCTAATCCTAGTGGGAAAGGGAGGGGCGTTACATGCAGGGCTTGAAGCATGGTTGTCTGGAATGTGGCAAACATATCTTTCATATCATTCATCTGAGCGTTGATCTCAGCTTTAAATTCATTGAACTGAGAGGTAGTAACATTCTGATTGTTGGATGCCATTGGAATTTCCTTTTTTTTCTTTTTTCTTTTTTCAAATCACCGATGAGAAGTGGGGATGGTCTCTGGACAGCAGAAAACTTGGCTTTGATCCACTTGATGTAGCGCAAGCGGGGAGAAAATCAAACAACCAATCAGTCCCAACGAAAGATCGGGTCACACTTGCACACAACTCGTCACACTTGTGGAGAGGCTTTCACATCAAATAATGTCTACCTTAGGCAATTTGGATCATGAAAGCCAAATCAATTTACACCAATGAGATTAAGGTCCATTAGGACTAATGCCTCCACCACTCTCTCATTCCCTCAGTTCTCTCGTCTCCAACAGATCTCTCTCTCTCGATTCCCACTTTCCTTTTTTTTTCTCTCAACCACTTCCCTTCTCCTTCACTCGATCCCTCTTCTCTCTCACACGTTCTCACCCTAGCCATTGATTCTCTCACACGTCTCTCTATATCTCTCCCTTGATTTGTCCCTCTCCCACATCTCTCACGCACCCGAAAATCCCCAAATTCCCTCCCTGCTCACCGACCCTGCGTTCGTCACCACCATCGCTCCAACCGAACAACCTTTCTTCTCCCTCTCAATTGTTTCCTTTCCAAACGTTGATCCCATCACTCAACGCTCGACCCAACTCTCTCACAGCTTCCCTCGCTCATCTCTTCCTTCCGCTCAACTATCTATCTTGAACTCATAGCCAGCGCTTGCAGCGCTCACGGTGTCCCACTGCCGATTGGACCCTCTCCATCTTGTCCCTTCACAATCGCTCTCTCTCTCTCTCTACAGATAAACCTGTCCCCAAGCCTCCGACCCTCCTCTATTGCCGACGGCCATTCTTGTGATTGGGTCTTCTCTACTCAGTCGAACCCCTTTAGTCGACTGAAGGTCTCTTCACTGTCTCTCTCTCTCACAATGTTATTTAACTGTACGACTCACTACCCAACTCAAAGGACCCACTGCTCGACTTGCTGGTTTTCCTTTGGATTCTGAAAAAATCTCATTTTGAGATAGTGGGAACAAATTTATAATTATGATGAATTTCTAATTCAGTTTCATGTATGTTTTTGTATATGTTTCTATAATCCTAAAACAGTTTAATGTTGTGGGACCCAATGGGATCCAACTCAGGACAAATTGACCCGACTATGTCTATTTTGGCAAGTCACCTGTATAGGTGTATAATTGAGTGTAGATAAGATTGATTAATTGTATTTTCCTTTTTTGACCACCTTAATTGGCTCACTTTCTCTTATTTGTACTTGTATCCTCTAAGAGGAAAAACACATCAATACAGTTCTGAGAATCATTATTCTTTGTTCTTTATCTCTTTCTTTCTCTCTTTCTTTTTTCATTATTAAAAAACAACATGGTATTAGCCTAAGGAAGATTCTATTCTCTGATTTTTTTTTTTTTTAGTCCCTTTCAGTTTACCGTCCCTTTCTGCAGTCTTTCTCTTCTCCGGCTAAAATCACTGTTTCCGACGAAGGTACTGCCGGCAGGGACTCATCTTCCCCTGCCGTTTTTTACAGAGCTATCCATCTGTAAGGGTGGATTCCTATTTTGTACCTCTCATCCCCTTGACCACTTTGTGTCTTATCATGTTGCCTCTCCTGCCTATCACCATTTTCTTACAGCTTTAAACAGCGTTAAGATTCCCAAACGAATTGATACCGCTCTCCGTGATCCCTTGTGGAAGACTAGCCATGGAAGAGGAACTCACAGCCCTTGAGAAGAATCACACATGAGACATGGTTCCCTTGCCTCAAGGAAAAACTCCATTCGGGTGTAAATGGGTTTTTGCTAATCTAGTGCTTCCTCTTTGCTCCTCCACCACTCACCAGCAACACCTACAAGCTACTCCCACCCAAGCATCAAGCGCCACCCTCTCTCCCTCTCTTTATAACAGCAAAAATCTCTCATCTTTCACTTGATTTTTTGAACTTTTTTTTAATTCAGTCCCTACTCTCATATTTGTTTCTTTTCATTTATTTTTTTTTAAAAAAATGGAGCATTCTCTCCCTCTTTTAGATGAGTAATGAGAGGCCTCTCTTTCCCAAATCCCTCTTTCTCTTACTCTCTATTTGTTTTTGTTTTTATTTTTTATTTATCCTGCCTTTCATTTCTCTCTTTTCCTGCATTTGATTTTATTTCTTTCAAGCATCACCTTCAACGCCCACCTATCACCCCTTTTTTTCATTATTTTGTTTTTTTTTCTTCAATCCATCTCTCACAATCTCTTTCTCCTCTCTATCGTCCTCTACTCCACAGGCATCTCCATTTGATTTTTTTTTTTAAAAAAAAAACTTGGATCCTCCATCTTTGTTTCTTTAAAAACATTGCAAGTTGAGTTTTTAATGTACCTTCCAAGCCTGAACCTCCATTGATCTTTCAATGAAAAAAACCTCCATTGAAATAAATACTTTTTTCCAAGCTTCCATTTGGACTTAGGCTTATCGTTAAGATAATCAGGTTCATTAGGCTTGGGATTGGCCATAAGATTTAGGCTAAAATCAGGCTCAAGCTCAGCATAGTCTAAGCCCAAACCAAGGTTGTCGAAATCATGCGATTCACTGATTCGAATCGCACGATTCGTATCAAATCGGAGGTTCTTACGATACGAATCGGTATAATATCGAAATTAATTAAAAAAATTACATTTTTTGCCAGAATCGTGAATTGTACGATTCGAATCTCACGAATCACAGTATCGTGCGATTTGAACTGCGAAGGAGTGGAAGAGGAAAAAACTTAAAGTTTTTTATTTTATTTAAAAAAAAAATTCGAAATATTAAAATGTTCTGCTTTTTGTTGAGAATGCAAAAAAATGAAGGAAAAACAAAACCACATATCAATCACATACAAGACACAAGGATTTTATGTGGTTCCCTCCAATAAAAAAATTTGCTCGGGGGCCCCCGGACAAGGGGGCGCTGCCCCCTTTTGACCCCTCGCGAGCTCAGCAGGGAGCTCGACCCCCGAACAAGGCCAGTGGGAATGGGATCACCAATAAATATCTGACAATCAGGCTCCAGAGATCTAACACAAGTACCCAACATTATTGTATAACATACTATTATTGGACACCATACAGTATAACTATATTGTATATTGTTATACAGTATTACAATATACTATATATTGTATTACAATATATTGTTATACCGTCATACAATATTTACATAATATTGTATTATTGTGTATTTATATTTAATTATCATATTAATATATTTTTATTCTTTTTTTTATGATTGTTTGCATATTTACATATATATTATGAGGAATTGAACAAAATGTTATGAATCTTACGATTCTACGATTCACGGTTCACACCCCTACACCGATTCACGATACGATACATTTTTGAAAACCTTGGCCCAAACCATACCCATCCCTACATACATCATATTAGATTTGAAATTCCCATTATACTAGATCCATCTTGCGTCACCCTAACTCCTGCATTTCCACCCTAGAATAAAAAAGGAAATCAAATCATCGCTAATTCCAAGGAATTTGAATGGCCATACCATAGGCAAGGTAAAAAAACCTGATACGGTGTTTGACATTTGTTATGGATAAAGCATCTACTATAAGTCTGAATAGTAGTGTGATCCACATCAATTAAAGCTCCAATGAGCACATGTCTCACCACCTACATCTTCGATGGATGTCCATAGCAAATGGACATTGTTTTCTACTCTAAACAAACTCCAAAGGTGCACATACTCAAAAATTCATACGCATTTCAACTCCCAATAATAGAAACAAACCAACCCATTCCAACCCAATAGAAAAAATGGAGTCTATGGTAAATAGGGAGGGTTAGATTTTTCAAAGCACCCATTTTCAATCCAAATGGAAAATGGCGAAAAGGCCCTATAGAACATGACAATTTTCAATGTCAGTAAAGAGTGTACATCAGACTTAAAACAATTAGTGTGTGAAAATATTTCCTCATTGAGCAAGGAAGAAGCCATGCCTAAGTTGTCAAATTCAACAAAAAAAAACATGTCCTCAAAGATTAAGCACTGCTTCACGACCATGATTTCCCTTCTTCAGCCCAACATCAATGGATATCCATTCCCTTTTTCTTCGCCTCGAGGTTCATTTATATCTGCAAATTCTTTGTTTTCCCTAAGTATCACCATCTCGCTCATGTCCTATCCAATCCAACACAAATCCTCTCTCACATGAATTTTGTTGGGGTTGCAAGAAATCCCACCTTAGGTACGAATCAAATCGAGAATAGGCTAGTGTTTCAATTCCAACTGGGCTCAAATTTCACCTAAACCTTAATGTGATCCAAGTACCCCGTAGAATTTAGGATAACAAGGAAAATGACAATCACAAAAGTTAGAGCAAAATCATAAAATGAGAATTTTGTTGATGTTATTACAGGAAGAGATATGAAGCAATAGAAACAAACAAGAAGAAACATAAATGTTCAATCAATTGTGAATAAAAACTATGGTGAAAGTAGCCATCCTCAAAGGAAGTATATGGAAGCTCCTATGTATTGAAAATGAGAAAACAGTCAAACTAGAGTTGACCACAGATAAATGGGATAAGGTTTGAAAAATAATGGTGTTAGGAATGATGATGATGATGACTTTGTTACAATTTTAATAAATTGAGAATTAACAAGCCTACCAATTAGTATAGATCATGTAAATTACTTTTGTACACTTCCCATTGTATCCCAATATCTTTCCATTTGCGTTCAAAAAATAAATAAATAAATTACCACTTGACCACCACCATCATCATCATCTAAGCCATTTATCACATCAATCTAAGGTTGGCACTTTTTGCATTTAGATGTGGCAAATTACTTCCATGGGTTGACTGCCTACCTAACACCCATGGGACTTGAATCTACAACTTTTAGGCTACAGCAATGAGCTCTTACCAGTTGTGCCAAAAATAAAAATAAATAAATATCCCAAATAAGAAATGAGTATTTCCTAAAGATTAACCATCCTTCTTAATTTAATCATTAACAGAAGACTCTACCAGGTGCTTGTACTTCTGTACATCACACATGACCTTGTGCAATTTGCACTCTCTCCGGTGTGGGCCAACGAAAGCTATAATCTAATTGGCAGTTGAAATACTTGATTCAAATAGTAAGCATTTCTTACAAGCATCTGCAGCAATCCTTTAATTCAAATGAAATTTCACTTCAGCAACCCATTCAAAGATCATAAATCCAAGCATCATTGACTATATTCAATGCCGATTCCCACTCCTTTCCTGCAAATTCTAATTGTTACCTGTTTTCTACGAGTTTCTTCTCTAATTTTTGCAATATTCTCAGTTGGTATCTTAAGCACTCAGGTCTCTCATTTGGTTGTGTAAATGGATAGTGCCAAGAACTGCAGGATTGGCATCTGATGTGCATGTGAAAGTCAAATGGTGTGCAGGGACTTACTAACTCTGAAGGTCAGTCTGATCAATGACTGGGGCATTTTATATTCTCTTAGTTTCATATTAGCATTCCAACAATGCAGAGCCTAGAGCACTGTACAACAGAAGAACATCTAACGAACACAAAATCGGAATTAGAGGGAGAGAGACAAAGAAAGAGAACCTGTTTGAGTTGAGTACGGGATAATTTAGACATGGCAAAGAACTTGGTAGCGTCGTTTCCTGTGATTCGCCCATCATTATCTGAAGACAATCAAGTTCGTATTGCCATCTCAGAACCCCCATGAACATTCCATGCCGTAACATAGATTTATAAATACATAGATATAAAGTAGAGAAAGAGAGTAGGGACCTGAATCTGCAACAGAGAACCATTGTTGGTAGATTTTTTCATGCTCTTTGGAGCAAGAAGTGATCGGAGGTGAGAGGATCTCCATCTTCCCAACACAAAGAAGAAAAGGAGAACTGGAATTTGGGGCTTCGGTGTTTTCCTTGGCTTCTCACTTTCAGAGATTCAAGGACATAATCGACCTTTCACCCTCGCGGTGTTGAAACTGGAATGTTGAATTGGTGATTTGGAGGCATTGTTTAAAAACTTCAACATTGACTCAAGCGAGTCGTCGCTAAATTATCCTCGTCAACTCGTTACAAAATTGCTGTCTTGGAGAGGCAAAATATTGTTTAGCTTAAAAAAAATCAATCAATCAAAGTCAATTTGCTTGACTTTAAGTTCAGTGAGTCAATAAGATTTTTGAGTTTTTCAACTTTTTTAAAAATGTGACTAAATTTTTTTGACTCAATAAAATTTTAGATTGAGTGTGAGTTTTGAGTTTTAGAACACTTGAAAAAATAGAAAAAGAACAATAAAAAAATTTGAGAGAGTCTACCAATGTAAAATATGAAATGATAGACTACACTCGGTGTTCGATGCATTACGCCTGTACATCTACGTATAGAACTCATTACATGAAATGGTGATAAACGTTGAAAATGTCCATTTTAAATATATAATCTACCAAAAATTATTTTAATCAAGTCAATCAATACATATTTTAATAGCCACAAAGTTTACAATTTTTAATTTTAACTAATTAAAATTTAGAAAACTTAAAAATTATATTTGATAGATTCAATCAAAATAAATTTTAGACGAATACATATTCGAAATAAGTACATTCTATTTAATTGAGGAGTACATAGTACATCCCTGCACAAGTGATCCTTTTAAAATGTAAGAGAAATACACAAACATTCACCTTTTTTTTTTTTTTTGAACAAAAGGGCAAGAGTCATTCAAAATGGGGAAAAGCATTCCCAAAATTACAAAGGAAAAGCTGGGAAATAGCCCGACGAAACAGAGAAAATAAATATAAATAGCCCGGGCCAAGCAGTATAAGCATATACAAAAATTCACAGCCGAGTAAAGACAGAACACCCAGGCCAATGAAATAAGCATTACAGACTGCCAAAGATTCCTTCACCATGAGACTGGTGGCGAGGAGGGTTATTTCTGAACTAAGTCTGAATGTTAATTTAGAGGAGTCTTAATGGTTAGCAATGCATAGCTCATTAATCTTGAAATTCAAGGTGGCAAAATGAGAGGCAAAAGCAAGCACTTTTAGTTGCCATATGCAAGAAGAGGGGGTTTGGATTTGCTTGAGGATATCATCATTAGGATGGAGGATCTGGTCAATAGGAAGGTCCAAGGATTCAGCATGAGCAGCAGCTTCTCGAACAGTAGATGAAGAGCAACCAAGCCATCAGTAAAGTTGAAGAAGGTAGCGAAACAGCCAGAGGAATCGATACTCCAATACCATGTGCCCAGGAAGTTATGGTTGTCCAAGAAGGAGAGGATCAACCGACAAGAGGAAGGGGGGAGAGGAAGGGGGAAGAGGAGGAGGAAGATTCCAAAAGGAGGAGAAGATACCATCCAACCTAAGGAGGTCATGGTTGGAGAGAATGAAGAAAATTCTATCTCCAATATCATTAGTGATGTTCAGAAGAATCTTGAGATGAGAAGAGAAGGTGTTTTGGACGATTCTGAGATTCCTCTCAGACCAGTAGTACTAAATCAAAGCAAGGATGAATGAGTTTGGCAGCAAACGATTGGAGGGAAGGTGGACTAGATGAGATGAGGAAGGACACCTACTCAATGATGGTGCCAGAAGAGGGATGGAAATTGAATTTGGTGTAGATGGCTCTCCAAATGAAGTCAACGAAGTCACAAGAGAGAAGGTGACTACCCGATTTGAAGCAAACATCTGATACCGAAACTGTTAAGGAGGTCAGTAGTCTTCAGGCCCTGGTTGAAAAACAACCAAGCAAAGATGGAACATAGGTTAATGAAGCCAGGGAACCAAGCCAACTTGGTCCAAGAGGGAAGGGGGAGATTAAGGTAGAAATAGGAAAAAGCCAAGGAAATGGAAAAGGAGCCCTTGTCATCAGCAGTCCAAAGACCTAAATCATTAGAGTTAGTGAGGGGGAGCTTAATAAGAAGAATGAGGTCTCAGATAGCTCTGAGGGTAGCAGATGCGTGGGTAGGAAATGTCCAATTGTCGTTGCAGATAAACGAGCTGACAGGGATGTCACAAACAAGGCCAAGAGCAAGTAAAGGTCCATGCCCGTAATGGTCCAAGAGAGTAAATCCTGGACTGAGCCAGGGGTCAGACTAGAACAATGTATCCCTCCCATTGTCGATATAGTGTAAAATGAAGGGTTTGGCAATGTCATGAGTCACAATGATAGATTTCCAGGCCCAAGAGACGAGCCTGGTGACTTTTACAGTCAGAAACTTCACTTTCTTAAGTACTTGGTGCAGATCTATTTGATCCACAGGTTATCTTTTTTAGTGGCAATGGCCCAAACTTGCTTCATAAGATAGGCTTTGTTTATGAGGGGAAGGTTTTTGAGACTAAGCCCACCATTGGCTTTGGGTTTGCAAATGGTATCCCATGCCACAGTATGCAACATTACGAACCTCATTATATCTCCAAAGGAATTTTCTCATGAGCATCTCAATGGCCAGAAAGCAAGTCTTAGGGATCATGAAGGCATTCGCCTAAGAAGTATGCATACAATTGATGGTGGAGTTGAGGAGATTCTACCCTGCCAGCGAGCGAGATAGAGGAGCAGTTCCAAGAGTTAATCTTCTTTCTGATTTTTGAGGTGAGGCTTGCGCAATCGAAGATGTGTAGTCTGGAAGAAATAAGGGAGAGGCCCAAGTATGTGATTGGAAAATGTGTTTCATTCATACCCAGCAGAGAGAGATTCAGCTTTATTTGTGGTCGAACCAGAGAAAAAGATTTGAGACTTCAAGGGGTTGATAGAGAGACCCGAGAAGGTGCAAAACTCATCAAGAATGGCTTTGATGGCGGAAGTGGAGGAGAGATCACCAGAGGAGAATAACATAAGGTCATCCGCGAAGAGAAGGTGAGAGATAACGGTGTTGCCCTTAGAGAAGGGACAAAGGATCTTCTTCTCAAAAATCGCCCAATCCAAAGAAGAGGAGAGACTTTCTATAACCATCGCAAAGAGGAAGGGGGAGAGGGGTATCCTTGTCTGAGACCCTTGGAGCTGTTAAAGAAACCATAAGGGAAATCATTAATCATAACCGGGAAGGATGGGGAAGATATGCATTCCCAAATCAAGCTAATCCAGTTGGCAGAGAAGTTCATAGAGCGAAGGATGGAGATAAGACAGCCCCACTTGATGTTATCGATTGCCTTCTTGAGGTCAATTTTAATACACATCCGAGGAGGGCCATGGCTAAGGTGAAAGCCATGAACGAAATCATGTTAGAATTGAATGTTAGTGGAGATATCGCGGCCCGGAATGAAAGTAGTTTGATTATAGCTGATAAGCATAGGCATGACCTTCTTGAGTCTATTGACCAAAATCCTGGAGATGATTTTGTACAATTCATTTGTGAGAGCAATGGGACTGAAGTGTTCAGGCTTGTCAGCTTGGGGGAGTTGGGAATGAGGGTCATAAAGGATGCCTTGATTTGCTCAAGGAGTTTAGAGGAGGAGAAGAAATCGGAGATGGCCGCAGCGACACTGTCTCCAACTGGCCTTGTAGAAGCAACCATTGAAACCATCCGGACCCGGGGATTTGCAGGGATTAGCATGGTGAACAACGAGATCAACTTCAGAACAGTCTAAAGGAGCGTCAAGCAGAGAAGATTCATTGTCCCCTAAAGTAGATCTGATCTTGAATCTGGCAAGGGGTGTCGACGTGATGGGCAATGTGAGGGTCCCAGATTTGCTCTTCACCAATTGGGTAGCCCTCAAAGAGATTCATGTAATAGTTAACCAACATCTGATTTCAAAAGGGTCTTCAGTAATCTAGTCATCAGAACGACGCGTTGAGGAGATGTTGTTTTCATGCTAGCGGATTTTGATAAGAGTTATAGAAAAATCTACTGCTTAAATCTTGAGATTCAAGTTCATCATCTTGGCTTTTTGTTGGAGGGGGCTTTTTTCACAGTCAATTTGGAATTCCAAATGCATCTTGGAGTTTTGCATGAGAGAAAAGTTAATAGTAGAAGTGTTTGAATTGAAGGAAGACTGTGCATCATCAAGGGAAACTCTTGGCGGTAGCAATCTGAGAGGAGATTTTGGGGTTGGCTCTATGCCATTGAGTCAGAGCTCTTTTAATATTCTTGAACTTGGAGACAACTTAGAACATAGGGGAGCCCTCAATCAAACGGTTCCATTCCTCAGTGATGATATGATTGAACAGTGGGATGATTCCTCCAGCTATTGGTGAATTTGAAAGGAGGATTTCCCTTGAAATTATCACAGTTGATTCTGAGCAGGTTCCCACTGTGATCCGACAGACCAGGCCCGAAAAAGTAGTTGTTGCTGTGATTGAAATTGTCGAAGAAAACATGGTTAACAAGTACCCTGTCAATAAGAGTTCAATTCTTGAATCACCAAAAGTGTTGTTAGACCAGGAGAAAGAAACCTGTAGGTATTGAAATCACAAAGGAGAGCTTCATCGATACAGTCATTGAAATCCCTCATGGCAATGGTGTTTGGTCGAGATCCCCCCATTTTTTCATCTACGCCATTAAAGCACTTTGGCTCGTGGATCCTGACCTTGGTGATCTCCCTTAGAGTTGGCCCGCTGTTGGCCACGACCTTCTCCAAGACCACAATCTTGGCCTTCAACTCCTCAATACAGTTGAAATTGCCAAGGATGCAGATGGGAGAGTCATTGTTTCTGGTAAAAGTCCTGAATGGAGTTCCATAGGTCGGAACGATCGTAGGGACAGTTTGCCCCATAGATATATCCCAGCAGGAGGTGGTTTTGAAAATTTGGAAGGTTCACCATGCAGAATATAGCTTGGGGGTTGTAAAGAGGATATTCAAAGAGATATTACTTCTCCAAGCCAACCAAACTCTTGCATAACTGCAGACATCCACATTAAAAAAATTGAACCAGTTGTGAGGGAAAGATGCTTTTAGCCATGACATACATATTTTCAGGTTTCACTTTGCTTTCAAGAATGCAAAAGATATCTGCAGAAGTGGACAAGATTTTGTCCCGAATCTCCAGCTGCATACGGGGACGATTCAGACTCGCACAGTTCCATGAGACAATGATCATGGAAAGGTTGGTGTGCCGACTAGCATAGGATCTGCCGCTTCTGCAGTAGGTTTCCAACGATTATAATCTTCAACCATGAGTCAATCTCTTTAATGCACTCGTCCAGATCATCCGGAGGAATTTGAATTTCAGGATTTAGGATTGGACCAAGAAGGGGGTTGTCGTCCAAACTAGCCAAAGCAGCAAATTTGTTGGAAGAAGGAACGGGCTCACAAATTTTCAATGCTCCATCACGTTGATGCTTCTATCTCTAGGGAATAAAAGGCTCTACCGTGGCTATCTCTTTCCCTTTAGAGGGAGTAACAGGGTCTCTAGATTTTGTCATGTGGGGATTTAAGTGATCAACTTGGCGGGCAACAGTAGATAGATCATTTGGTTTTTTAACCCAAATCTTTTTGGGTTTCTTAGGAGCACTAGGGTATTCACCGGATGAGTAGTTGAAGGTTTGTCAGGTAAAACAACATTTAGGTTTCCAGTCGTATTCAACTCGTTGGTAGATAGTACCTTTATGGGTTATGAGGCTTAGAGTTTCAGGCAGCAGAGTAGCAGGGGTAATCTCAAAGCAAATACGGGATTGGGAGAGATTGATTCTGTTAACTATAGTAGCATCCATGAACAGTGGGTTACCGACTAAGCTCCCAATCCTGTTCAGATTTTTTGTGGTTCGAAAGACGCCATGGAGGTTAGGAAGTTTGATCTAGAGGGGGAGAGAAGGTCAGGTTTTCTTCGTCAAGATTTATAGAAAGATCCCATCTTTTGAGTAGAAGGGGGTGACTTTGTCTAAAGTAGGGGCCATTGTCGAGCACTTTCTGGCAGTCATCTTTGGATCCGAATTTGAAGAGAAAATAGACATCTCTCATATAAGTGATCTCCAGACCAAGAGGGGAACCCATTGCTTCATAAGATCACTCTTGACAAGAGGGTAGTAAGGTTTCCTACCAATGAAGTAGCCCATAAGGTAGGAATTCCAGTCTTCTTCTCCTTCAGCGATGTCATCGGTAGGGAATACTGTAGAGAAAGGGGAATTACCTGTATCTACAAGGTTTAGATTCAGGGAAGATTCCTTCTTTTTCTGGAACAGGGAAACCTATTTTTTTCTTGAAGAGCACCCGACAGAAGGTGGAGCACCTTGAGGATGATGGGTTTGGTTATCAATAGAGTGGATGGCCGACTGGTTGCCTTGATGGAGCCTCTCAACAATGATAGGAGTATGCGAGGGGTCAGAAGGGGGTAGAGGGAGAATAGAGGGTTGGGCAGAAGTTAATGAGGGTTGCTTTGCCTGTTTGCCAAAACCTTGATTTGCCAGAGAAGAGGGAGGCCTCTTGGAAGATGAGCCTACCACTCGTGGGGTAGTCGGGACTAGGATACGAGGAAAAGTCACCTCAAAAGTACTAGGAGCAGCAGTATCCCAAAGGTAAGCCTACCACTCCTATGGAAGGCAGAGGAGCATTAGAAGCGGAGTTGACCTCATTGTCTTTGTCACGGATCCCACCGTTACTGGTGGAAAATGACGGGGAGAGAGAGGCAGATCTGATCTTCGCCCGAAGCCAAACTAATAAGTTCAGGTTCGGTGTCCACCGGAATCAAATTTCTATTTGAAGAAGCAAAAATAGCTGTTATCATTTGAACCTTTTTTTCCTTGTCTGCTGCATAGAAATCGTGCAGATTGAAAGCAGAACGGCCTTCCGAGGTAAGTCCTTTGATGAGTCGAGGAAGGCATTGGAAGGGTTATGGCGAAAATATAATGCAGCTCTGTCAGCCCCTTGAAGGAGGAGCTCAGTCCTAAGAGAGGGAGGAAGGAAGCCCTTCTTTTTCTTACAGATGTAGTCAGCAAGAGTTCAATCTTCTCCTCATTGTCACTACATTTGATAAACTTACGTTGGAAGCCCTCAATTTTACCAAGCTTGATTTTCTATTTAGCAACGTGAATAAGATCATCAGAAGCAACAAGGGGATGTCAACACCCTTTTTGATGACTTCCATCAAAGAGCTGATCTTCACATCCTTAGACTAGAACTCGGAGAGAAGAGTCTGCTCAAGAGCTTTAGCTTGATGTCGAGGATCTAAGGAAAGATTAGGGAACAGATCTGGATGTTCCTTGGAAGGGTTTTTCTACTTCTTGTTCCTTCCCATAATAACATGAGATGGAAAGGCAGAAAAAATTCAGGGAAACAAGAAAAAAACAGGGAGAAAACATCTAGGGAAATGAGGAAGAAAAGGATCGGATGCAGGAAGGAAAGAAGAGGAGCAAAAAAGAAAGAAGAGGAGCTTTTATATCATTTAATGACTATATTTCAAATGCTATGATTTATGGGCCCTACGCATTCCACATGTCACCCTTTTTTATGATTTGACATATGATGCTTTTCCTCATCATTATGAAATGAAATTTATTTTCTACATATATTTGAATATTAAAATTCATTTTTTAAATAAAATTATATATATATATCCATATATATATATATATATATAAATATTGGATTATAGAAATAGATGACTTAATCTAGGAACATTATTTTTAATTAATGACCTTCAAATTATCTATCAATTTTATATATTAATATCAAGTTTAAAATATATTTTTAATATTCAAGTAATCTATGAAGGACCCTCCTGATATGACAGTTGAATCACGAGTTTCTCGTGACTCAAATTAAAATAAGTAATATTTGACAATGAGTTGGGATCCATTAATCTTAAAAAATTATTTAATTATTTATTTATGTGAGAATTCTAAAAAAAAACATTTCATTGAATACGTAAACCCATCTGATTTAAACTAAATAATATACATAGTTATAATGGAGTTTCCTAGTCTCTATTATTTCAGTTGCTTAAATCAAATAAACAAAGTTTTTTAAGTAAAAATTCTTTTTCATAATTGATATGTTCACCATCTGTATTTTAATTTAGTAAGGTTAATATATAAAAGATATAATTATTATTATTAAAAGAAGTAAATGAGTCACGAAAGCTAATGACTCCGTGATGTCAGGTTAGACTTTTCTATCTAAAAATAAATTTTAATTGATACGATTATAGATCCTAAAATTATGTGTCAAATTATGAGTGCTACCATGGTATTTCTCTTAATAACTTGATATGTGGAATGCATAGGGCCCATAAATCATAGCATTTGAAATATAGTCATCAAATGATATAAAATTTTAATTTTAAAAAATTATCTTGTTTTTGTATTATAAGAAAAAAAAATGGATAGTTAGGACCATGAAATCTTAACTTAGACTCAGGCATCCGTTTTCCGAATCCTATATCAGATAACTTAGACTCAGGCATCTGTTTTCCTGTAGAATATTAATTTTAAGATTACCGAATGTCATCTAACTAAAGGACAATTCCCTGAGCGTACGGGATGGAGCGAGCGAGCGGAGGGTTTTTACAGGTGATCTGGAAGCGGAAGGCAACATACGCGACGGGAGAGAGCGGTAGGAGGATCAAGGATTAGAGGGTTGGCAGATACAGAAGGCGAGGAATTGCCGGAACAATGGAGGAGACTCCTCAATCACACTCTTTGTTGCTAAACTTCCTGAGTTGGCCGGAAACAACTACATGCGGGTGGCTACAAGATCTTTTCCAACGATGGGGGACGGTTAATGATGTGTTTGTGCCAAGAAAGACAGATGCAACAGGAAGATCCTTTGCTTTGTGAGAATGGCAAGAGGGAGCCAAGTAGAAAAGGCAGCGGTGGCTGTAAATGGTCGGTTTGGGTTGGGAAAAAGCTTCAAGTAAATCTAGCCTTTATTTAATAGAAAGGATGACAAGATGAGCTTCAAAGGGGAGCAAGTGGGGTACCGGAGAAGGAATTGATTCTGGGAAAACAATTTTTGTCTCAGAGAAATGATCCTCGGGTGAAAGCAAATCCTGACTTCAAGGAAGGCAGAGCTAGTAGGAAAATAGGAAGTTGGGCTGATCTGGTCAAGATCAGTAGCCCGAAGGAGAGTCCTCCCTTTCTTGGGGAGGCAGACTCGCTTCCCAGCCTGAGTTGAAGATGGACCTCACGGTGAACTCCAGGGATGAGGCAGAAATTAAAAGCTGGCTTTCTAATGCAGTGGTTCTTGCTGCTCAGGGTGAGACCTCCAGATCAGAAGTTTTAGTTGCATTGGCTAAAGAGGGGCTATCTGTTAAGCAATGCAGTTTGATTGAAGATAAACGGATCTTGGCCTCATTAGCTAACAACATGGAAGTGAGAAAATGCTTGGCGATGAAGCCGAGTTTGGTCAGAGTTGTTGGAGAATGGCGTTCAGGTATGTTCAGTCACAACAGACTCGTTTGGATCAGGAGTTATGTTTTTCCACTGGAAAGGTGGTCGGAAGATATCATCAGAGCTTTTGGGGTAAGGTTCGGCCAGTTACAGGAGATCTATTTGCGAAATCGGAACAAGGAGGATTGTTCTCTTCTTCATTTCTTGCTAAATATCGGGATTCATGACATTATCCCACAGATAGTTACGGCATGCATCAATAGTAAACTATTCCCGGTGATGTTAAAGGAGGTGGTTTCACCGGATGAATGGCCGGAAGCCGATTAGTTCTGGTTCATCTTTAGAGGCCGATAGGTCAAGGTCATTTCTGGGAACCAGTCAAGGTGGGCCAGGTGGCAACAGTGTAGAGAGGGCAGAGGTGAAGGCGGTGGAGTGTTTTGTCAAGGAAAGTCTGCAGGAGGAGAGTAGCTATGGGGAAAGGTGTCATACAGACGGCGCTGGCAGTGTTTTAAGTCCCCTCAATCAAGCTGGAGACAAGCATGGCTGGCTTTTCAACAGGTCAAATGAAAAGGCTCTTAAATCAGCCAGCTTGGGTCAAGCCTTTGTGTTTGGGTGTGGCCCACGTATTAACATAAGTCATCTCCCATCTCCTTTGGGTTCTGGACTCCCTAGGTGGGTTTTGCATAATGGGCCAGCTCCTAACTTACAGGTTTCAGCTAGCCTCTTACAGAGTTTGCAAGTGGGACTAGAGCCCAGTTACGTTCCAGATTATGTTTCGAAGGTGAGGTCAGGAGAGATGCGTTTCTCCCCCAATTTTTTTCCTTGTCCGTCTCTGCAGTGCTTCTTCTATCGGCAATGAGAGGGTGCTCGGCACAGAGGGTGGTGATGCTCTTGGGGTGGGGCCCTCCCCTACCGTCGATGATCTCTCCAGTACAGAATCTATTTTCCATCCAGACCTGGGATAGATGAATTGAGTTCTTGGGACTCCAGGTTCGCAGGAGATCGTGGAAGATCTTCAGGGAGTTCGTGTCGGGGATATCCCCTGATCTCAAGGAGGGCTCGTTTTCGATGGAAGCCCGGGCTAATTCTAGGTTGGATTTTACTTCCATATCTGATTCTGCATTCTTAGATGGCTTCTGAGGAAACTGAGAATAGATTAAAAAATAAAATAAAGGAAAATCTATTCTAAAAGAGACTGATGGGGAGTTGGAAAATCTAAAAAATAAAGGATATTCAATGGAGGATGGTAAAGAAATTTTGAAAGTTGGAAGACAAATGGGATTCACATTTAGAAGTGAGGTGCAAGCTCTGGAAAATTTGGAGAGATTGGAAGCAATGGACCATTCTTCATCCATTTCATCTAGAAGTTCTATCAGACTTAGACAAGCTTTTTCTTGTCAAGGATCACATCCTTTGTTCAAATTTTACTGTAAGCAGGGCTTAAAGCATTCATCTAGGTGTCTCAGGTAGCCATCGGTTTCCCAATGAAGACTTTAATCTGGAATGTCAGGGGGTTTGGACTCCAAGAAAAAAGGGGAGCTATAAGGAGATTTATTAGAAAAAAAAATGATAGATATTTTACTCATTCAGGAAACCAAAAGGGAGGATGTCTCAATTCAGCTAATTAAGGAGATTTGGCGAGCAAGAGAATGTGGGAGTTTTTTTAAACCAGCGAAAGGAAGGTCGGGTGGCTTGCTCACTTTGTAGAATACCTCAAGATTAAAAATCGGGGCAAAAAGAAAGGATTCACGTTCAATTTCAATCAAAGGTGAATGGGTTGAAGAGGGAGTGGAAGTTTGCATCAGAAATGTGTATGGGCCGAATGTGGAAGGGGAGAGGGAAATTTTTAGGATCGAGCTGGAAGGAATTAAATTATGGGTTGCTGCGAATTGGTGTGTTGGGGGAGATTTCAATGCAATTAGATTCCCGTCGAAAAAAAAGGGGAAAGGGGCTATACAAGAACAATGGAAGCCTTTTCTAGTTGTATAGAGAATTGTGAGTTTATTGATTTACCACTTATTGGTGGGCGATTCACTTGGTCGAATGGGCTAGTCGAGAGGAGCCTTATAGCAGACTCGACAGATTCTTGATTTCGGCGGGGTGGGAATCCCTTTTCATGTGGGCAAGCCAGGTTAAACTCTATTGTCCTATTTCTGATCATTGTCCGATTCTTTTTTATTCTGAAGAGATTGATTGGGGTCCGAGACCTTTCAGATTCAACAATGCTTGGTTGTTAGATCCTAAGTTTATTAATCTCTTAAAAACTTGGTGGATTGATTTCAATGTTTATGGTCGGGCTGGCTTTGTTTTATATAAGAAACTTAAACTGCTTAAGTGGAAGATAAAAGAATGGGCTGCTTCTCATGGAGGTAGTGTGTTTGAAAGAAGGATCTAGCTATAAAGGAACTTGAGCTCTTGGATAGAATTGAAGAAGAGAGGGATCTTGAAGAGGGTGAAATTACTACTAAGAAGGAAGCAAAATCTCTTTTGTGGAATTGTTTGAGGATAAAGGTGGAGTGGAGACAAAAATCCAGGGCTTTGTGGTTACAAGAGGGAGATAAAAATACCAAAATTTTCCACTCTTGTGCCTCAAACAGGAATACTATTAATAGTATCCGATCAGTGGTGGTGGGGGGCAGGTGTCTTTCTTATTAGGCTAACATCTGGGAAGCTGTGGTGAAGTTCTTCTCTTATATTTTTCGGCCTGATTCTGATCCTTCACTTCCTACTTCCTAGTGCGGCGCTGATTCCTCCTTTGCCTCTCTCTCCTGGTCAATCGCCTTCACTTGATGCTCCGGGTACCTTCTCTTCTTCTTCCTTTTCTTCTTCGGTTTCTAGCTTTTTTCAGTATCCTTGTGTGTTGTCTGTTTCTTGCTAGACAGCTGGGAGGCTGTTCCTTATCGCCATCTGTGTTGGTGTCTGGTTGTATTGATGATTCATTGAGTTCGTGGCGGAGATTTTTAGTGCCTTCCCCGTTGACACTCTCAGTTGATACGGTACTTTTGGAGCCCTCTGAGTCTCTTTTTGGTGGAGCTGTTCATGATCCGGCTTTGGTTGTTTGGTCTACCTCTTTGATTTTAGATTTATCTAGCTTCAGAAGCTTCACAGTGTCGTCCTAGTCGACCATTTCAACATGTCGGGCGTCTTGCAGCAAGTATCCACATATTCCTTTCGTTGCGACGGCTTGGTTGCGAATGATATCTTGGGATGCCCAAGGTACTATCGTCATTTACTCTCCCCTTTACTCCATAGTGGGTTATGACTCTCGGGGTGTCTCTTCCCCCTCTAGGGATGCTTTCTTCCCTCTTTCTTATTTCTACACCCCTTCCTTTCCCTAGGACTTTTGGCTCTCCTTTTTCTATTCTTAGATCTGCCTCTAAGATTGAACAAAACCCCCTTAGTTCAACCATGGATGGAATCAGCTTTTCCAAGATTAGTGAGCTGATGGCATTGTGGGTAGAGAGGGAATTTACTTTGGAAGAAATTAGGGAGGCTTTGTAGAGTCTAAATGGAGATAAGGCCCTTGGCCTTGATGGTTTTAATTTCTCATTTTTCAAGGCTTGTTGGTTTTTTGTGGGCCCTGAGGTGTTGAGGCTTTTCAAGGAATTCTTTGCGGACGACATTATCAATAAGGTTTTAAAAAACTCTTTCATAACCTTAATTTCGAAAAGAGAGGGGCCTTCAAAACTTTCTCATTTCCGCCCTATAAACCTTGTGGGAAGTATCTATAAGTTGTTGGCTAGGTGCTAGCAGATAGACTGAAACAAGCATTGCCAGATGTTATTGGCGATACTCAAGGCACAGTTATCAAAGATAGACAAATCCTGGACGGTATTCTAGTTACCAATGAATTAGTCCATATGAGAAATAAGGAAAAGAAACCGAGCTTGCTTTTCAAGATTGATATAGAGAAGGCGTATGATTGTGTTGATTGGTCCTTTGTGGGTTATCTTTTTGAGAAGATGGGTTTTTGTGGTAGATGGCAAAAGTGGATGAAGGCTTGCGTGGAGGGTATGAGATATTCTATCTTGGTGAATGGTTCGCCTACTGACCCAATTGATGCTAGTAGAGGGCTCAGGCAAAGGGATCCTCTGTCGCCCTTTATCTTTACAATGGTGGACTAAAGTCTGAATAGGTTGGTGAGAAAGGCTAAAGAACTGGGCATTGTGAAATGTTTCGAGGTTTGCCAAGGGGGGCCAGCTATCACACATTTGCAATTTGTTGACGATACCTTAATTTTTTGTGACTATTGCAAAGAAGAGGTGTTGGGTTATCGGGCAATTTTGAGATGCTTTGAGTTGGTATCCGGATTGCGGATAAATTTAGGCAAAAACACTCTCATTGGGGTTGGTTCGAATGGTTTAGAGGTCAAAGATTGGATTGTTGAAGTGGGTTGTGGTTTGGGCAAACTTCCCTTTGTGTACCTTGGATTGCCTGTTGGAGGTAACCCTAGATTCAAGACCTTTTGGGCACCAGTTGTTGAAAAAAATTGAAAGAAGGTTGGTGGGTTGGAGTAAGAAGTTTCTTTCCTTGGGGGGTAGGGTGACTCTTTTGAAATCTGTTCTAATGAATCTACCCACTTACTTCCTTTCTCTTTTTCAAATGCCGAAAGGGGTGGCCAAAACAGTGGAGAACTTTTTAGGCGCTTTCTTTGCGGGGATAGGGAGGAGAAAAGGAAAGTCCATCTTGTGGGTTGGTCGGAGGTCTCCTTGTCGAAATCTAAGGGAGGTTTGGGCCTTGTACCCATACACTTGAGGAATGCGGCTTTACTCTGTAAATGGGGGTGGCATTTTGGTAGAGAGAATAATGCTTCATGGGTCCAAATTTTGAAGGTAAATATGGAACATCTGATACCAATGGTTGGAACTTGGGTGATGAAGTGGAAAAATCAGGGTCTCAAATCATTAAAGCATGGTGGCGGTTATGTAAAGGCAGGTCGGAAATTGGTAATCTCTTTAAAGGATATTTGCACCCTTTAGTGGGTAATGGCAATCGAACTTTCTTTTGGGAGGATTTATGGTTGCGGGATAGAGCGTTGAAGGATTGCTTCCCCATGTTGTATAAAGCATCTAGAAATCAGAAGGAGTTGGTGATGGATGTCTTAGGCGAACAGTAGCGAGGAGCTTTGGCTTTTTGACTTTCGTAGAGAGCTCAGAGATTTTGAGGTGAGCAGTTTGGAAGATCTTAAGGCTATGCTGAAAGATTTTTCAATGGACTTAGAAAGTGATGATGAGCTTATTTGGACAGGGAACTCCTCTGGGATCTTTTCTGTCAAATCTCTAGTTGAGCTAGCTTCTCAGGACTTGGTCGGGTCGGAGGTTCCTAAGAATCTTATCTGGAAAAGTTTAGTCCCATCTAGAGTTCAATTGTTTTTATGGTGTTGTACAAAGTGGAAGGTGTTGACAAGGTTGGAACTGAGGAGTAGGGGTCTTATTAACTCGGAGGGGGATGTTAAGTGCCCCCTTTGTGAGTTAGCTGAGGAATCTATCGATCATCTCTTTGTTACTTGTCCAATGGCTTGGAGACTTTGGTGTAGTTTCTTGAATCTTTTAGGAGTCTCTTGGGTCTGTCCTTGGATCTTCGGGGGGGGGGGGGGGGGGGGGGGGGGTTGTTCAATTGTGGTTTCTCGCTGGAGTGAGGTCAAGGAGAAAATGTGTTTGGAACATGATACCTGGTGTGGTCTAATGGTCCATTTGGAAGGAAAGGAATTTAAGGACTTTTGAGGGGATTGCTGCGGAGTTCAAAGACTTGTTTCACAATGCTAAATGGAGATTATGTACGTGGTTGTGTGCTAATAAGAATTTCAGTGATTGCAAAGTTGGAGACTTGTTTATGTCGTGGGAGGGTTGTCTAAAGTCCAATACCCGTAGGAGGAAGCATCAGGAGGTTTGGTCCCCTCCATCGAGTGGTTCTTTAAAATTTAATGTGTATGGAGCTTCTAAGGGTAAGCATGGACCTGCTGGGATTGGAGGAGTTCTTAGAGATTATTTGGGCCACACTAGTGTCGTCTTTTCAGAATTTGTGGGGTCCTTGGAATCGAATGAGGCTGGAGCTTCTTAGTATTAGAAGAGCCTTGACCTTAGGTTTTGGTATGGGGGGAGGTAGTATAGTGATTGAGAGTGACTCATCCAACGCCATTAAATGGGCTAGTGGGGTGAAGCGTCTCCCGTGGAGGCTTACCCCTTTGGTGAGAGAGATTAAGGTGTTGATGGCCAGAATGGAGGTGTCTTTTTCTCACATTAGTCGATCAGCCAATGGGGTGGCAGGATTTTTTCGCTAAAAATGGCATTGATGGAGCTATTCGGGGCTCTTTCTATTTTTAGGGAGGTTAACTATTCTTGTTGGGTGGTTTTGTATCTTGTTGGTTTTAGCTTATGTTTTCTTCTTTGTCGTCTATCTCTCTTAGGCCTTTTCTTTTTCTTTGTTGTTCTATATTTTGATACTTTTATTAATGATATCTTCATTGTCACCATTTCAAAAAAAGAATATTAATTTTAATATAATTATTTATATTTAAACAAATCTAGTAATTTTAATTAAAATTTTATGATCTATGAACCTCACACAATGCCACATGACAAGCTGTTAGGAGAAAATGCCATGACTCATGTCGTTGCCATGATAGCATTAAATCCTTTCTACAAATAAATACAGAGAGAAATGGAAAGACATGATAAAATCATTTAGAAAACAAAAGAAGGGGTTAGAAAAAAATTAAAAAGAGAACTGGGATGGGCTGGGTTGGAAATATAAGAGAGAGACTTGGAAATAAAACACAAATGCATACAATTATAGCATAGTTGGGCATGGCATGGGATGATGTAAAACACAATATACACAGAAATGTAGGGAAGGGATCACCACAAGAATTCCACAGGAAATGACCTTTTGTGGTAGAGTGGAAATCGTACTCAAAATTCCCATTTTCTGAAACGGTTCATATCCATTACTCCAATCCCTTGGAGTTGACTACTCTTGAGTCTTGATCTAAACTCTTCAATTACTAAGTCCCATATCTAAGTCACAAGGCAAATGTAACTATTGTAGTCTATTAAAATGTTTCCCTTTAACTTATGATAATAGTTGTAGACATTTATATTTAAAACGAGTATGCTAAGTCATATAATTTAAATGAAAGAAGTGACAAGTGGGTAGATCAAATAGGATGGCTTCCATTATTAACACTTGAGGAACTCTTATTTCAATGGTTAGCTTTTGACAGTGAGTTGTACCTCAAGAATGTTAACATGATTTTTTTCATTGTATCAAAGCAGGTTCCACGTGCAACAACTGCACAGAAGAGGGACGTAAATGTTATTTTCAAAATTGTTTATAAAATTGCTTAAAATAGGATTTTTAAGTTGAGAATTTTGTTTAACCGTTTAATTAGGTTTGTTCATGCTTTGTATTTCCCTGCTTTTTTTAGGCCACTTGGCTATTTTGTCTTTTTCAAGGTAATGCACAATACTCTGATTTCTGTAGGTGCTCTGTGCTATAGGTCCATTCTCAGATTTTCCGAGGGATAAACTCAGAAGTTCTGAACTGCATTTCGGGGTGTTCTAAGGCCTGGCACCAAGCAGTTGTAGAACATCTTCATCTGCAAACTTCCTTATCCGTATGCCTCTCAGTGAAGAGCAGATTCTAGTGCCTAGCATTTTGTTCAGAACTAGTTTGTACCCTCAGGGTTAAAATTCTCAGATTCACTGGAGGCTCTGCCTAGGGAAGATCCGAGACCAAAGACTCAGTACTTTATTTACCTTACGCTTTAAACACCTCGCATTAACTGTTATATTACTTTGTTTACAGTAAAACCTCGATAAATAAATGTTCGATAAATTAATAACCTCGCTTAAATAATAAAATCTTCTGGTCCCAACTCGGGCAATTGTACTAAATTAATAACCTCGCTAAATGCATAAGATAATAATTTTTTTGAAATCCTCAAGGACCCAAAAAATATAAATTAATAATTGATGAAGTACATAAAAAAATAGCAAACAAAAATTCATAATACAGTATGGAGTAACTTTTTACTTGACAACTTTTATTTTCTCAATTCAACTTTTTCGCAAAGTATGCATCTAAAGTTGTCTACCTTTTCTTTGTATCTAAACTGAGCTCAACCTCATCTTTAATTTTTTGCAATGTATACATCACCTCTAGTATATCTTTTTCATGTTGTAACAAATAGTTATTTAAGGTTACTAATGCTTGAAAGGCCTCTTTTTGGATTTATAAGCCATACATGTACAAGTAGTAGAAACATAATACTCTCTCTAAATTAATAAATATTAATTTATCGATAAATTAATAAATTATTTATTTATTGATAAATCAATAACCCCGCTAAGATAATAATTTCTCTTGGTCCCAAGAATATTATTTTATAGGGGTTTTACTATATTTTACCTTCATGTTTTCACGTGAAAGTTTTCCTTCTTGCAATTTATTTACACGTGTATTTCTACACGCATTACTTTCCGTAATTTATTTATACAATCTTATTCTTTTTAGTTTTCTTTCAAAACTCGCCGAATCACAGTGAGGAGATTCAACCATACCTTTTTATTTGAAATGCATTGCATGCTGCATTTAAATTCTAAAATTTGAATACCATTAACTCTAAGACAATAATGGGAACCATGGACAATAAAATGATGGAAAATACTTGAATCAGACCAGAAAGTGATACCTGACACTTCTTATATGGAAGGGGATGAAATTGGTTGTTCTAAGTATAGAACATAAGCATAAAAGAGTGGCCGGAAGCCGAGGCTTAGCCGTGTATAACGCAGTATAGGGTCCAGTTATGTGCCTAGAGGTTAACCGATTAATTTAGTTAGATGAGTACGCGTGGACGTTAGTCTCCAACTCATTTGTTTTGTATGTGTTATAATATCTGTGTTCAGGGCTTTGTGTGAAATATGGCAAAATGCGTAGTCTTGAAACTGGTTTGTGACTACGCACATTTTTTTTGTGCTCGGACTTGAATTTGACCATGTGCAGTCCTAAGCAAGGATACTAAACAAAATTCCTGGATCGAACGAGTAAGGCATTCCCCGATCTCTAAATGGGATAAATCACATAATTAATTATTGAATATTAAAGGGTAAAATGGACTCTACCGCTTTTCATACTTTTTGTCATTTACTTTATGCAATTTAAATTGCGTCATTTATTGATATAACCCGAGATGTGGGGGATTAACTATGTGTATTACAATTAACTTTGGTACTCTACGTGATTCCACATGTTCTGTTAGGGTTTACATGTTTACAATGTTTATCATGCAATTCTATGTTGAAACATGAGATAGACCGTATGTCAAAAAAAAAAAAGGATGATAAAATGAATGAGGTGATCTTTTACGGTTTTAGGCTATGAGGGACTAAGTGTGGTAGTTTTGCTACTTTTGAACGTTATTGGCTGTAAATGTTAAGTTACAAGCCATAGATACATGTCTTGACGTCTGTTAGTAAACTATACGATTATGATATCATATTCTTATTTAGCCTTTGCTTTGTAAAAAGTCTTAACATTTTGCAGAAGTAGATACGCATGCTCTACCATATTTGCTAGGTTGCTTTGTGAACGAAAATCATATGGTTTCAGGTAGGCCTGTAAACGGACTCTGCCCGGCCCGTGGACTGTCCGGCCCGAATCCTAGAGTCCATCAGCGAGCCGGACTCTAGAGTCCGATAAGGATTCGCGGATGGGTCCGAAAAGTCAGATAAGGACTCGGGCGGGCCGCGGACTATCTCGCGAATCCGCGAGTCCAATGGATTAAAATGGATTTTTAGGGCTTCTTACCGTTTCTTCTCAGTTCTCATTTGCATTGCATTGCCATTTCTTCTTACTGACGATTTCTTCTCATTTGCATTGCGATTTCTTCTGGCGATTGCTTCTAAGGCCGCCGCTCTCTCATGCTCGCTGCTCTCATTTGAAAGATCTCCCTCTCACCGGATCTCTCTTTTCTCCCTCTTTCCGTTCTCCCCTCTCTCGCACCTCTCTAGAAATCCGATCGAGACTTCCATCACCTGCAGCCTCTGCACTCAGATCGAGACTTCAGATTTTTTTGGTCGATCTGCAAATCTGTAAGTGATTAGAGAAGATAACCCAATTTTTTTTTTTTTAATTTGTTGAAAAAGGATCCGTTTTGGATGAGTGAAACTGGAAATCGTGGGTTTATCCATAGGGTTTTTCAGATCTTCTTACTTCTTTTGCTGATACGGAAGCACAAGTGGTCTCACAATATGTCATTTTGGTAGGGTTCTTTTATTAATTATTATTTATTTTTGAGGAAAAACAGAGTTTACTGAGAATCTTGTTTTTCGCCTCTGATGGGCTGACATTAGCCAAAATATCAGGCCAGTGTTCGAAAATATAAGCTATCTTTATCAGGCGATGCTGATATATGTGCTGAAACTGAGGTATCCATAGAGGAATGAGTGGATGAGATTACCCACTTGACTGAGTATCGGGAGCTTTCATCTTACAGAAAACACATGATTTGGGTGTATGGCACTGGGAGATTACTCCATCTTTGGTGATTATTCTTCTTTACTTTTTTTGCTTTTGGTTGTTTCCATCATATTGTTTTAATTAAGCATGATATGCTGATTTACCAGGTTTTCATGAGAGAATGCTTGTCCATCTGTTTGGTTTTTAGTCTCATGGCTGTTTGAATCTTATTATAATATTTCATTGGACTGAATAAGGATGGGGTCATGTTGTGATCATCATCAGCAGAAGAAGAAACCCAAACATGGGCACCCCACGTCCGGGCCAGGCAAAAAGCAGAAGGAAAAACCCAAACATTGGCAGCTCACATCCCAGGCCAGGCCAAACTACATAGCCCAAAACAATGGCAGCTCACATCCCGGGCCAGGCCAAACTACATAACCCAAAACAATGGCAGCCCACACTCGAGGCCTGGGAAAGTAACAAAGTAACAATGTATTATGTCTTATTAAGTGTGAAATGTAAGCTCATTGAAGGTAATCTAAATAATGGTTAGGTACACCTTTCTGTGAAAAATGAGTTACTAGACCTCAATAACATGCTTTCTTTGATTTCATCGACTTTTTTTCATTTTTTATCTTAAAGTTCTGTATAAAAGCAATTACATTTCCCAAACAATGGGGTCTGTACTTCTGGAAAACTGGTTCTAGGGTGTCTCCAAATGGCTCCATTTTTGCATTCAGACAACATTCTTTCATATTTAGGGTTTGTTCATTTTGTATTAATCTCTCATACCTAGAAAATTGTGGAATCTACATCTTATTTGCTAAATTTACTGCCATGGCACTATTGATTCAATGAAAATCAACTCCATAGTTAGTTTACTGCCTTTTAGGCCATTGTCTACTTTTATTTTTGCAAGATTTGATTACAATTATCCATTGCCAAACTGAGATTCAGACAATAATTCATAGTGGAATTAATGATTATAGGTGTCCTGAGCTTTATAGTGAGGTTTTTTGAGAAGGGTCTGAGGTTTATGTTAGCTTTCTTTTAGTTGCAAGTTTTCAAAGAATGTGGTTTGTTGGGCTGGTTGCCTGGCCCAAGTTAGAGAGATCCTTGTAGGTTCATGTTCTTTTTTGGGACCAAAGCATTAGAGAAGCCCAGTATTCAAAATTCTTCTGTTCTTGTTCTGTGCAAGGCTAATTGACTCTATTCTAGTCAAAATGACTCGACTCTTTCTCAAGTTGATTTACTTTTGACCTGGGAAGCGATCTGGTTTCTCTTGTTGTATTGTCCACTTTTCTGAATTCTTCCACATCAGTACATGCATGCAAGATCCTCCACTACAGTTATTGTGCACTTTGCTGCAACTCTTTGTTTGAATTATGGTTCATTGATCTATTTTTTCATGCAATGGGCCTCCTGGGTGAAAATGTCTTGTTTCCCAAATAAAAAGATCCTAGCCATATCTAGTCTTTGGTATTTTTAGTAGGATCTTCTCATCTGTGTGCTTGTCAGGACACTCTTCATCAATGGTAGGATCCATGACCTCAGCAAGGGGTATGCCAACTGTGCATTTGCTGTTGTACAGGGCTCTGCAGTTCCTCCAGTTAATAAACTTATTAAGACCTTCTCCACCATTGTTCAAATCTCTTGCCATATGTTGACCCTACTATATGATGAGATGATTCCCATGACAGCAATTTTGGCAATATTTACTTGGACCGAAGATTGACTCAAAGCATTTGTGCACCTTGAACACCATGTGTAAAAATTCTTTGTAAACATGATGAATTCCCCATTTTAAACACTTTGCTTATTTGAACATAATTGTTTATGCAGTACAATTTCTAAACCTAATGAAAGGAACGACTTTATTGCGGAGAATGAGATAGATACGACATCTAACTCTTCTAGATCCTAAAAAGATGTACACAGGAAAAGGACGTCGACTGTTTGGAATGATTTCCATTATGTGGAGATGAATGGAGTTTGGACTGCAATATGTAATCATTGTTGGGGATTATTTACAGGTTCGAGTAGTAGTGGAACTTGTATGTTTTCTCTTTATTTTCCTGTTTTTAAACATCAAGCAATCTTGGACAAAGCCCTACACTTTTCACGATATGATTCTCATGTGAAGAAAGTGATACGATTGTTGATTTTAGGCTTTTGGTGTTTGGTTTATTTGTTAACTTTCACTGTAAATTCATATGGGCGTTTTTGTTGGTTGTTTTGCGTGTGAATTTCAGGTGAAGAGGATAAATTTGGTTTATGGTGGAGGGAGTGAGATGTTTGAAACTTGTAATTTTGGCAAAGGATCTCAAGAAACCTAAAGAGATGAAAGAGAATACAGTAGAGAGCTTCAATTCAAAAATCATTTTAGTGGATTGTAACATTATTATTATTATTATGTATATGTCTCTCTCATGAAGACCTCATTCGAAAGAAATGATGCAAATTAAAGTTTTTTTTTTCGAATTTTAATACTCAAAGACTTAATTGGAATTTTTTTTTTTAAAAAAAATCATCAATTGAAAAGTTCAAATATATCTTATTTTTTCTTTAAAATTATTTTAAGGAGGTATTAATGTGCCTTAAATCCAATATTTTGTTTAAAAACTTGAAAAACTTGGTTGATTTAGTTAGAATTAATTTGACTCAATAAAAATTTAAGTTGAACAATTCAAAAGTTGTTTTTTAAACTATAACCTTGTAATCTAGTCTTAATTTCTAATTTTAATTCAGATTATTAGAATAATGGGTTGAAAACAGGCAAAGGGGCCTTTATCGGGCAGTGGATTGTCCACCAGGATTATCGGGCCGGGCCGGGCTTAAGGCTAATCGGACTCGTATTGTTAGGCCGGGCCGCGGACTGTCCAATTATTCAATCGGGCCGGGCCGGACCTGGGTCCGTTCAGGTGAAGTTAGGGAATAACGTGTGGCAATGAAAAATGCATGACAAACTAGGTGAGATAAATATGCTGAGTATACGTGATGATATAATTAGACTGGATAGATCTATTTTTTTATAATAATATGCTGATATGTATGATAATCATATCGATATGATTTATTTCACTAGTTATATGTACTGTTGATAATAACATGCTAATAGATGTGTTAATGCATGTTGAGCTAATATAGTAGACTCTTATGTCTATTTTAATGACATAAGGTCACCAGTACAATGTATGCACAACAAGGACTGGTACTGCAGATAACCTTGGAATGGACTGGGACCTCGGTATTTTGAGGCACAAGTTAACCATCGGTCCAATTGAGTATGCATTCCATGGCACGTTGATATAAATGTTTTGGGCATTCAATATGATTGTTATTATCATAGTTGCAGGTTTGGGTGATAGGCCCTATTGTTAAACTGCATGTCTAGGTGCTAACCCTCTTATTATTATCATTATGATTATGGTTGTGTGTTGATTCTCACTATGTGTGATATCCCAGCTCAAATGTGGGATTAATTGTGATTAATTATAGTTAAATAAATAAATTTTAACAGTTGATTGTAATTTTTGTTCCTCTAATCATAGAGATTATCAAATGAGCTTCTCAACGGATCTAAATTTCACTTAATCCGAGTCCGATAGACTTTTTAATTTAAATCTCAAAGGATATAATGACAGATATGAATATAATAATATTATATTAGGCTTAAACTTTGGCTGCTCTGGAAATTCAGTCATTTGACTTAATTACAACTCCAAATTTTAGATTAATCAATATTTTTAAATTCTGAAATTAGTGAAATGCCAAGTTCGTCCTAATTTAATGTATTCTTACAGTCCTAAAATTTCCTAGATGACAAAGCCCCAATTTGATAAAGGAGATAGAGACCTAAAAATATATAGAGAGAGTCAGTACTTGATCTGTGATATAACTAAGCTTTTTGTATTTTTAGATTTTCAAAATATTGAGTTTTTTTTATATTTATTTTACTGCTAGAATTGTGAACCGTTGAACACTCTTTCTCTTAGATGGAGTTGTTTTTGTCTTTGAAACATTCTGAAACTTTAAAATATTTTTATTAGGCTATTTTGATCTATCTAATTGTAAAATTAGATTTCTCCTAAGCAATTTTTCAAAACTAGAGAATTTTGTTAAACCGGTAATTTTTATTAAAAGACTGAATTTTTTACATGGATTTTTCTCCAAAATTTGGTACCATGTCTATAATTTTATACCCGACTCAGTGGACTGATTAAATCAGTCGAGTGGGACCCAAGAATGTCTAGATTTAATAAAGGACATAGTGAGTACTAGTTAAAAGAAAAAAGGATAAAATAATATGAAATATATTAAGATAACTATTAAACCTATATGCTACGTACGGTAGGCATGCACCATGGATGGCAGTAACGCCAACCCATTGCTTATTTAAGACGCATGAAGGAACGAATGGAGGGAGTACGAAAAGTTTTGATTTGTAAATTTTAAATTTATAAATTCACTCGTACACAAATTATTTATAATACAGTGTTATAAATATGAGATCGATCTCACATAGAACAAGCAAAAGATGTATCAAAATATATATATATTTAGAATCTAGCGCTTGAATTGTTATGTTTTCTAGAAAATAGAGATGTAAAAAAATTAAATTATAAAATCAATCGTATTTTCATAAATTTAATTCTAAGTTACTAAAATATCTAATTGAAGATTCAAATTCAAAGGTTAGAACATTAATTAAATCTGCTTAAATTAATAGATTAATGTATATTTTATAGATAATCTCACACCTAAGTTTAAGAAAGCAAAATAAAGTTTAATTAAATTAAATTTCAAACTAGTTAATACATGCTGAAGGAGTGGTTTGAATACATAAAATGAAATACAAGAGTATTAATATACATGACAAAAATTAAAAAAATTAAATAATTAAAATACAACATACAAACAAAAGATTTAACATAACTAAAGACATGGAATAAATTTACAAATAAAATAAATGACAGAATATAAAAATGTATAATTTAAAGGTGGTTATGGAATTCTTCTTTCATCACCCAAAATAAATAAATAAATGAGAAACCTAGATCTGAAATTCACACTTAGAATTCAAAAATCAATTCACACCATGTAATTAAAATTCATAAACTTTAATCTAATTAAAGTCTAATTCTTAGATTTAACACTTATAACCTAAGTCATTTAATTAAACAAAGAATATAAATTTATAATCAAAAGATAGTATAAACAGAAATCTGAATAATCAGACTTTCCATGTTCTAAAAGAAAACGTTTCTTATTTATTTAATGGAAAAATTCAAGTACAGACATACATAAAATTGAGAACAAGAAAACAAAATGGAGACATAAATTTACAACTCTCACTTGTAAAATCGTGTGGGACCTCCTATCTTCTTGTCTCTTGATCTTTTTTTCCTCAGCCTTTGGTCCTCTTGAGCTCCAGGTCACATTCAATTTTGGCTATGGGTGAATGGGGTATTTATAGGCTCAAGAAAAGGATGGATGGTTGGGATTAAATCTAAGTTTAAGTTGATGGATTAAAGGATGAGATTAAATCTAATGAGATATGGGTGGTTGAGATTAAAAGTTGGAAAGCTAGGGCTTCTCTACGGTGTACACGAATTTGGATTGATGGTGGCTTGGGATGCAAGGTAACTTAGAGAGAAAGAAAAGGAATTGGAGAAAAAATAGGACATGGTTGAATTGGGCCTTAGATTTGGATTATAGGGTTATGTGGATTTGAACTCGGGTGGATTTGGGCTTATGGTTACAAAGTTCGAATATGAACCTGGAGCATTGGATCTTGAATTAGGGTTCGACTTTTGACTGGAGTATGAACTTGGGCTTGCTAGACTTGGATTCACACTGGCCTGGCCTAGTGTTTGACATTTGGAGCAAAGCTTGGCCCAACTGCAGTGGATCTCTATCCCATGGATCTTGATTTCAAACTCTTGAATTTAATTGAAAACTCTCTTATATTGAAATTAAATAATTAATCGACCACTTAAAAAAATCTAAAATATTGACTTAATATGGACTCTCATAAACGGATCCAGATTAATCAATTTACATTTATAACCTAAAAATGGCTTGAATTAATTATAAAATTTCAAATCTTCCATATAAAGCTCTCTTCCGGCAATTATCCACTGATTTATGATGATTTTCTGTATTTCCCTAAATTTACCTACAAACTAAAAGAAACCATTAAATACATCTTATATACACAAAATCAAGGCCAATTGACCTAAATATCAGGGGTAAAAATGTAATATTTCAGTGCTCAATAGAACAAAGGAAAAAGAAAGTCAAGTCTCTCTCTCCCTCTCGTCGCCTTCACTTCCTTTTCCTTTTGCTTTCATCTCTTTTTTTTTCATCCTTTCGCATGTCGCAAGCAAGCAACAACAGTAACATTCGAAGTTTCCCACATGTTCCCTCAGGCTTTCAAACTTAGCCAATCCTAAGCAGATTTTCGCGTTTGAGGTATCAAAATGATTTTATTTTCAATTCTATTAACTTCATAGCAAGTTAAGTTTTACTTAGGCTAATGTTGGACTTTAAAATTGATTTTTTCAAAATGGAGGGAAGGCATGCTTCTCTCTCAAATTTAAATTACACCCTTAAAATCGTTTTAATTTTACGCTCAAAAGTTTTTTTTCAGCATTTAATTAAAACAAGGGGAAATATTAATCCCATCTAATAGTTGTGTGTTTACTTTTATGCGTTGTATGTTTAAATTTTAGTATCATAACCTCTAGGTCAAACTATCATCCATAGTCGGCGCTAGTTGCTCGATGATACCATTTGAGGTGGTGCTTAGTCTCCTGGTGATCTTGAAGGGAGACACTGAGTACTTTATTTACATACAGTCTCTGTAACCTCTGGGCCGAAGTCCCCCATTAGTAGCGCAGTAGAAACATCGCTCAGTGACTGTCAGTAGAGAAGCAAAAACGCCGCTCAATGGTAAAAGGGGTTGGGCACTGAATGCTTTTATTTAATTTCCTGCATTGTACCCTCTGGGCTCGGTCTCAATACTCTTCGATGGTCATGAAGAAATACGTGTAATACCCCGCCCCAAAAAAGTCCCACATTGCTAGTGTCATTGGAAATTCCCTGGTATATAAGTAGTAGCATTTCTCCTTCTAGCACAAAGCCTTTTGGGAGAAATAGTGGGTTGGCTCCCAAAGCAAAGTCCGTGCGGGTCCGTGTATAGGCTCAAAGCGGATAATATTGTGCTAGCGGGACGGATCGCTTATAAATGGTATCAGAGCATGGTTCAACTCTCTGCCTAAGGGTGTGGGCTTGGTTGTTGTGTGTGCAGAGCCGGGGACGGCTCTGGTTTTAAAGGGGGGTAGATTGTAATACCCTGCCCAAAAAAAGTCCCACATTGCTAGTGGCATTGGAAATTCCCTGGTATATAAGTAGTAGCCTTCCTCCTCTTAATACAAGGCCTTTTGGGAGCAACAATAGCTTAGCTCGCCAAAGCAAAGCCGTGCGGGTCCGTGATTAGGCCCAAAGCGGACAATATTGTGCTAGCGGGATAGGTCGTTACAATATGAGACCGGACACTGACTACTTTACATTTGCATCTAACCTCTAACGTAATTTAAAGGAATAGAAAAAGTTAGGTGACTCACTACATTTATCATGTTTTTGTTGAAAAATGCATACGGAATGGGGAATAGTTCGTAAATTCTCTGTCAACTTGAAATTTATATTATTATTTATTCTATTATTTATTTATAGATTTCTGTGAATATCTTTGTGCATAAGGACTTTTCCAAATCCAAGACCAAAGAGGATTGTTTGTTAATCAACTAGACAATTGTACTAAAGGCTTCAACCCAAAAACATCAAGGTACATGCGCATGGAACATCATGGTGAGACCCAACTCAGTTACAATATGATGCTTTCATTCAACTAGCCCGTTTTGTCGTAGAGTGTTGGGGCAAGACATCTGATATTTAATTCTGAGATCCGATAGAAATGTCCTAAATTTTAAATCAGCAAATGTAGTGACCGACCCGAAGTAGCGGGTCAATAGTAGTGGGTAGAGTTGGTTAGAAATTGACATTTGTTAATGCGAGTATTTTATTTTATTAAAATTAGTTTGGGAAGAAAACGCACTTCAAACTTAGGAATTGAATAATAGACCCCAATTGCACACACTTTCTCCTTAATTTGAAAGTTATAAATTAATCACCTTCGAGTTGAAATCAAGTGAATGGAAAATTTAGATGTCAAATCAAAAAATTCAAGTTCCCCTTTTTAAGTAAAACAAATAATTGGAAAGAAAATTAAAATGTCTAATTAAAATAAATTGAACAAAATTGAAATTATGATAACATCAAATAAAATATTAATCTAACTATTTCAGTCGATGTAGTGTTCAAATCCTTATTCTTAAAAAATTAATTTAGATAGAAAGAGGATTAAAATAAATAAGTGTAATCTAGAGAAGGAATAAAAGAATGAATTAAAGAACGAAAGTTGAAACTACCCAAACCCATGTGGGCCCTTTCAACCCACACCCCTTTCGGCCCATTTACTTTCCCAAAATCCCATTCATAGTAAAACACTTCCCCATTCGATTTCATTATCACTCCACACGACCCCTTTCCTTTTGTTTTACTCCCCTTTCTTTTCCTTCCCCAAATGGAAACAATCCATAAGCTCTCGATGGAAGTTCCTAAAATCCCATTCCTCTCGGTCCCCTTTCCATTCCTATTATGACTATGAATTGATTAGGACCGACCCTCCCGATCCTTCTTTGCTTGTATCTCCACCTATAACTACTATACTCCCTTTCGATTTTGCGCACCTCTAATCACAAATGCCTCATTCTCATTTCTTTCCTTCTTTCGTTGCTGCTTGAGTTCTTTTCTGCGACCTCTTCAACCAGATTTCGTCCCTGCTGTTTGCTACTCAACTCGACATCAGTTCGACCTCGTGACCTTAGCCAGCGACCTCACTTGATTGCACGGTGATGCTCTCCCGATCTGTGCAAACGCAGACCCAATCTTCAAACAGTAAGTCTCGCTCTTCCTTTCTCTCTTCTCTGTTGTCCACTCTTAGATATCTTTTCTCCCCACCTTGCATTCAGTCCCTGAATCGTCCTAAGTTGAGACTGATTTTTAGTCTAAAAAACATGCCAGTAGAATCTTCCCCTAACTTGCCAATAGGACTTTCAACCCATCCGAACACCTTTAGATGTTTTTATCACCTTATTCATTAGCATAAAGTGGACCAAGGTACTTAATAAGCCACTCTAATTCAGTTCTCTGTTTCTACAAGCACTCTTTCGTGAAGGATTGGCTTAAATTCTAGTTTTATTTACTTATTATAATGCTATGATAATATGTGATTTGAACCTGTATAGTTTTTGTCACTGGTTTTGTTTTATATATTATTATGGTTTTGTTTTATTTTACTATATTATTATATTATGTGAGATTTTGGAATTGTAATACCCTAACCCAAGATTAAGGCTAAATGTGTTATTTGTATTAATTAATTGTGTTTTGATCCATTAATCATAAAAATTACGAATTCAGATTTTTAGAAATCTAGGATCGGCCCAATTAGAGCTTGATAGCTCACAAATCCAACTCATTTAAGTTGGAAGGGCAAAATGGTAATTTATCATAAATATTATTATTTAGGTGATTTAATTATTGATTATTATTAAAATATGTTGTTTGAAATAATTGGATTGTCAAAGCTGTGCATTGGTAGTGATTTTAAATGATGAATTCATATGACCTTTTAGTATATGCTTTTGATTTCCAGAAATACTTATAAATGTGACCCTCGAAGGTCCCTATTTATAAAAATAATTGTTTTAAATAATTATAGAAGTTATAAAATTTCAGAAAAATAACCATTATTTAATCTGTGCTTCTAACCAATTAGTTTGTTTAACGGATTTATAGATAAGATTTAAAAATACTTAAACAAATACTGCATTTTTAACAAAAATCTACCTAAGTGTCATTTTCGCCTAGATCAAACCATTTCAAAAATGTATTTTTCTCCAGATTTCAACAGTGTTTATGATTTTTACGACCCGACACTTTAGACTGGATGGATTAATTTAATTAAACCATTTTTATATCTAATAAATGAAGACAAGATTTTAGAAATGAAAATATTATAAAAAAATATTTAAATATAGTATCCTTGCATGTGACTCATAAAGCCACAAGCATGAGTTGTGTCAACGTGTAGGCTTGCATGCCTATGGTAAGTGAATAAAAAAAATATATGATAATAATAATTATTATAAAATAATAGAAAATAATAAAAATAATTAAGAAAATATTAAAAATAATAATTTTTGAAAACGCTATACACTAGGAGTGGAGGGTCTACCCTCTAGACATTTGAGGTGTCCTCTTGCATGGTTAACATATATTTTATACATTATATTAAATGATTAAATAATCATAATAATAATAATAGAAAATTAATAATAATATATTTTAGTACCCTCCAAACCGCTCACCCCAACTATAAATAGGGTGAGGGTTGGTGTATGTTTTCTTCAGCCTATCACTTTCTCTCTCTAGAATTTTTTCTCTAAAAAAAAAGGAAGGCCCTCTCTTCAAGCTCTCTTTCTACCAGTGTTTTAAGCAGGTATTATACTCAAGTTAGTTATTTTAATTGTTTTATTTAAATTAGTTAATTAAAGGTTTATTTTTGAAAATTGATTTTTATAAGTCTCACTTGAGTCAAAATTTATTTGTATGCTCTAATACAATTATGATTACAAGATATTTTCTAATTGAAAATTAGTTGGGTGGTATTTTAGTTAGAAAATTTGATTTTAGGATCTAATCAAAAGGGCACCAATGTAATTTTAGAAAAAGCATAAGGCAAAATGGTCATTTTGCCTAATTATTTTAAATATTGAAAATAGCCAAAATACCTACTTTAAATCCTACTATAGGTGTTATTTTCACCTAACAAGGTTACTTGTGTTTGTAGTTATGTCTTTTATTTGTATTTTAATTATTTTATTTCAAAATTATGATGTTTATTTGTAGAGACCTGAGTTTTAATTAAAAATGATATAAACCCTTGGTTGTATTATTATATTATACATATATTATGTATTCACTTCCAGGCCGATACGCTCTATTTGTGGCGCAGTGAAAACACAGCCTGCTAACTAGCAGTAGCTGAGCGATTAACTTCGCTGCTCGTTAGAAAATAAGGGTTCGGGCACTGAGTGATCTCTTGGCCTAACTCAATATACGAGTAGTGGCCTGAGCATCTTATATCTCTAGGCCCTACTCAATATGTATCCATGGTCATTTCTAGAAGACAATATGTGTAGTGGCCTGAGCACCTTATTATATTAATGGGTTATTGTAATTGAAAATAGATAGTAACCCATTAAAGAGACTCATATCCATTTCCCTTGGAGTTTTTTCCGGAAATGAGTAGAAAGATTTGAAATACAATGAATGTATGTTGTACAGCCTATGAATGTGTATTATGATTGATTGTGAGTGTATATTAATTATAATTCTATTTGTGTAAAAGATACACGCGATAGTCTACATTTTATAGTGAGGAGATTTAATAATACAAGATAGGTAAATCAGGTTTTGTAAACCTAAATCTAATGCAATGAGTGGTTTCATGGATTATATATGATATGGAAAAGACCGAATAGGCCAGAATGCGAGACTTAACACTGCTTCCATGTGAGGGATATAAATTGATTCTAACTGTTAGAATTGAAGCATAACACGGTGTCAGGGAGTCGATGTCTACTAGTCTATAAACAAAGAATGAACCCACTTATATGCCTAGACTTGATATATATTGCTAAGATATGTTCATATTATTACTCATGATGTTTATCATGCATGATATTGATATTGATGATGATATTGTCCGATGTGAGAACTTGAGCATTATGTTACGATGAGAGATTGAAGTATGAAGTTGATATTGATAATGATATTCTCCGGTGTGAGAATTTGAGCATCATGTTATGATGAGGACTGAAGAATGAAGTTGATACTATTGATAAGATGCTCCGATGTGAGAGCTTGAGCATTTATGATATTGATACTGCCTCCACGTACCCTCAACTGCTGAACTATTATCGGTGCAGGTGTGTCGATTACTTGTCCAGGTGTGTTGGTTTGCATCTACTGGCCCAGGTGTGTCAGTTGCTGGTCTAGGTGTGTCGGAGATGTTATTGCAAGATGCTGCATTTTGACCATGTCGGGATTTAATGCATTTATAGTCAGTGTAGTGCTTTGGAGTTACGGTGGCATGGCAGTATAACGGAATATTGGTATAGTTGACCAATTATGATTTGAAGTATGATAAATGATATGCGAAGCCATTGGACAGTGGTATGTCAGTTGTATGACAGTGGTATGTCATTGATATGACAACATTATGACAGTGGTATATGACAGTAGTATGGCAATGGTACGTCAGTGACATGACAACAGTATGACAGTGGTATATGACAGTAGTATGGCAGTGATGGTGACTTCATAAATTGGTATAGTAGACCAATTATAAATTCAGGTAAGAGAAATGGTACATAAGATCATTTGTGGTAATTTGGTAAAATAGTATATGAGATCATTTATGGTAAATTGGTAAGTATGGTAAAATAGACTATTCATGAGTAGATAACTATGATTTTAAAATGGTAAGAGTAGACCATTATTGTTATTATAGACTGCATTGTTTAACCTATACATGTTGGTAAATGTGTTATTTTAAGATCTCTTCACTAGGCTTGGAGCTTATATCCCTTACATTGTAGGGTTGGCACTTGAGGAGGAGAAACCTCCACTGCTGACTTAGGATGAGGGAGCCTTTGCGGTCAATCATATTTCCCGATGATGGGAAATATGTTTATTACATCTACTTTCATGCAAATGATGTTATGTTGATTTTAGTACCGTCTGTGGTACTATAAATCTAAACATTTGTAAATTGTTATGTTTTCGTTTGTAACTCTAATCGAATAAATGGAGATATTTGTTTGTGAAATATGTATTTGCATATGGGAACATATGGTACATGTTTAAGTCCACGTGAGAATAGCACGTGTGACATTTTCTATAATAGGCTTTTTAGCAAATTTGAAGATCCAGCCCAGTTATGATGTTAGTTGATGGGAGATTATAAAAAAAAATAAAAAATAGCATTCCGGGCCCACCATCTTGTCGGGGCGTTACAGGAATGATCCGTAGATATCCAGGTATAATTAATTTTATTTTCTCACCTATTGGCCAAAGTATTTCTATAAGGTCTCTTATTGTGTGTTGCTACCCCATGTCCATATTTTTATCCCATCTTCATTCAGTTTTACCTATTTATTTTCTATTCTTAACATCTGTAGCATATGGTTACAATTATTTAAATTATATAAATATAATCATTGGGTTATGATTTCAAATCTTTTACTACATTTATTATTGTACAGTTTCACAAATATTTCTATTCAAAACTGGTTTTGAGAAAAGAAAGCAAACTAAAATGTGGAAGAATTATTTTAATATTAATATCAATGCTATTCTGACTATTTTTATTTATAAGGTATTCATTTTCTTAATAGTACCAAGTTGGTTTAGGCATGGCTGGCCATACAATGTATGAACTCCTCCACCTTCACCCTTAACATTGGACTTCAGGATAGCCATGAATTAAAGTTGGGGCAGCAACATACCTCATATGTATTTAATGTAAATTGTGAAAGAGACTTACTAATCCCCATATTAATCGTACATGGAATCTTTAAAGCAGCAAACCTTGGACTGCAAGACGAATCATCGCTTGAAAGATACATGGACTTCTCATTTGCACATCACAAACTTCTAGGTGAGGAGAATAATTTCACTTACGTGTTTTTGTTTATCTAAGTGTGCAATGAAAAATATTGCAATGCGTTGCTATGTATTTTGGAATGTGATGGTTGGACCTGAAGTAGAATGAGTATTCGATAGAAGAACAGTTGGATTTTGGTGTAAGACTCACAGTAATGTTAGGGAAATATTAGGCTAACATGTTTTAATAGCCGTGAGCGGACTCAGTAAACCCGAAATTGTGGATCCAACTGTTAGCATTGTTGAAAGGTCCAACACTCATATTCAACTAGATGCGGTTAAGATGACTTGTGAGATTGTACGTTTTGCTATGATGGACGAATTTGGATTACATGGTGTTTTGGATTCTATGTGATTAATTGGCATGTTATGGACTTGTGTAGTATAATTGTAAAATTGTCATAATATCTATGTGTTATGCAATGTTGCTTATGTTACGTTATACGCATTGTGGGAACAATATGCATGCGAGAGCAAAGTTGAACATGTTGCTATGTTATGGAATATGTGTATACATTGTAAAACATACTTAGAATAATATTGTAATCCTTGGAGCACGTAGTTAGAAATTATAGCATGTTGTGAATTATGGTGGCATGATGATAGAGATAATATGTGTTAGGCATTGCATTGAGCATGTCATTCTCATATTCATAGGGATTGGGTATGGGAATGGAGTCTGTAGGGGCGACAAGCTAGTCAAATTGTGACTGTTGGATCCTGTGCCACTAGGATGGTCAGGCCAGGTCAGATTGTGACTGCTGGATCCTATTTCACTGGAGCAACAGGTCGATCAGATGGTGACTGTTGGGTCTTGGATCACTGAAGTAACAGGCCGGTCCAATCGTGGTTGTTGGGTCCTGTTTTGCTGTTTGGTCACATTGGTGACAACGCACAATTGTGTTCCATGGTTTCTCAGGGTGGCCATCAATCGAATCTGAGTTATTTTGGTAAATCATGAGGCTTGACATGGTGATGGAGGATGTGGGAATGGATTGAGTAGCATGGGCATTTAGCATTGGCATGTAATATTGAGTACAGGGCATTGATTATATGAATCGGATGTAACTTGCTTATTTATGTTGGAAATTATGATATATGATATAAGATTTGAATAAAGGGATCATGTCTAATGAATTGTGAGAATATATATGTATGTATTAGTCTTTTCTTCACTGGGCATGGAGCTCATCCCTTACATTGCAGGCAATCTCTTGGACTTGGTGTTGTGCAAATTTTAAATTTATAACTCGCAAGCGCACTGAACCATTAGATAGTATAGCGATTAAGTGCGAGGTCGAACCCATCGGAACTTAAGAAATATATCCATGAAAATACACCATTGAATTACGTATTTTAAGAACTTTGAGAAATATGGAGAAAAGTCATAAATATGAAGTTATTTCTCTAATCTATGAGTTTTAGTTCTAATTTAGAAACACTCTAGATTTAAACATAGAATCTAACAATTTAACAAATTTTAATTAAGATGGTGGCTTTAATATGAAAATATAAACAATCTTAATCTAATTTAAAATACAAAATTAAGATGCAATTAAATTATTTCCAACCTACTTCATCAATTTGAAGAGTTTGAATTTATAAATAAAATAAAACGAAAATAGAATCTAAATTACCTATATACATATTTACAATGGAATTTGGATTGAAGATTAAGGAGGCATTATTTTCAATACTTTAAAAATAAAATCAAAACCTAGAACATGGAGCTCACATTTATTAATTATCATTGATTCAAAATTTTCATTCATAATTAATTTAATTAAGAAAAACATGAGTTTCATTAATTAAGAAATAATCAAAATAAACCTTAGGCTTAGAGAGAATTCAGCATAAAATTCCAAATCTAAATTCTTTACCTACTCTTAAAAAGAGCCTTAGAATGGAAAATTAAGGTTCTAAACTTTCCCAAAAATTGGATGCTTAACATGAAAATTCTAAGATTAAATTAAAACATGCATTCATAGAGAGATTAAAAATCAAATCAAACTATCACAATCAACAAACATTAAGTGGAAAACCATAGATCTAAAAAGCTTGTCTTAATTTTATTAATAAAACAAAGAACTAAAATTACATAACCATGGGATTCTTGGAATAAGAAATTACAATGAAAAGTTGTAATACCAACCTGAAACCCATTGTGGAATTTGAATTCCACACTGTCTTCCCTTCTCTTTGTCTTCCTTCCTTCTTCCCTATGCTCCACATTTTCTTCAATGCCCAAATTCAGTTTTCTCAATGGGAGAGGGCTAGTATTTATAGATGAAAAGAGGTGGAATGAATGGATTGGATTCAAAGATTTAAATAAAATAAGGGACACATAGAGGGCAGATATGATTTGTGCTAAATATGGAATGACTTAAAGGAGGCAATGAGCTAAATTCGTATAAGGAAAGTGGGTGCAGAATCCCGTTCTTTACATATGCACCATATTACAGCTCAGTTTTGACCTTGTTAACTTCTGAACCAAAAAAGGTTGTAGACTACCAAAGTTGTATCTCTTGAAGTCTTCTTTCTAACGCAAAAAGAATCAAAGCAATCGGACATCGGAGTGGAAATTTATGACCAAAATACCAAACATCTATCAAACCTTCCTTATTTTTCTCCCTTTCTTATTTTCTTTCTCTTTCCTTAATCCACTTGCCAAATTCGAAAATCCTCTTATATTAGCTTGTAAGTTTCGAATTTCCTCTTGAGATAATGAAAATAGTATTCACACATGTGGATTTCTTCATGGGCTTTTCTTAATGAGCTTAATAATTGGGCTTTTCAAAGTATGGAAAATTTAATAATTAATTTTACCACTTACAATCAATTCTAAAAATGTACTAAATTAATCCAAACTCTCATAAATGGATTTGAATTAATTAGTTTACAAATAAAACCCCTAAAATTGTGGTAAAATAATTATTAAAAATTCCAACTTTCCAAAATATAAACTTATGCCCATAAATTGCAAAATTCTCCTTTTTAATTCTCATATCTTGCATTTCCCTGTAAATCCTGCAAAACATCCAAAATCTCATTAAACATATTATAAAACACATAAAACAAAAGGCTAACTAGTTCAAATATAAGGGTAAAATAGTCATTTTCCTATGCTTATCAAATACCCCCACACTTAGATTTTGTTAGTTCTCGAGCAAAACAAAAACTAAAAACTCTAAAAACAAAAATAAAAATCCTAAACTACACCACTTTCGCTGGCACTATCGATTGCATTTAGCATATGCAACAAGCCTTTAAACCCTTAGCTCACCACTAGTGGACGAGTTATAGTCTCGTGAGGGCTTTTAGAGATGATACCCACAAACATCAAATTTTAGCAAAAATATCCAAATTAAAATTTAAACATCATACATCTCCAAAATTATTTTATAAAACTTATACTCAGAGTGTAGTGTGTGATAGCCAAATATTAACATAATCTTATTTTTCAAAATACACATAAGTTTTGCAACCATCAGCTGAAAATGCGATTCGACTCCAATTCTCACAATGGTATATCTCTCAGAAAGATTTTCACTCAGAGATTAGGTTAGCTTTCTCTCAAAAGTATATGTGAGTCCGAATAATTTTTCAAATACAAATATCTCACATATTAATCATCAAAGAACGGATAATAACAAAGAAAACATAGATCTCATGAACGGATGCCATTTTCCTATGAATGTTGAAATAATACACCATTATTCTTCCTCATCTATTCTCCACTTTAAATACCATATTAACTGAGGATCAATAGGACTTTCTTTAGGACGAAACGTAGCTTAGGACCGGATCATATCAAAGAAGGATAAAAAGACTCTAAAGTTAATATTTTGAATAGAAAAAGTTAGAGGTTTTCAAAATTTTATAATGGGATATTACTTCCTCTATTTTTTTATTTAGTACTCGGGATCTTCAATTCAATTCTTTTTTTCTTTTTTTCACATCCTTCATTTATGATGTATGAATGTTCCCTATTTTTTTTTTTCATTGCTGATTTTCTTCTTTCTTTTGCATCTCTTATCATCATATTTTTTTTCTTTTTTTTTTCTTTTCAAGTGCCATAATTTTCTTAGAGTACCATCCCAATAACAATCATCTATAACCTTTTTCGGGCCCTAAAATAGGTCACAGATTTTTCAATGTAGGTTCAAACTTCACAACCGGCGTTGGGTATGGATAACATGCCTAATCAATAAAAATAGGCTAAATTTACATTCAAGGCTCAAAAGTGGGAACTAACATGATAATATGACAGAAAATAGTTGGCTTCAAAGGCTCAAACGATCCAAAACAATGGCCTATATCACTTCCTAAGCTTCATATGAATATTTCATTAGCTTCAAATAAATTTAGAAAAATTTCTGGTGTAATAATCCAATTTTGATGTCATTCTCAGTAATTTGACCAAAACAAAGAATAATGAGATCTAACAACAAATATAATGCGTACATCAAGGAAAATAAGAATTACTTATAACCCTCAGAAAAATAGAATGGCTCAAAAGCTCACTGGGTCACAAGTCTCCACTGGTATTCTTCCGGTGATTACTTACCTCATGAATATTTTTATTTTTCAGGCTAACATTAACATGGCTAGTGTAAAGATTTTTCCAAGCATAAATTTAATAAAATTCAAATGGAAAAGCATGATATAAAAATTTTAATCCACATATTAATGCTAAAAATCAAAGATTTTTTTCAAATTTTTTGCTTTTTTTTACCTCAAAAACAAAACATAAGACTGATTTTTTTTTTTTTTCAAATTGACTCTAAAACGGATACAAGACTAAAAACAGACACAGTGTAACCCTCCAATACCCCCAAACTTAAATTGAACATTGTCCTCAATGTTCCCTAATATACAGTGATCAATTGCAAATTAGAAGAAAATATCAGAATAGAACAACTTGAGTTGAGAAATACCGGAGAGGGCTCTCTTTATTCAAAACTTGTAAAAACAAATGGATAACAAAAACAACAACACCAAAAACACTAGATTGACATAAAAATACAAAAACTGACTCAACAAAAGTGAAAACCTAAACTAGACATTGACAAACATTGACAGACCCAACACTATTCCGACTCACAATCAAAACAACTACTAACTCTTTTTTTTTTTTCTTTTATGCAACCTATTCTAACAATGCAATACTCAAAACAAATATGGAAACAATAATCAGACAATTGGACTAATGCATGAAACTAACACCCTAACATGCATGATCAAATTAAATATGCAATTTTTTCTGTTTTTTATGTGCAAAATAAATGCAAGACAACCTAAGGAAATCTATATGAATGCATGAAAAAATAAAAAAAATTCAAATAAAATGAGTTGAGAAACTTACCTCTGACATATAGTCCTTACGTCCAAAAATTTTAGAGCGCGCGATTAAAATCCTTGCAAAATAAAACACCACAGACTTTGGTGAAGATTCCGAATCTCATAAAAAAAATATATGATCCTAAACTAAATGTAATTTCCTAATGTTATAACTAGTGGAGGAAATTACATGATTGTAACCTAATTATGAAATCTAAATTAAATTAAGACCATAAAAAATTCTAAATTAATATCCACCAAATTAGTCCAAATCAAATTTTCAAGCAAGTTCAAAGTTGTTCCATGAGTTTTCAATTTTTTTTTTTTGAACATTATAATTTGAACATTCCAAATTTAGATCTACTTTTTAAAAATAGAACATAACTAAATTGGATTAAAATTCTAAGATTAGAAAATGCTAAAAATAGAAACTAGATATTTTTTAAAGTATCTAAAAATAGAAATCTCCAAAAATAATTTTTTTCTAAATTTAACAGTGATTTCAAATTTAGATAATCTCCTGATTATTTGTAGAACTTCTAAATAAGATAACCTTCTAAAATTAGAATTTCTAAGAAAATAGAAACTGCTAATTTTAAAGTGTTGTCAAAAATAATATTTCTAAAATAATCATTATTTCCAAAAATAAATAATTCAATGGCGATCTGTTTTAAGTTCCCCGGTAACGGCGCCAAAAACTTGTTGTGCAAATTTTAAATTTATAACTCGCAAGCGAACTGAACCATTAGATAGTATAGCGATTAAGTGCGAGGTCGAACCCATCGGAACTTAAGAAAATATGTCCATGAAAATACACCATTGAATTACGTATTTTAAGAACTTTGAGAAATATGGAGAAAAGTCATAAATATGAAGTTATTTCTCTAATCTATGAGTTTTAGTTCTAATTTAGAAACACTCTAGATTTGAACATACAATCTAACAATTTAACAAATTTTAATTAAGATGGTGGCTTTAATATGAAAATATAAACAATTTTAATCTAATTTAAAATACAAAATTAAGATGCAATTAAATTATTTCAAACCTAGTTCATCACTTTAAAGAGTTTGAATTTATAAATAAAATAAAACGAAAATAGAATCTAAATTACCTATATACATATTTGCAATGGAATTTGGATTGAAGATTAAGGAGGCATTATTTTCAATACTTTAAAAATAAAATCAAAACCTAAAATATGGAGCTCACATTTATTAATTATCATTGAATCAAAATTTTCATTCATAATTAATTTAATTAAGAAAAACATGAGTTTCATTAATTAAGAAATAATCAAAATAAACCTTGGGCTTAGAGAGAATTCAACATAAAATTCCAAATCTAAATTCTTTACCTACTCTTAAAAAGAGCCTTAGAATGGAAAATTAAGGTTCTAAACTTTCCCAGAAATTGGATGTTTAACATGAAAATTCTAAGATTAAATCAAAACATGCATTCATAGAGAGATTAAAAATCAAATCAAACTATCACAATCAACAAACATTAAGTGGAAAACCATAGATCTAAAAAGCTTGTCTTAATTTTATTAATAAAACAAAGAACTAAAATTACATAACCATGGGATTCTTGGAATAAGAAATTACAATGAAAAGTTATAATACCAACCTGAAACCCATTGTGGAATTTGAATTCCACACTGTCTTCCCTTCTCTTTGTCTTCCTTCCTTCTTCCCTATGCTCCATATTTTCTTCAATGCCCAAGTTCAGTTTTTTCAATGGGAGAGGGCTAGTATTTATAGATGAAAAGAGGTGGAATGAATGGATTGGATTCAAAGATTTAAATAAAACAAGGGACACATGGAGGGCGGATATAATTTGTGCTAAATATGGAATGACTTAAAGGAGGCAATGAGCTAAATTCGTATAAGGAAAGTGGGTGCAGAATCCCATTCTTTACATATGCACCATATTACAGCTCAGTCTTGACCTTATTAACTTCTGAACCAGAAATGGTTGTAAACTAAAAAGTTGTAGCTCTTGAAGTCTTCTTTCTAACGCAAAAAGAATCAATGCAATTAGACATAGGAGTGGAAATTTATGACCAAAATACCAAACATCTGTCAAACCTTTCTTATTTTTCTCCCTTTCTTATTTTCTTTCTCTTTCCTTAATCCACTTGCCAAATTCGAAAATCCTCTTATATTAGCTTGTAAGTTTCGAATTTCCTCTTGAGATAATGAAAATAGTATTCACACATGTGGATTTCTTCATGGGCTTTTCTTAATGAGCTTAATAATTGGGCTTTTCAAAGTATGAAAAATTTAATAATTAATTTTACCACTTACAATCAATTCTAAAAATGTACTAAATTAATCCAAACTCTCATAAATGGATTTGAATTAATTAGTTTACAAATAAAATTGTGGTAAAATAATTATTAAAAATTCCAACTTTCCAAAATATAAACTTATGCCCATAAATTGCAAAATTCTCCTTTTTAATTCTCATATCTTGCATTTCCCTGTAAATCCTACAAAACATCCAAATCTCATTAAACATATTATAAAACACATAAAACAAAAGGCTAACTAGTTCAAATATAAGGGTAAAATAGTCATTTTCCTATGCTCATCACTTGGGTCTGGATGATGATCAAAACCAAACTTAGAAGACAAGGAGTATTTGGAGGATATTTAGAATCGCATAGCTTATTGAAAGATTTAGTTCTTAGACTATAGATCAGATATTTATTTTGATTTGGATTACTTTGAGGAATTTGTTTGTCTATTTAATTGGTTTGTTGAGACTTGGATAATAAATTCAGGTATTAAGTACATTTGAGAATGTTATTTATTTTGTTAGTTTGGGATATAAGCAATCTGGTGAGTTCAGATTATTCATTGGATTATTTTTATCCTCTTAAGTGTTGTGGATTGATGTTTATGAAGCTTATATAACTTCTTAAAATGTGGGCTTGAAGAATTCAATGGCTAGTAAATGTTATGTATTTGTTTTTTTAAAAAAAAATCAACCATGGATTTTTGATGTAAGACGCGTTTAAATGAACATGTTATTTTATATTGTGCAGTCAGATCACGCCCGTTTAGGTGTTGGAAGGCGGGGTGTGACAACAAATTTCCATCCACCATCAGACTGGAAGATCCGAATTTTCTTGTCAAACTGAGTGTCAATATATTTTTGAAACAAAATAAAACACTGTAAGAAATCTAATTTTTGCTTTAGAGGATTGAACCATGTATATCTAGTGCATTCTTCCACAAAGATCATATAATACCGATAGGGTTGAAAAGATGTTACTAGTGATGGGCTCCATAAATCACTATGAATTACGCCAAAAGGTTCTTTGTAAAAATCATTGGTTTGAATAAAAGGAAGACGACACGCCTTAGCCATCTGACAACTATTACATATAGAATCAACCTTATTTTTACTAATGCTTATAAGAATCTTGTTTTTTTTCAAAAATCTACTACCCTTGATTGAGGGCGCCAAGTCTTTGATGCCAAACGTCATCAGTTGCAGAGTGGAATCTAGTTGAAAACAGTGTTGCTTCCTACTTGGACTTAAGTGCGTACATTCCTCCAGTCCTATTTCCTGAAGAAATCACGGCTCTAGTTTTGTTGTCCTTTATCACAAATCCACGTGAATCAAATTCAACTACATAAGAATAATCAGAGGTAAGCTGATTGATAGATAATAAATTCCTTTTAATTTCAGGAACCGCCAAAACATTATCCACATTGCAATTTTGTATTCCCCAAAATCAATATGGGCAGATCCAATATGAGAGATATCCACTGAATTGCCATTACCAACAAGAACCCTATCACTGCCATGATAAAGAACAAGGGATGTAAGCTTACCATGATCAACAGTCATGTGGGATGTGGCACATGCGTCAGGATACCAAGTATTTTCAAAAGTATCATGTAATGAAGTTGCAGCGAGGGCCTCAGTCACATCATCAGTTGATAGACTTGATTAAATCGATGCCACTAGTTGAGAGCTGTGTGACGTGGTTTGTCACACATTTGGCACCGTAGCTCTTCTTCTACTTTAGATAATTTTGCATGAGTATTTTTTTGTGAGTTGCGATGAGATCCACCACTGTTAGTTGGACCTGCATAAGAGCCACGTTGATTGTTACCACTAGATGGAGGAGATTGAACTCGTCCTTGATGAAAGCCTCATCCTCTTTAATTAAAACCACCAGTTCCTCTTCTTCTCCTGTTGGATCCACGGTTGTAGTTTGACCTGCCTGATCGCTTGTAGCACCCCTCCCTCTAACCACCGACATCAGAGTAATATAATAAGGATATTTAGTGGAGAGAGGGAGGTCAGTGAGCACCACGACGCGAGCTGAGTCCGAGTCCGAGTCCGAAGATCCGACCATCGACTGGCCCATCTAGTGTGTGCACACAGACGGAAGTCCATTTGAACATTTGCAACACACTTATAATAACCTGCGGAAACATATAACAATATTTGATGCATCTGAATGATAACCAATTACTTTCCAAAGCAAAGTGTAAGGATCTCACATAATTCAAAATATAAATATCAAGTCTAAAACAACTATCTAGGAGTTTAAACATAAGTTATTACATTTCCATACTCATAACTCCCACAAAATTACATTCTCTCAAAATGTAAACAAAATGACCAAATAAACTAGGTCTTCTTCAATTCCAAAGTATCAAAAAGAGTAATTTCCCTAAGCTCTTCCGTTTTGCTTTCTTTCTATTCACGCTTGGCTATTACTTGGCCCTGCTTCATCGCCTTTCTCCTTATCTGCATTAGATTTTAAAAAGAGGAAAGAATTGTAGGCTTAGTCAACGCGCCCAGCAGGAATTCACATCAAAGTAGGTACTACATGTGAGTAATAGAAATAGAAAACAAATCATAGGTATTAAGCATACTATACTTCTCATTCGAAAATCAAACCCAATCCCGTATTCCAAAATCCATTTCATAGTAGTACTAAGAAATCATTCAAATCCACTTCATAATCATTTCATACAAATAAGAATCATAATACTTTTAAATGCACTTAAAATCAATATGATGTATTATGCCATGGTGATATGAATCTATGCAAACTCTTCTCATGCCCCATGCATTGGTCAACATTTTTATCTTATTCAATGGTTATAAACATTGGCCATTCATGTCCGTAGCTTTCCCGGGGCACCGGCTGGGAGCTACTACCCAATACTAGCAATTTAAATGGGACTATCGCGAGAGCACTACACACCCATACTCCTGCGCAGATTTTGGGACTTCTTCTGCTCTCGAGCTTTCTGCCCAATTAGAATGGCATAATTTTTGTAACCCATGGACATGGCCATATACAATGGTTAATCATTCCATACATGTATAAATATTTCCGAGTAAAGTACGTTGTCCCTTTTCCTCGGTCTTATGCTTTCCCATCCCATGCAAATGCATGAAGTTCATGTCCATGCAATGATATCAAATCCATATGACAATATATAAAATAATCCATGTTTTCCATGCTTGAAACTACACTTTATCAAATCATCATCAAAGCATACTTAAAAAATCAATTTACGGAACTTTGAATCAAATATACATTTATATTATCACTATGGTACTTCAAGTAGGTAGGAAAACCTACGTGATTGGACATAAGTTGTCGGGGAGAACGAATCACTGAAATGGTTTGTATACCTCTAAGTCACCTTCAAGTCATTCGATTATTTCCATGGATTAAGACACAATAATCACATAATTAGTTAATGTCCTTGGTTTCCAATCTAATACTTAGTACTTTTATTAATTACCATTGAGTAGGTCATATTTGAAGAATGTTACTGTTGTCTTATTAATCCCACATTAATGATCAGAACTAGGTTGTGGGGTTCAGATCAAAACAGTCTGGTCACTGTCAGTTCAAAAATTGGGTCACTCGATTCTTTACTTCTGAAGCTTGTTCCGAAGCTACGGAACATCCAGGTCATCCCTTGGATCGTCTGAAGTATACAGTACCTTGGTCTGCTCGGAACTTGATTTTGGAACCTTCGAACCAAGTTCCGAGACTTCGGAACTTTAAGTTTTCTCTCGGCACTTCCGAAACCTTTAGTTTCATATTAGGTTTCTTGGAATTTGGTCTCGGTACTTCCGATTCAGGTTCCGAGACTTCGAGTCCTCTTTTGGACTTAACAAATTCCTAAGTGTTTAGTCCTTCTGGGGTTTCATTGGTATTCTCGGAACTTGGCCTCAGAACGTCCGAGCTAGGTTCCTAGACCTCATACCTTCCTACGGTCTTTGGAACGTCATGCGTTCCCTCGAACTGTTCGAGCCTTCAACACTTGTCTCGGAATGTCTGAGGACGTTCCGAGACCTATCTTCCTCAGACAGTCACTTGTAGAAAATTGTAGTGTGGGCCGAGTTCCTTGAACTCGAAAATTACATTAAGGTGGGTCATTGATGATTCTTACTCATTACCCGTTAGATTGATTCCACGTATAATTGGTCACATTTTAGAAGCTTAATACTCATGATTTGATTAAAAAAAATTTATGGATCTTAAATCAAATTCCATGAGTTGTGGAAAAACCCAAAAATTCCCAAATTTTCCAACTTTCATTTCTTTAGCCCAAATTTGTCTTGGGTTGATTCTAAGCCATCTTAATCCTCAAATTAAGCTATAATACTAAGTCTAGGGAGAAAAACTAACCTTTTGTGAATTTTTTTCCAAAGATTTGTCTTCCTTCTTTCTTTTTCCTTTCTTCTCTTATTCTCTTGCTTGAGTTTCACTAATGGAGGAGAAGAGATGAGGAGAAAAACATGTGAAAGGGTGGAAGAAGGGGTTGTACAATGGTGGAGAGTGGGGATGGAAGCCTTTGCCGTGTGGTGAGGGTGCCGTGTGAGGGAGAGAAAATGGGTGAGGGAGTGTTGTGTGGAGTGAAATAAAAGAGATAGTGGTGGCTTTTTTCCTTCCTTTTGGTTACCCTAAGTTATAGGGTGTGTGGTGTTGGGTCACACCTTTTCATGTGGTACGCCATGTCATCACCTATGTAACACAATGCCACATCATAAATTTATTTTCATTAAATTTCATAAATTAATTTCCCACCACATCACTTGACATTAAATTATATTTTAGTCTCTTAATTAAATCCCACTTAATCCCGTCTTAATTAAGGACCATTAATCTCAGTTAAACAGTAACCACCCTTTTTAATCTCATTAATTAATATTAAAATTTTTAGGGTGTTACATCGCTCCCCAACAAAAGCCATATTGTGAGTGGGAGCAGAGGAGTTGTGAAGGTTCTTCATAGTTTCATGATCTTCTAATAGAGGGATAAGATCTCGATAAGAAGGAATATGGGGTTTGAGCATTGCAGTAACAAATGACTCATAGCCTCGACCAAGTCTTTTAAGAATACCAAAGACTTTGTTTTTATCATCCACAAACTTCCCAATGTCAGCCAGATCATCACAGTAAGTTTTGAAAATACGAATGTACTCCGCAAGGCTGCGCGTTTTCGACTGTTCTAGGCTCACTCCAAAATTGATAACAGGCTTAGCTCGTGGAATGCTTCTGCTGTCTCTTTTGCTGGAAGGGTGGAACTTCTCCGTTCCACGATTAACAACCTTCATCTCTACTGGGCAATTGCCTTCCTTCTTCCTAAGTCATGCTTGGCGGATATCTCTCAGTCCATGAGGAAGTTTTTCTGGGGTTTCCTTGATCGCAGGAAAATTCACACAGTCTCTTGGGACACTATCTGTAAGCCCATTTGAAAAGGGGGTCTTGGTTTACATGATCTAGTTATCACTAATAAGGTCTGCCTCTTCAATCAAGTTTGGAATATTGTCACCAAAGCAGATAACCTTTGGATTAAGTGGGTTCATGGAAAATATTTGATGAACTGTAATTTTTGGTCTTCTCGGGCTAGGAGTACTGTCTCTTGGGCTTGGCGATCAATTCTCTTTGTTTGTGACATGGCTAAGTCCAGCATCCTCCACTCCATCGACAATGGTGAGACTACCCGTTTTTGGCGTGATCCTTGGATCAAGCCTGGCTACACTCTTCTGGATCACTTTGGTGGGAGACCAAGCTATCGTCTGGGCCTTGGCTTGGACATCCCTATCTCCACTTTTATTATCAATGGGAAGTCGTATCTCCCGCCTCCTCCCTCTGAAAACCTGGCTTCTGTTTGGGATTCGATTACCCAAATCCAGCTTCCCATTCTCCCTTCTTCTGATGTCATTGTGTGGACTGCTAATGGCTGCAGATCTTTTAGCATCTCCTCTGCTTATAGCTCTCTTTATAGTAGCCTTGTTGACCCCCCTTGGATTGAGTTGGTTTGGTATCCCGGCTGTATCCGTAGGCATTCCTTCTTTTCTTGGTTGCTGTTTAACAATGGGCTCAAGACCTGTGATCTCCTCTTGAAGCTTGGTATCCGCTGCCATTCTCTTTGCTCTCTTTGCTCTTTGATGAACACCGTAGAACTACAATTTTACCCTTTAATATTAGATTAATTAGTCCTTATTTTGTAGACATTAGATATGTTTAATGTTGTTTTTAGTTTTGTAGTGTATTTTACTCTCTTAAGATATCCCAACAAGAACTTGCTTTAAATTAGGCCCCACATTTGGAGGAAGTGGTGACTGTGGAAGAAGCTTGTGAAGTCCACAACCGGTACCTGTAAATCCTGCTTATTCATCCACAAGAGAAACAAAATCTCTGAGTCTGTTGATGCCTGGACAGTCATTGTTTCAACTTCAAGCAACCCAAATCAGTGATGGAGAGAAGCCGTATGGTGAAGATATACTGACTAGTGAAGGGATGAAGCTTTTGAAGAACTTAAGGAGGCAAAAAGGTTAGCGGATGAGGCAAATGAGAAGCTCTGTGAAGCTCTGGTTTCTCAGAAGAAAGCTGAAGAGAGTTCTGAAATTGAGAAATTTCGAGCTGATGAACTCGAGTAGGTAGGAATTGAGGCGGCTCAAAAGAGAGAAGAAGAGTAGCAGATAGAACTCGAAGCCATCCGAAACCAACACGCTGTAGATGTTGCTGCTTTGTTGTCTACAACCCAAGAGCTCCAGAGAGCAAACCAGGAGCTCTCAATAACTTCTGATGCCAAAGGCACGGCCCTAGGTCATGCTGATGAAGCAGTGACGATAGCCGAAATGATTGCTACAAAGGTGGAAATTTTGTCTGCAGAGTTTGACTCCTTGAAAGAATTGCTTGATTCAGAGTTGGAGATTCAGTCAAATGAAGCTGCAGAATTTGTTAAGAAGCTGAATTTTGATTTGCTGAAGCAAGAACTTGAGAGGGCCAAAGTTGCTGAGGAGAGATTGCCCAATACCGAAGCCTTGGTTGAGGTACTTAGAATTGAGGTAATAAATGCAAAACAAAATGCTGCAGATGCTCATAATTTGGTTGATGAATGGAGGAACAAAGTTGAGTTGTTAGAAATTAAGGTTTTGGAAGCAACTAAATCTGAGAGATCAGCATCTGATTCTCTCCATTTGATGATGAAGCAGCTGGAAGAGAGCAATATTTTGTTGCAAGATGCATAGTCAGATATTACTTCTCTCAAAGAGGAAATTGACTCTCTGGAGATTTCACTTAGGAGGCATAAAGTAGATCGCAAAGAATTGGATCGGTGTCTTGAAATGTCAGAGCTAAAATCGATAGAAATAGCGAAAGCTATTGAAAATTTGAAATCTGAGATTCAAAGGAAGAAGGTGGGTTGCTGAGAGAGATTATCGGAAGAGATCAAAGAGGAGGGCCGAGTTTCCACGATTTTTGAAACTCAAACAGCAGAGAAAAGAAAGATAAGGAAGAGGAAAGAGTTATCTGCTGAGAGGATGAGCATAAGATAGAGGCTGGTGTTAGCCAATCCTTAGAGAGAAAAAATGAAGGATAAGGAAGAGCTGCCGAGTAGCAGCTAGGAAGAAATAGAAGGAAAGTTGTCGTATAGGAAGAAAGATAAGGAGAAAAGAAGAAGAAAATATAAGGAAGATAGGAAAGAAGTGTCAGCTAATCCATATAGAGATGAGGATAAGAAGCAACTGCCATGTAACAGAGAAGAAAAAAATAGATAAGATGTGTTAGCTGATGGAGATGAGAAAAAAAGGGATTTTGAAATGGGTCTTATCCCAATTGAATTTGAAGGGTCTCTTATCTCATCCTTCTCTTCTATAAATTCATGTGTTTGAGACTATTGAAGGCTGAAGTTGGACGACTAAAGACAAGAGAGAAAAATAATTAATTTCTTAGTAAGTTATTTTATTTTATTTTTATATAATGTCCAAAGGATTGTATTTCATTATATTCAAATCTTTAAATGAAATTCATGGCAGTTTATTTAGATTTATGGTGTTCCCAATTATTAAATATTTAATAGTGACTGGTTTGTTATTTTATTTTAATTCTTTTTATGAACATTATGAAAGAAATTATTTTTAGAATGTTTTCAAGGAAAGTAGAACCTCTGTTAGGATCAGTGAGACTTGACCGTTTTTCCAGTCTAAGATTCTTATCAAGAACAGTTTATTTTAGATTTGGGAAATACAAGTTTAAACCCCACTCAAGCCCAAGGCTTGAATTGAAAAATTCTAATTTAATGGACGACGTAAATATTCTAATTAGAATTTTAATAGGTAATAAACTTGAATTATATTTTATAATTCTAGAATATTTCATAGTCTAGGCCATGATTTTATTTTTAAATTGGATAAATGCCACTTTCGATACTTGTCTCGAGTCCATTGTAAAATATGTAAATACTTTATTATTATTGATTTATTTTATTCTTTCTTAAAAATCCTCAAAACGATTTAACTAGGTTAGAAATATTTTATTTGTTTCTTAAGTTTACATTTTAAATTTACTCCACTATTTTAATCAAAATTTATGTTAACTACTAAAACTAGATAATCAATTAAATATTATGCTAAATTAAGATTATGACTATATGTTTTAGAAAATTATTTTATTAAATCACATTATTTTAATAGTGCCATTTTTTATTTTCGTACATATATTTTGTTGATTTCCCTTAGATACGACCTCGCACTCATACACTAAACTATTAATTGGTTCGTACACTTGCGAGTTAATTTAAAATCACATCACTCCTCTGTCATTGAATCCAATCAGCATTTTCTTAGCCGCAATTTTGTTCTTTCCGTTTGGACCCTTCTTTGTGCCAAATTCTGGTTCCATTGCAAAAACCCTGACATTGTTTCCCAGGCCTTATCTCTCATCAATTCTGGTCTTCCCTCCCTCCAGAAGCTTGCTGCCAACCTTTTACTCCCTACTCTTGTATGGCACTGCTGGAATGAAAGAAACATGCTCATCTTCAAAACTTCTTTCAAATGTGCTTACAAAATCTTCATGGGTATAATTTCTGATATTAGACGTAGGATCTTCTTCCTCCTCTCTAATTGTGATCTTTCTTCGGTTAGCAGTATTTTCTTTACTCTCTGGGACCTCCCTCCTCCCATTCTAAGCCCCCACTCGCCCCCCTTTCTCACGACCCACCTTTTCTTTCTCTTCATCTCTATCCTTTGGTTTCTTCTCGAACCACCAGCGCCTCATCCTTCGATCCCAACTTCTCAACAAAGACTGCTACGTTTTGGGCTATTGTACTTTTCCTATCAGATCTCAGACCTGCACAGTCTCCATTTTGCAATGCTACCAGTTGATCCTTCTTTCTTGCTTAAAGCAGAACTTGACTGTTGACAGGATCCTCTTGCCTGATCCTGAGTCTCTTTCACCCCTTTCTTACCCCTCCTGCCATTGGAGCTTCAAGACCCATGCCCGTGCCGTGATTGAGCTGCTTACTCGCCTCAACATCAAGCATTTATACATTGCTAACAAAAGAGATTTACCTCTTTTTGAGTCTCATATCTTGGACTGACACATTAATGACTCTCGTTTTTTCTTATTTTGGTTCGGGAGTTTTTACTGAATTATAGTTTTGTTTTTGATCCCTTCGGGATATCCGTCTGACTCGGGCTGTGGATTTCTTTTGGCTTAATTTTCGAGCTCATTTTTGTATATTTTTTCGGGATTTTTCCCGCTTTTGAAAGAATCTTACCCTTTGTTCAAAAAAAAAAATAAAATACGAATGTACTCAGACATAGTGTAATTATCCTTGGAGTGTAACTGTAGGTTTTGAAGAAGATAAAATTCTCGCTCTTGCAATTCTTGAGCAAACGAGTCTAGCAAAGCACGCCAAACATTGACTGATGTGTCAAGTCCGACAACCAGCCCAAGGACTTCTTTTGAAAGTGTTCCAGTAATCCATAAACTGGAGTAGCCTACAATATAATCAGGATTAGATTTGGTAGTGGTCTCGCCACTATCTGCCGTTGAGGGCACTTTAAGTAACGGATTTGGCATTGAGAAATCTCCATTCAGAAAGTCAAGCATGTCCTGGCTTTCTATAAGACCCATGATTTGAGTTTTCCAAAGGAGAAAATTGGTTTGGATAAGATTGATGGAAACAAAGTTTCCAACGTTGAGAGATGATGGGTAATGATAAAGTTGTGTAGATGAGGAGGCCATTGATGAAGAATCAAGTGGATGTAATGAATTAAGACTGTCAAACAGTGGTTAGGTAGTGAATCATATAAAAGGAAAACAAATTGGCTGAGTGGAGGCGTGGTATTAGGTTCGTTCAAGGACTTAGATGGTCTGAAACTAAGGACGAGTTGGGCTTCCTGGAACAGATGGGGTGGAGCTTGACTGAGGCTGAAGGCAAGGTGGCTGCTGGTTGACGGGTCAGGCTGAGAAGTTGGGACGAAGACGGTGGAGAAGGAGGGGTGCAGACTGATGGTTTGTGGTCGCTGTAGGGACTCAGACAAGACGGTAGCAATAGATTGGGAGTCAACCTGCAAGTAGATCTAGTGGGATAGCAGTAAACATAGGCAGCAACCGTTGCAGCAGAGAAGAGTGGGGATCTGGCGTGGTGGTAGCAACTCACCGAACGAGTGTTGGTCCTTCAAAAGGCTTCTGTCAGATCTGCCCTGCATGTTTTGTGATAGGCTCGATCTGTCTGGCAAACGAGATCTAGATCTTGAAGGAGATAACGCCAGGTAGATCTGGTTGATCTGCTTATGTTGAGATCGAAAATAGGGCAACCAGCTGGGAAGGATTGAGAAAAGAAAAAATTTAAGAAGACTTTAGGATCTCTGGCTCGGTACCATATGGAAGAGGATAAAAAACGGGAAAAACCCCTTGTATTATATATGTATGGTTTCTACATTCATGTAATTTTCTATGTGCAATGCCTTGTATATATCATTGTCACAAATATCGGCAGTATTTTCAAATTTACCGCCTTTTTATCCGCAAAATACCATTACTGCTTTAAAAATGCATTTTTATTGCCGCGACGATAAATTTTCAGGCAAATTCCTGATAAAATCGCGTTAAAAACGTGATAAATGGTAATATTGTGATAATATCCCGGTAAATTGCTGGTAAATTCCTTATTACCATTTTTATTTATTCTATTTTTATTATTTTTAAATATTATAATTTTCGCTAGATTTTCTCGTTAAATTCCCCGTAAGAATCTGAGAATTTAAAAGTATCCCGATATTACCAATTGCCGTTAATATCCCGAGAACAGTATTTGTCGCAATGGTATATATAACAATAGAACAAGAAAAGGAGAAGAAGGGTGGAAGGAAAGGAAATATCTATTTTCTAGATAGAGATTGGGAATCTCTATTTGCTGGAATGTGCTGAGATTTTGGTGGGATCTATATCTAATTGGAATGTGCTGAGATTTCGGTCCTTGAGTTGTCAATACATATTACTTCTATCATCCTTAGAGAAGGTGTCGTCCTTGAGACTTAAGAGATCAGCCTCAGTCTCTTGAGTCTGAATCTGTTTTGTATCTGAGGAATTCTCAACTCTATAAGCATCCTCCTTCAACTCTTCAGTTCTGGGAGTGGCTTAATTATGCCAGTTTCATTGAGCACTGGTTCTTCCTTCTGTTCTACAACAACGTCCTTCTCTCTCTTTCCTGGGGTTCTTCCCCTGCCTTTCAAGATCCTTCATGAACTCTTCCAGCGTATTCAACAGTTCATCTGAGACCCTCTGCACTTCTGGACACTCAGATAATCTCGTTACTCCTGTTTCCTTGCACCAACTATAGAAGGCAATGAGTTCGTCAATTTTCTTTGCTATGCTGGCATAAAATTCAAATGTTTTGATGCATTCAGAGTATTTCATGTCGAAGAAGCGGTCGAGTAAGACCGCCAAGACCTCAGAGATGTTGGAATAGAGATGGAAGCTGATGAGCACAGAAATATGATAATTTTACCTTTGAATATTTGATTAGTTAGTTCTTAAATTTTATTTATTTTATATTATTATTATAATATATTATATATTTAAAAAAAAATTTGTTAGTATTTTATTTTATTTAATTGATGTCTTTTGTATGTTTTTAGGTTGAATTATTTTCTCAACTTCGGCGTATGCTCAGATTGATGGATGATAGGATGGCTTGCATTAACCAAGCAATGGTTGAAACAGAGAAAGGAACAAAGAAAAAAAGAAGCAGCTGAAAAAAGGAAATACAGGCAATTGGCAGGGACGATGGAGGATATACAGGAAAGAAAGAGAAGAAAAAGGAAGGTGGGATCTACATCTATCTATGGCTGAATGGTTTAAAAATAAAGAAGAAAAAGAATCAAAGAAAGGAAAGAAGTATCTGACGAGTTGACTCTGAAAGAAAGATAGAAAATAGAAAAGATAGAAGGAGTTGGAATTAAGAAAAGGGTCTTACACGGTGGGAAAAATTAGCAATGTACAGATTCGGTTGAATTCAGACAGGACCACATGCTTGCTTATTTTATGTTCTCTAAACATCTATAAATTGAGGCTCATATTCATTGTGAATTCAGACTTGAACCAGGACAGAGACAGAGAAGAAGGTCGAGAAAGAAGGAGACGAGCTGAAGGCTCGGGATCTCCGACGATGATCGGGTTATATTTTTTTATGTCTTTTTATTTTAATTCTTTCATAATGTCCGGCTAATTTCTTGCACTGAGGTTGAGGATGAAACTCCATTAATGAAATAATTATTCTTTTGTTTATTTAATTCCAAATTATGTGTGTTTGATTATTTATGATTTTCGCTTCATCAAATTAATAGATGTTAATTGTTTTTACCATCAATGCCATGTATTTTTTGTTATTAATATTAATATCTAATTAATTAAATTCTTGGTTTTTAATTCAAGAAAAGTAAAACCCTTTGATTCATTGTTTTCTTTTATTTTAATTTAAATACATTGGATGCTTAGATTAATACTTTGATCCATTGTCTTTTAAATTAAAATATGATACATTAAATGCTTAGAACTTACATCTTTAAAAGCGAAGGACAATCTGAATTTTGAACACCATATTAATATGCTTAAATGTTTAAATCTTTAAAACTGGGAATTAATAAATAAATAATTAGAAGATTATGGATTTAATGGTGGTGGAATCCGATGCCTTAGTAATTTCTCTCATTTGATTTAATCTCCGTTTTTAGTTGTTTTAATTAATTTTTGCATGTTTAATTCAACCATCCTCCATAAAAAATGTGTTAACTAGTTTAAGGTTAAAATATTAGGCTTTTTAATTTTTTTTCCCATTGATTCTAAATCAAGTCCCTGTGGGTTCGACCTCGCACTTACATATCTGTATACTCCAATTTGATTCGTGCGCTTGCGAGTAATTATAAATTTAAAATTTGCACAACAAGTTTTTAGCGCCGTTGCCGGGGACTTGAGATTGAAACGAAAAATAAAATTAAAAATTCTATTATTTTAATCTTTCCACTAGTTGTAGATTTAGGAATTTTGTATTTAGATCTAGGTTTCATGCATATTTTTGTGTGATTTGGTGTCTTCACCTAAGTTTTGTTTATTAATTTTTGCAGGATTTTGAATTACACGCTAAAAAAAAAAAAAATTTGCAAAAGCAACTATAGGCCAAGGTAAGTGTCTAAACCACTTTATCTAAATTTTCAATTTTTCATGCATTCATATAGTTTTTATTAGGTTGTCTTGCATTTCTTTTGCATAAAAAAATAAAAAAAATTGCATATTTAATTTGATCATGCATTTAGGTGTTAGTTCATGCATTAGATTAAAATTGTTTGATTATTGTCTTCATATTTGCTTGAATCTTGCATTGGTAATTTAGGCTTGCATTCACAAAAAAGAAAAAAGATAGTAAAAATTGGTTCATGCATTGTATGTTAAAAACAATCTGGAACCATCGTTTAGGGTTGTTCATACTCAATAAGAACATCTTTAATTCAGTTATTTTAAGTTCACCGGTGAATAGTTTTGCTTCAAGCACGGTGTCTAGGTTAGTTTTGTCACCAAGGTGTAAATATCAGAAAGGATAAGTGGAAGCTTAAGTCGATTGCCATTGTGCTCCTCCATTTACCTGGAAACTTACCTTGGCTGTGCTTGTGGTTAAACTCTCCTCGGAGACTTAAATTTTCTGGAAAGGAGATTAGGAGCAGTCTAGAGTCTAAGAGTTGTGTGTGAGTATAGTTTTAGGGCATATTTTGTGTGGTTTTGATTGAGCGTATTTGTTCATGTTTGTGTATACATCATTGGTCTCTTGACTCTACAAATCGCTTAGTTCAAGTTACACTGTCTGTTATACCACTGATCGTTGCGTCCGAGGCCCAATCATAGATATAAACAGTCCACCGTCATCACCACCACCATCACCCAAAATGGCCGGAGAACAAGAGAAAACTCTTCGAGATTATTTTTCATCGGTCGTAGTCAACACATCCCTCCAGCATAGTCATCCCAGCCACCAATGCCACCTATGAGCTAAAACCAGGCCTTTTACATCTCCTTCCCATTTTCCATAGGCCTTGATCGTGAGGATCCCCACTTACACTGTTAAGGAATTTTTAGAGATTTGCACCACTATAAAACTTCAAAATATCAATGATGAGTCTATTAAACTTCACTTCTTTTCTTTTTCTCTCAAAGAAAAAGCGAAATCATGGCTGAACTCCCTCCCCGCAAATTCCATCAACACATGGGATCAGTTGGTAAATAAATTCTTGAATAAATTTTTCCCGATATCTAAAACGAACGCCCTCAAAACAGAGATTTCAATTTTATTCAACGATCTATTGAGTAAATGTCCCCATCATGGTTTTGAAACTTGGAGACTCATTCAATTTTTCTATGATGGCTTAACCACATCTAGCCATACTTTGGTCGAGTCTATGAAAAATGGGGCATTTTTGAACAAAGTCAAGTTGAAAGATAGAATTTCTTGGAAAATTTGGCAGAGAATTCTCAGCGATGGGACTTTTCCAAAAGAGTGAGTTCAGGACAAACTTCCAAAAGAGGAGGTTTGTTCGAAGTTAACAATGATTTTGATGTTAAAATCGCAATCGCAAATCTGACTAAAAAGGTAGAGGCTTTGGCAATGACTCAGAGGGTGAGTTCGTCAATGGCAGTGCAGTCTGAGCTGTGTGCCTTGTGTACTAATCCGGGACACACAACACAAACTTGTCCTTCCCTAAATGCAAATTTGGAGTGCCAAGCCGAATAGGTTAACGCACTAAATAATTTTGGTAAGCAGCAGGGGAGTCCATTCTATGTGACCTATAACTCCAATTGGCGGAATCACCCTAATTTCTAGTGGAGTCAGAACCAGCCCATGAATCAGGAACCTCATCAGTTTCAAGCACCTAGTCAGCCATTCCATCGACCCCAAAATCAATAATCCCATCCATCCTAGAGTCAGTTCCTATCAAACTAGTCCACAGCATCATAAACCATCTTGGAGGATACACTGCAACAATTCATGCAGTCCACTCAACAAGCCTTGTAGTCAAATTCTCAAGCTATACTAAAGCTTGAAACACAGATAGGACAACTTGCAAGTGCTATCGGAGAGAGGGAAAATGGCAAATTTCCTAGTCAACCCATTCCCAATCCTAAGGGTCAGTTCGAAGTGCATCATGGAGATGTTAAATCTATCATCACTCTTAGGTCAGGGAAAATAGTTGATAATCAACTTAGGATGCCAGAAGAAAGACAGCAGGATAACCAAAGCCATGATCAATCTGAGCCATCAAAGGGCACTGATTGCCCGCCTAAGAAGGAACCCAGAGAGTCAGTCACAACTGATTTTAGTCCCAAAAGCTCCTTACCTACAGAGATTGATTCTAATTAAGAAATGTATACCACATAGCGATGTGTTAGAGGTGTACAAGCAAGTCCGCATAAACATTCCTCTCCTCGACGCTATTAAACAAATACCTTCTTATGTAAAAATTCTTGAAAGATCTCTGTATGATAAAGAGGAAGACGAATGTTCCAAATAAAGCATTTTTGGCTGAACATGTGAGCGCTATTATTCAACAGAAAATTCCTATCCAGTAGAAGGATCTTGGAAGTCCCACAATTTCTTGTGTCATTGGTGACCATTCGATCGATCGGGCCTTACTTGATTTAAGAGCGAGCGTTAATTTGTTGCCGTACTCTGTGTACGAGCAATTGGGGCTAGGAGAACTGAAACGCACATCTGTTACACTTCAATTGGCCGATAGGTCAGTCAAAATCCCAAGAGGTGTAATAGAAGTTGTTCTAATCAAGGTTGACAAGTTTTATTTTCCAGTGGACTTTATAGTCATTGATACACAACCTGTGATGAACACCAGTGGGCAAATTCCAGTAATTTTGGGTCGACCCTTCTTGGCCACCTCCAATGCAATCATCAATTGCAAGAATGGAGTGCTTAAACTATCTTTTGGTAACATGACTTTAGAGTTCAATGTGTTTAATTGTGGCCACCAACCTTCAGATACGGATGACCTATGTGAGGTAAACATGATTGAGAGTACAGTCCATATGTTCTTTCTGAACTTTACATGCGATGACCCATTTGAGGAATGCTTGTCAAATTTTGACACTAATTTCAATGAAAAAGGGGTCAAAGAAGTGAATGCTCTGTTGGAAATCACCCCATTTTTGGAGACCAGTAAAAGGAAGGAAAATTTTGAGTCTCTCTCCGTCAGTATTGAAAAACCACCTGTATTGGACCAGGGTTGATTATTAGGTCTGTCAGTTGAGTCCGAGTCAGTCTGTCGGTGTGTCCGTGTATATGTAGATTTTAATTTTGTTGAGTCAGTCTAGTCTAGGATTTTTTAATTCATTTGATTCTATCCGTCTTGTGTGAGAGTCAGTTTAGAGTCATTGTTGTTGTGTTTGTGTTTTTGTCTCTGTTCGTTTTTGCAGGTTTTGAATAAAGTGAGCCATTTCAGGTATTTCTCAACTCAAGTTGTTCTTTTTCTGATATTTTCTTCTAATTTGCAGGTGCACATGTAGATTAGGGAACATTGAGGACAATGTTCAATTTAAGTTTAGGGGTATTGAGGGGTTACACTGTGTCACTGTGTCAGTTTTGTGTGTTTTGAGTCCATTTTGAAAGAAAAAAATTGAAAATTTTGAAAAAAAAAAAATTGGTTTTTAAGCATTAATATGTGAATGAAAATTTTTATATCATGCTTTTCCAATTGACTTTATGAAATTTGTACTTGGAAACTTTTACACTCGCAATGTTAATGTAGCCTCAAAAAGAAGAATATTCATGAGTTGAGTAATCACCGGAAGAATATTAGTGAAGACTTATACCTAGTGAGCTTTTGATCCATTCGTTTTCTGAGGGTTATAAGTAATTCTTTATTTTCTTTGATGTGCGTGTTATATTTATTGTTAGATCTCATTATTTTTTATTTTGGTCATATACTGAGAACGACATTAAAATTGGATTATTACGCCAGAACTTTTTTTGAATTTATTTGAAGCTAATTAAAAATTCATATGAAACTTAGGAAGTGATATAGGCCATTATTTTTGGATCGTTTGAGCCTTTGAAGCCTACCTATTTTTGGTCATATATTATCCTATTAGTTCCTGTTTTGAGTTTTTTAAAAGTTTAGTTTGTTTTATTGATTAACCATGTTATCCATACCCAACTCTGGTTGTGGAGTTTGAGCATTTATTGATATATCTGTGACCTATTCTAAAGACCAAAGAAAGGTTAGAGATGATTTTATTGGGATGGTATTCTAAAAAAAAAAAAAAAGAGAGTTATGGCATTTGAAAAAAAAAAATATGGTGAAAGAAAAAGAAAAGAAGCAAAAGAAGAATGGGAACATCCGTACATCAAAAGAAGGATGTGAAAAAAAAAAGAGGAAAGAAAATGCTTTGAAAGTGATAAAAAAAATAGAGGAAGAAATATCCCATCTTTAATATTGAAGACCTTTACATTTTTTGTTCAAAGTATTTAATTTTTGAGTCTTTTATCCTTCTTTGATATGACCCTGGTCCTAAACCACGTTTCGTCCTATTAAGAAAGTCCTAATTGATCTTAATTATAATATGGTATTTAAGTGGAGAATAGATGAAGAAGAATGATGGTGTTTGATTCAACGTTCTTAGGACAATGGCATCCATTCATGAGATCTATATTTTTCTTTGTTATTAGTCGTTCCTTTGATGATAAATATGTGAGATATTTATATTTGAAAAATTATTCCGCTCACATATACTTTTGAGAGAAAATAAAAACCAATGTCTGAGCGAAAATCTTTCTGAGAGACATACCATTGGGAGATTTGGAGTCAAAGCGCATTTTCAGCTACTGGTTACCAAACTTGTGCGTATTTTGAAAAATAAGGTTATGTTAATATTTGGCTATCACACACTACACTCCGAGTATAAATTTTGTAAAATAAATATGGAGTTGTACGGTGTTTAAATTTTTGTTAATATGTTTTTGCTGAAATTTGATGTTTGTGGGTATCATCACTGGAAGCCCTTACTGACACTATAACTCGTCCATTAGTGGTGAGATAGGGGTTTAAAGGCTTGTTGCATGTGCTAAATGCAATCTAGAGTACTAGCGAAAGTGATGTAGTTTAGGATTTTTATTTCTTTATTTTTCAGTTTTTAGTTTTGTTTTGCTCGAGGACTATCAAAATCTAAATTTGGGGGTATTTGATAAGCACAGAAATATGATAATTTCACCCTTGAATATTGATTAGTTAGTTCTTAAATTTTGTTTATTTTATATTATTATTGTAATATATTATATATTTAAAAAATATTTTTGTTAGTATTTATTTTATTTAATTGATGTGTTTTGTATTTTTTAGGTTGAATTATTTTCTCAACTTCGACGTATGCTTGGATTGATGGATGATAGGATGGCTTGCATTAACCAAGCAACGGTTGAAACAGAGAAAGGAACAAAGAAAAAAAAGAAATACAGGCAATTGGCAGGGACAATGGAGGATATACAGAAAAGAAAGAGAAGAAAAAGGAAGGTGGGACCTACATCTATCTATGGCTGAATGGTTTACAAAAATAAAGAAAACAAAGAATCAAAGAAAGGAAAGAAGTATCTGACGAGTTGATTGTGAAAGATAGAAAATAGAAAAGATAGAAGGAGCTGGAATTGAGAAAGGGTCTTACACGGTGGGAAAAATTAGCAACATACAGATTCGGTTGAATTCAGACAGGACCCACATGATGTTCTCTAAACATCTATAAATTGAGGTTCATATTCATTGTGAATTCGGACTTGAACCAGGACAGAGACAGAGAAGAAGGTCGAGACAGAAGGAGAAGAGCTGAAGGCTCGGGATCTCCGACGATGACCGGGTTATATTTTTTCATGTCTTTTTATTTTAATTCTTTCATAATGTCCGACTAATTTCTTCTGTTGAGGTTGAGGATGAAACCCCATTAATGAAATAATTCTTCTTTTGTTTATTTAATTCCAAATTATGTGTGTTTGATTATTTATGATTTTGGCTTCATCAAATTAATAGATGTTAATTTATTTTACCATCAATACCATGTATTTTTGGTTATTAATATTAATATCTAATTAATTAAATGCTTGGTTTTTAATTGAATAAAAGTAAAACCCTTTGATTCATTGTTTTCTTTTATTTTAATTTAAATACATTGGATGCTTAGATTAATACTTTGATCCATTGTCTTTTAAATTAAAATAGGATACATTGAATGTTTAGAAATTACATCTTTAAAAGCGAAGGAAAATATGAATTTTGAACACCATATTAATATGCTTAAATGTTTAAATCTTTAAAACTGGGAATTAATAAATAAATAATTAGAAGATTATGGATTTAATGGTGGTGGAATCCGATGCCTTAGTAATTTCTCTCATTTGATTTAATCTCCATTTTTAGTTGTTTTAATTAATTTTTGCATGTTTAATTCAACCATCCTCCATAAAAAAAGGTGTTAGCTAGTTTAAGGTTAAAATATTAGGCTTTTTAATTTGTTTTCCTGTTCATTCTAAATTAAGTCCCTATGTGTTCGACCTCGCATTTACATATCTGTATACTCTAATTTGATTCGTGCGCTTGCGAGTAATTATAAATTTAAAAGTTGCACAACAGAAGCTCTCCTTCAGAACTAGGTAGAATGCAATAATCACTATCCTGGTATTCTTGGCCATTCCCAAAGGGTGGCATGAAAGAAACATGTCAAGCAGCAGCTGCAGCTGGTGCATTCGACCCAACACTCTCTCCACCTTCATGTCTCGAAGAGGAGTCATCAGCCGCTATTGTTGTTGATCTTGTGGGACATCGCTGGAGCTGTACGAGTCAAACTCCCCAGAATTTTATTTGGGTGACCGGCAATTTGCATCTCTACCACTAAAGAAAATGAATTCTCTGTAATTTTTGTAATATTTTATATATGTCCCACTTTATTGAAACCCATATCTAGATTTAAATAAGGACCCACATTTCAAATTAAAGTGTGGCAGGTTATGAGAACTGTATGAACAGTTGCTACTTTGATAGAAAGTAGTACAGTTTATCAAACTGCTCTTGGTCCTCTCTTCTGCCTCTAATGTTTTCTCTCTGCAAAATCCCATCAAAGTAAGAACTGAAAAGCAGAGAAATTAAGAGAAGAAAAGAAGGAGAAATCAAAAGCAACATTTCTTCTATTTGTATTGTGACTGCAAGAAGGAATTAAGAGAACATCAACAAAGTCTAATTAAAAAAGGAACCTTTTATTAGCGATAGATTCATCGGGTATGATTTTACATTATTATGATGTCATTTCCGCATTATGTTAATATTATGATTATGATATTTTTTGTAAAGCATTGATGATTCAAGATCTTGTGATTTTATTATAGAGGATTGAATTATGTTAATAAATAGATATGAATCAAATAATAAACTAAATTAATTAATTATTAAATTCATACTCAAATTGTCGATCCATAAAGAAAATTATAACAATTTTTATAATTTGAATTGGTTTCCAGTGAATTTTGTTCTTTGTATGGCTCAAAATCTCTATTATTTGAATTGAATGACCGCTGATCAAAGTCTCCATAATTGAATTCCCTATGGTTTGAATATGACGGCCGTAAATTGAGGTCTTTAATCGACTCTCTCTGTCAATTGAATTGCAGGGCTTCTGGTTGGGGTCTCCATTGTCAAATTGTTTGTAATTCGAATAACGCAGTCGCGAATCTGAGTTTTTGTAGGACTCAAATTCTTTGTAATTCAAACTGGGTCGCCGACTGTCATCAACTTCCCTAGACTCCGAACAACGAAGCTGTGAATTGGGGTGGCCCGTGCCTCTACTACTCTGTTTCAAGTTGTAGATCATGCACCAAATGCGCTGGTCTAGATAGAGGGAGAAGATGCGGACGAAGGAGGATTGATCCCATGAATCGGAGTGGGACTCAACTCAGGCCTATTTAATTTGACCCGTCACATACAATCGGTAATATTGAAATATTTTTAAATTTTAGAGTTTTTAATGAGATATTAGTGGGAGAATTTTCTGGAAATATAATATTTAGAAATAATAATATAAAAAAAATATATAAATAAAAGTTAACATTTGAAATACTCATTAATAATTTATTATTATATAAATATACTATAAGATATAAATTATTTTAGTAATTATCTAACAAAATAAAATATTTTTTTAAACATTTTTTGAATCACAAAATATCATCCAATGCCACATAAGTTCATTTTTAAATATCATCATCAAAGTCATAAAAAATTAAACTAAATTACCAATGGCTATAATTTTTTTTTTTTTTAAAAGTGTCATTATTATCATGATATTTTTTGCGATAATATTGAATTTTTACAATAATAGCAAAAAAGTGGTAAATCTTGATATCAAGGGAAATAATATTTTCAACTCTTAATAGTTAGTTTGATTGTCAATTTCCGCCTTTGTTTGTGAGAGGTCTTTGTCTCAAGTCTTCTTCAACACAAAAATGGCAACTCTTGATTGTTCTTTATGCTCCACTCTCCATTATTCAATATCCCACACATTGGGGATTTTCATATGCCTCAAAGATTAGCAATAACTTGGTCTTTAAAAATAGAAAAATAATATTTTCTGATATTATCAAAATACAAATGAAAATATCAACGACATTCGTACAATCTGCAATGCTATTTATGTCAAATGTAAATTCACGGAGAACAAATTAATGCAAAATAAATGAAATTATGATTTTTGTTAAGATAAAGGTGTCTAAGGCTTGTAAAACATCTGACTAATCTTTAAGGCGTGTATAAATCTTTCTAACATTATTAAGAAGTGGTCTTTTTACGTTAAAGTGACTTGAATCGAAAATCTTCCAAATCTCAAATGGATCCATGACAAGCCAAACTTAATATCTCAATATTCTTTTATGTGATATATCTTTTGAATTAAAGTACATCTCGAATTATTTGATAGTATCAGTGACGTAGGGACTTATTATGAAGGATAACATTATGATAGTACTGAGGTCAGATTTACTGAAATTATAAAACAATTTTGTCATTCTATTCAATGAAATTTTGATTTAATCCTTAAGTCCGTCCAATTTGCATGATTTATTCGTGCTTCCTCAAGAATCGGATGAGAAAATAATACGTTAAGATTTAGGCTACGTACGACAGACGCGTCTGATTTTACAGACTCGGCCATGTACTTAGACCTACAATATCGATTTTGATTAAGCTCGCCAGCTTGTTCAAGTGAGGCCACAAATAAAATAAATATCATATTTTATTAATAATACTTCAGTCAACTCAAATTGAAAATAAAAATTGTACACTATTGTACCACGTCCATAGAGGCATTTCTTTTTTTTTTAACGGTAAAGAAGAAAATCTCTCGAGATCGATCCTTCCACGTTATTTTTAGCAAAAAAGTCGACTATGCCATTAGTCAATCGCTAGATATGTAAAAAGGAGACCTCTAGGCACGCAGATAAACCCTTTTATCTCTCTAACTAAAGTGATCAACCTCCGTGGTGTACGCTTTATCCCTTAGTCCATTTGATAGCATTGGAAGAATCACTTTCAATCTCTAATTAAGCACACCCCAAGCTTCGATTCTAATGTCAAGGCTCTCTAGATACTAAGGAGTTCCACCATATTAGATTCTTTGAATCCCCACAAGCTTCTATAAATATGATACTTATACGTCCCAGATGTCCAAAGATGCATTTCAATTATAGTTTACAAAGAAAAGAATTAGAGAAGTAGGTTGAAGTTAATTTAACTGAATAGAATTTCAACTCAGGTGAATCAATGAATTCTATTGAAAATTTTGAATAAGATTTAAAAATTCATTGAGTTATTCAACTCAATACAATTTCAAGTTGAGTTTGGGTTTTTGAGTTTTCTAATGATTTCAATTAAAGGTGTGAGTATTAGCTAAGAGGTATTTATGGCAATGATGTTAAAAAAAAAAAAGGATTTTCTGATTTATGAAAGGAGCTTGCATTTTGTTATTTAATTTGAAAATTGTTTTTTCTTTTTTCTTTTTTATTAAAAACAAACTTCGAAAGCTTGAATGAGCAAAATATCCACAAGACCTTTTTTTTAATTTACGTGTGAGAAATCTCAAGCACAATTCTACTAAAATTCGCATGGGTGAACCCACTACTCATAACACACACTAAAATTAAAACATGAGAGCTCGAATCCACAAATATCGGAAAGACTTTCTTACTTATAGAAAACAATGCAAATTACTCATATGACTTGATAGGAAACATTTTTTATACTTGAAATGGTTCAAGAGATTAGAGAGAATTTGTTTGATTAGAGCAGAAATCATTACCTGCCGTGTCAAATCTGTAACTATGGAACCCCTCTCAATCTTATAAGGATTGTCATTCTCATTCCACTAAACGTTTAGCCTACAATAATTTATTATTAGTCGATTTCTTTCTATTTTAAGTTTTTAATCAACAAATCTCTTTTCGTACACTCGTCGTCACCAAGTCATATAAGTGCTCATCTATTTGTAATATAACTTTATTAAAATAATAAAAATATTTTGTTACTGCAACTAGTCTGAAGGATCTATTAGTGAATAATGCAATTTCATCAAAAATTTCAATCAGACAAATAAGATTAAGTTCTGAATTCCAGTAGTTTCCTTTTTATTTGAATAAAAGAAAAATAAATCAGAGCGACTAATAATGTAAATGAAACTTAATAAGTATGAGCCAAAACATGCAAAAAAGAAAGAAATTCAATTGATTCACCAAAATGATGGAAGATTACAACTATAAACGACAAATTAAAAAGGAAAATCCTTTTTACCTAATACACCGTTCAAGAAACAAAGATAAATGAAATTGATGAAACTCTCTCCAAGTGAAGCTCCCTTGAAAAGTTATCTTTTATGAAATTGATGAGACTTTGATAGAGAAGATTGAATTATCCAGACCCTTAATCTGAAATAACTTCATTGGAGGGAAAATAGATAATGTTGTCAAGTGTGCAGCTGATATAAAAGATGCTCTAAACTGTTAAAGATAAACAATAGAACTTATCAAATACTTATAGCAACTTGGATTCTTTGACGACAAACGCTATACCAAATTTCAATAGAGACTTGTCACTTCAGCTCAATTTTGTAAAAGATTTGAGTTTATTCTAACATTTTTGAACTACCGTTCGAATGCAAAACTTCGAACTAAAGTTCAAAAATTCAAACTAGATTTCGATTTCTTCGTTCAAAAATTACTCCATTGAGTCTATACTTCAAAATATCTTCATCAAAGTGATATTAAGAAATGCACTATCTTGAAAACAATCATACAAAATGGTGTAAATATACGGCCCATTCTTGTTTATACTTGAATTTGAAATCTGTCTCAAAGTTACGTACTCGAACATCAGCATTTGTCTTTTGAGATAATCTCAAATTCACTTTAATTCAATTTGAACTTCACCACGAAATAAGTGTTCTAAATTAGTGTCTAAATCAAGCTTATTAAACCACTAATATCTCATATTGGAATTTCAATGGTTCGTCCTTGTACCAATGTCGGCTCACTTTCTTCAGTTTAGAGTTTGTGCCGACCGCTCTCCATTTCCATATAATGGCCCTCGAAAAGCTCAAAAGCAAAAGAATATACAAATTTTGAATGCACGATAAAAAAAAAAGAAAAAAGGATATTTGGCATGACTTTTTAGAAGTTTCATTTTTTTTGAGCGGTGACAATTTTTTTATTAGAAGAAAAGAAAAAATAAGAAAAGGCCAACGAGGGTCAAAGAGAAGAAGACCCGGAGAATCCAAAGAAAAGAAAAAGAAAAAAAACCACAACTGAGTCTCCAAAAACCAGCAGAAGAGAACCCGACTCTCCCCTAGACAAAACGGGTACCTAAGGACCCATAATAGCCATGATAGAATCCTCATTTGGAACGAAATCGAATCCCCAATCTCTTTATTAACCTTATTTACTGAGTAGAGTAAACGGGGCCAGCAACTTTTTAGAAGTTTCATAATTAGGTATTTCATGTTTAAAAAGTACTTGTTTTAGATTCGGTCATTTTTTAGTTATTTTATCATTTTTTTTACTTTTTATTATAAAATAATCTTTATTTTGATATTTTGTAATTTTTTTAATAAAATGATATTGAATATATATATATGAGTTGATTTGTAAGGTGTTTATATGATTTTTTTATTTTTCAATAATTTTATGAAAAAATTAAATGAAAAATTCATAAATTGTAATAGAAGAGATGAAGTATTATGGAACACCATAGAAGATTAAATTCACATCAGATGTTACCATATTAGCTAATATTATTTTTCCATTTTTAGAATGTTCAACTTTTTTCAGACTAGTTTGTTCCTATCGAAATTTTTGCTTTTAAAGACTTGATTACTCTACTAAGACAATCATTTTTCAACCAAAATATACTCATAAAATTTTATTTTTCTATTTTTTTTGGTTATCTTATTGTAGTTTTTGAAAATTTCAAAAAACTCCAAACATATCACAAATAGGCTTAAAAATGACAAATATATATTGTACCAACAACCAAGTACCAACGATACGCCTCATCGTCATGTGTCTTTTAAACTCTTGAAGTTCCATCATTGAAAACAAAATCCATTTTCCTTGTCCGGAATTGTATCCATTGCTGCTGATCCTCTAGTTGTGCAATCTGATCCATTCATCATTTGAATAAATTCTGATTTCTGCTTAATCTCCAGTGAGGCCCACAATTTGGGCGGTATGGATTAATTATTTGTTGTAAAGTAATGAACATTTTGTAATTTTATAAATGTCATGCCAACTTGGATGAAGAGTAGGGCTAGAGTCATGATGATCTGACAAAGGCCACATTTAAGCTTACGGCGTTGAATCTGATCTGTTGCCCAGTTTTGGTTTAAAGTTTTAACCTCCCATGTGCGTCCGTTTCCTTGAAAGAAAGGAAGGAAAGGAAAAAAAGAACATGAAATCAGGTGCTCATACAGGATGCATCTAAAAGTAGACACCTCTTCGGCCATTGGATTTTCTAAGGGGTCAGTCAACGGTCTAGATTTAACAACGTACTCTCAAAGACGGCAACCTCTGTTTAAAACATTCTCTGTTTTTATCTTTCGCATCTCCGCTCTCGACTAGAAGAAGAAGCAAAGAAGAGAAATGCCGACGGCTACATTTCCGCCGTTCAATCTCTTTCTCCCAACACTGCTTCTCTATCAACGTGCAATCCTCTTTGTCCATCCACCTCTTCAGCTCCACTCTAGTGTAGAGAGTGGTGTAGGTGTGAATTTTAGTTTGGAGAGATTAGAAGCTTGGAGGAGGCAATGACGCCGAGTACGGTAAGATGAGCAATAGGAGCAATGAAGGACAAAGCAAGCATTATGCTGGAAGGTGTCGAGTAGCAGTATATCTTCAGAACTGGACGTGGCCATTATCAAAGCGACAAGCCATGACGATGAGCCTCCACGCAAGAAGTACATACGCCACATTCTCAGCCTCACCTCATGCTCCCGTGCCTACGTTACCGCCGGTTGTCTTAACCCTCTCCAAGTGCCTCTCTAGTCCCTTATTCTCATACAACGCCTCCTTGCCGACGGCGACCCCTACTTCCCCCACGAGATCCTTCATGCAAGCCGCCACGGCACCTGCCTCCTCAATTTGTCGTATTTTTTAGATGAGTCCCATTCCGATTCATGGGATCAATCCTCCTTCGTCTGCACCTTCTCCCTCTATCTAGACCAGTGCCTCCAATGCATGATCTACGAATTGACCAAAGTAGCAGAGGCACGGACCTTCCCAATTTACAGCTTCGTTGTTCGGACTCTAGAGAAGTTGATGAGAGCGGCGACCCAGTTCGAATTACAGAGAGGTTGAGTCCTACAAAAACTCAGATTCGCGACTGTGCTATTCAAATTACAAAGAATTCGACAATGGAGACCCCAAATCAGGCAGCCGTCCAATTCAATTGACAGAGAGTCGAATAAAGACCGCAATTTGCGGCCTCCATATTCAAACCATAGAGAATTCAACGATGGAGACCTTGATCGGCGGTCATCCAATTCAAATAACAAAGATTTTGAGTCATACAAACAACGGAATTCACGGGAAACCAATTCAAATTATAAAAATTACAGAGAATTCAATTTCTTTAGTGGTAGAGATGCAAATTGGGGGTCACCCAAATCAAATTCAGGCGAGTTTGACTCGTACAGGTGGCAGTGGTTGTAGCCGTTGGATTTATGGCTCAAAGCCCGTTTGGGCCCAGCCCCTGGCCTAGTGGGCCCAGTCTGTTATAAGCAACAATATATATTGTCTCTTTCTGTATGGTTTTCTTTGGTGGAGCCTGAGGAGGCCATCCCAGCTCTAATGGTGAGAGCAGTGAGGAGAGAGAGACACTGAGGAAAATATGAGAGGCATAGAAGAATAGGGGAAGCATAACATGGGTCAGGGGTTCCTGAGTTGAGTAGGTTTATGCTCATTTGTATGTTATATTCTTCTTTCTCTATGGATAAAATCTACACTCACTCGTGGACGTAGGTCAAGGTTAGGCCGAACTATCTATATCTTGTGTTCCTCTTGTGATTGCGTTCTTCATGTTGGTGTATTCTTGATCTACGATTATGTTGAAGTGGGTTGGGCTAACTCCCTAACAGTAGCTACGACAGCAGCATGCCGATGACTCATGTTAGTGCCCCGGCTTGCGGATTCCATTGTTTGTCAATTCCATGACTCGGGAAAAACACTTGCTAGAAGATTTGAAGAATCAAGGTTGATCCGAAGAATGAAAATCAAGTCCAAACTCCAAGATTATCGATGTATGGCAATCACACATGTAAAATGGTCATAGATGACCTTAGGTGGAACCCACACCCATAGGTGGACCTTGCCTAAGCTTAGTTGAACATGTTGGTAATAACATATCAAGCCTAAGCGAACCCTGGACAGTCACAAAACCAGAGGGGACAAGACATTGAAAATCTAGGTAAACTGTCAGGTCGACTAGTCGAGTTCACGGACCCATCGGTGAGACAGGGCAGACTCGTCGTGGTCATCGACCAGTTGACCAAATTGACGAAGGTTCTGGATCAAAAGGACTGTCATTTGGGGTTTCACTCTGGTAGAGTGTCTATTGCAACTGACACATCAACATGGACAAACCGACCCATCGGTGGTTACGACCTGTCGACCAGGATCAAGTTTGAGTTCTGGAACTTAGAACTCTAGGGTACTCTCGGACCGACCCTGTCGATGGCATAGATCCATCGAGAGTACCAAGGACCGACCCATCAGTGTACTGACATGTCGACTTGGGTTTAACTAGTTTCTGGACTTGAAACTCTGTCAGCATGGTTTTGCCTCAGGTCGAGACTGATCGACAAGAACGACATATCGATAACTGAGATCATCGACCCGTCAGTATACTCGACCCATCGGTGACACATGTTTATGTACCGTGGAGTGTAATAAATGAACAACAGTTGGATGGTTGAACGGTAACATTTAAGTTCACCGACCCATCGATAAGATCGACCAGCCGGTACATAACAGTTACTGAAAAACTAGTTTTCCTTCTATAAATATGAAACTATTTGTTTGTGTTGAGAGGTCCTTGGAGTGAATATTTATGAGCCTTATCTACCAATCTCAGCAGAGAAATCAATAGGCCAAGGAAGGATCCTCATCTCTCTTGTGCACAACTTGGTGAATCATTCAAATCAACCAATCTTCATAGGTTGAGTTTGAAAGAGAGGCAAAGGCAAAAACATATAGGATGGATATTGGTGACCCTAATTTCCTAGAGGCTTTCCATAGCTTGTGATTGCTCTACACTAGGCGCATCATCGTCTACTCACGAGATCACATTGGGAAGGAGACTTCAGAAGCACGCATAAATCGGACTCGATCTACAAAGACAAGTGCTTCGATGTTTTTTATTTTATTGTTTTAAATCATCATACTTGTTAAGTGGAATAAAGAGGGTGTACTCTTGAACCATTATAAAAAATAGAGGATTTACTCTAGGATATGTGGTGGTTTGAAATTCCAAACCAATTGGTTAGGTGAAATTCATAATCTATTTAGTGTGGGTGTAATTCCCCAAGGTTGGGTGAGTCCAATAGTAGATGTAGGAGGGTTTACTCCGAACCACTATAAACATGGTGTTGTGGTGTTAGAGCCTTTCGCTTGGATTGTTTCTTGAGCACACACAACACATCTTGATTAAATTGTTTATCCGCTGCAAAACTGGTTCCCACCATACACACCAGCCCCCTCCTCCCTCTAGGGTCAATCTTGTTCTAGCACTCCGGGACTTTCAACTCCTCTTAGAGACATGAAGGTGGCGAGAGTGTTGGGTCAAATGCATCAGCTGCAACTGCTGCTTGACAAGTTTCTTTCATGCCGCCCTACGGGAATGGCCAAGAATACCAGGATGGTGATCATTGCACTCTACCCAGTTGTGAAGGAGACCTTCCATCTCTATGCCAACATCTGTGAGATCTTGCTCAACCACTTCTTCGACATGGAATACTAGGAATGTGTCAAAACATTTGAAGTCTATGCGAGGGACAGCAAAGCAGATTGACGAATTCATTGCCTTCTGCAGTTGGTGCATGGAAACAGGGGTAACGAGATTATTTGAGTACCCGGTAGCGCAGGGGGTCTCAAATGAATTGTTGAAGACGCAGGAAGAGTTCATGAAGGATCCTGAAAGGCAGAGGAAGAACCCCAGGAAAGAGACAGAGAAGGAGGTTGTTGCAGAACAGAAGGAAGAACCTAGTGCCCGATAAAACTAGCACAATTAAGTCACTGCCAGTGCCGAAGAATTGCAATGAGGCTAATAGAATTGAGAATTCCTCAGATATAAAACAGATTCAGACCAAGAGACTAAGGCTGATCTCTTAAGTCTCTAGGACGACACCTTCTCTGGGGATGACGGAAGCAATAGGTTGGCATTGGCACTTTTCTCATTGGGATAGCCTTCACCCACAGACACCTAAGTGACTTCAGTGTGGCAGACACCAACGGCTGAGATTGGGAAGGCTGACTGGGAGCTTGTTCTAGTAGAGTCGGCAAGTAATTTGTCAAAGTAGAGGGCTACAATGGCCGGGGGATTGGATCCGTTGCTGTTGAATGGAATGTATGATCATGGTGCAGTGAGGCAGCATGTCAGTGCCCAAATGAACAGAGGTGGAAGATCCAGCAGTGTGGCCTTGCCTAGGACCGAGTGCAAAGCCGATATTGGCTCCACTCGCACTAGATGGGACGGTGTAGGTAATCGGGCAGGACCGTTTGCAGCTTCACTGAATGTGCCGCCACCATCCTATGTGCAGATGGCAGAAATGGAGAAGAAGCAACGATTGGTGGTGCACGAGCAGCAGCTTTACCTACAGTATGAGATGGGTGGCATGTAAGGGCAGGTCAGTCTGGCCAAGCTGAGAGGCGGCCATGGTTACTATAATGCGGGCCCACCGATTGCCATGCCTTACGGGATGTCGTCAGTTTATGGAGGTGGGCCATATTACCAATCAACCATTTGATCTCATTTCCTTTTTTACTTTGGATTTTACCGTTTTGGGGTGTAAATTTATGCCTTCGTTTGTTTTGAATTTCTCACTCATCTAATTTATGAGTTGTCTTTCATGTGTTTGATGCACAATTTCGTGTTTTTTTTTTTAAAGTCTACATGCTTGAATACTTAATGAGTTGGTTGTATCTAAGATCCTAGCACTTCTTTAAGATTGTACAAGTGAGAGAAATGGTTCAACGGTTTGCGTTTGAGAGGAAGTACGAAATCGGTACAGATATCTCAGTTGCAAGGTGGATCGAAATAAAAGAAAATAAAAAAGCAAGTGAGAGGGAGAGCTTTGAGGGTGGTAAAGTGAAGAACTAAACATTCAAAGCCTTTGTTTTCATAAAAAAAAATTAATTGAGTGGGTGTAGGTGCAGTTGGAGGTGATCATAGTTCATTAGAGAACTTTTTAATAAAAGTGTACGCCTTCTCATCTTCTTCCATTTCTAACTTCATTTTGTTAGCGTTACGCGTGGAAACAAGAAAAATCAAACGAAAATAAACACACAGCACAACACAATAATTTTACATGGTTCGGCCCACCTGGCCTACATCCACGGAGCGACAGAATATTCACTATAAATGAGAAAGAAATACATGCACAAGAACATGACTCCCTTGAGTCATGAGCCCAAACCCGAAGTCCCGAGTCCCTTATACACCCATGTATAAGACACACTGAAGTCACTTCTCAGTTGATGTGAATCTCTTTCATACCCAGAATAGTGAACCCAACTTCTGTATTCCTCCCTCTACGCTTCCTGCTTTCTACGAGCAACTCCCGATATGCTTCTCAAACGCAAGCGTCTCCGATGATATGTTTCCCACACACACACATATCTGCACTCCTGCTCTGGCGAATGGGCTTTCTCTTTCCAGCCGCACTCCTGCTGGCTGCTACTCATAGATCTGTGAACCCAGATCTGCAACGGTACTGCACTGTTGCTTCCACTCCTCTTCGGCCATCGAGCTTGTCCTCCAGACAACATCAGATCTGCGGCTCCTTCCATGGATCTTCACCATTGAGAACAAACCTCTATTGCCACTACTGCATTGGACCACTCCATGCGGCCATTAGAGGCCCACGGCCAAAGGCCATATTTTTGCTCTCCCTCTCTCAGTGTCCACTTGGGATTCCACACACACCATGAATGCCGTGTACAGTCCCTCCTTATATAGTGGTGTACCGACCCAATTTAAGCAATCCTCGTCATACCTCTTCAGCCAGTGACGTGTAAGCCTTCCTAGTTGTGAAGGATCAATTCTATTAAGAATAGAATCTTGTCTATTACAGACTCCTACGACCATTCCATCTTACAGCCGTGTATAGCAATTGCTTTCTACCATTATAGTAATTGCTATATATAAGGAAACCCAAGGACTCTTATCCCACTTTAGAAGATCCCCATTCGGCTAGGACTCCACTGTCTCAATTCATTGGAATCGAGCCACCGATCCCAACACATTTTTCTCTTTATTTTTCCCTGTACAGTCGGGAACATTTCTGATCTTGTCCTTCTTCCCTTTCACATCTGATCATTGAAGTCAAGTTAAACGCCGTTCACTCTCTTGTCCAAACCAGACTTCACTCGACAAAACAGCATTTAAGACCTATTTTATTTCAATGAGCACCTTAAATGAGACTCACTAATTGGGCTTTTTTCAAGATATTACTTTTAAATAACATTTTTAAATATATGAAAAGTCATGATTTTCAAAAGTCCAGAATCAATTATCAAAATAAAGTCATAAATTCATTTTGAATAAAATGTAGAGATCAACCTGCGTATCGTCTAAATAGACCCAACATGCAAAAGGAAATTAAGGATTTTATCTTGTCATCCAATGTGGATGTTTTGTTCTTCCTTGAAAGTAGGATTAGAATCAATAATCTCCATGTCATTGGTAATGATATCTTTCCTAGGAATTGGAATAATTTCTCCAATGCAACTCACTCCAGATCTGCTCGTATTTGGGTTGCCTCGAAGAATGATGTTAACCTGCGCATCGTCTATACTTTTCCTCAGGTTATATTTTGTGAAATTCGCAATCCATCCAACAAGTCCCCCATTTTTGTTGTTGCAATTTATGGTTCAAATGACCCATCAGTTAGAAAGGATTTATGGGAGGCAATCAAGTTGTTCTCAATTCAGACAAAAGACCCCTGCATTTTCATGGGAGACTACAATTTCATTCGTTTTGTGGTAGAAAAAACTGGAGGGGCACCTCCAAATTTGGCTGCTATGGATCAGTTCAATCATTGTATCGACGACTCCAATCTTATGGATCTTTGGATTAGTGGGGCTGACTACTCCTGGTCTACTGTTCTTATGGGCCAAGCAGGGTGGAAACCAACATTGATAGGGTGTTTGTTAATAATGAATTTCTCTGCCAATTCAACCAATCTTACTGCAATTTCATCGGGCCAGGATTATCAGACCACAGAGGTATCTCCTTATGTATTCAAACTTCAGACACTTCAAAAACTATCTTTTCAAATTTATTAATGCATGGTGCAGAGATCCTGAGGCTAGACATATCATCAGCCATTCTTGGAACACAATTGTTACTGGTTCTCCCATGTATTGTGCTGTTACAAAGTTGAAGCTGGTCAAGCGTGCCTTAATCTCCTGGCATCGTGCTAAGCCAAAAATCAATGCTCAAATCTCTTCCTGTCGCGAGAATCTCCTTGCTGCTCAGCTGTGCTAATCGGGCCGGCCCTGACATTTCAGAGGCCCTATGCGAACTCTTAAAATAGGGCCCTTTGCCTTTATATACACTCACAAAAAAAAATTATATATTTTTTTTATAAAGTGTAAAATATCCAAATAAAATATAAAATTCAAATTTATAACAAAGTATTATAGGGCTATTAATCTAATTTAAATGCAAGAATACATATAATTTTTTTAGATTTTATGAAACTAGTTAAGCCACTGTAAAATGGATCAATTAGAAAGTATTTGATAAAAAAATCTATAAAACTTATCATAATTCTCTCATTTGATTTATTTGAATGATTTAAATTTGTAAGAAGTAGATCCCATGTGTTTTAAATAAAGATATTTGAAGTTAATTTTACTATTAAGATGAAAATATAAGATTATTCCTCGATATATAATAAATTTTTAGAATGTATTTGACAAAGAAAAATCAATTGACTGCACCAAATGACATAGGAAAATCCTATTTTCAAAAAAATAGAAAAGCATACAAAAATCAATTGAATTAGGGAATCTACCTAATCTTTAGACTAATAAGCAGATTTTATAAACTCAATATTTAAATATTTTAAATTAATGATTTGAACATAGAAGCTTTAACCATGTATCTTTCGAATGATGAAATTAGACAAATAGATAAATATGGCAGGAGTTAATTAGATAATAATACATGCTGAGAAATTGTTTAAATGTATTATTTCATATTTTATTATCTTTTTTAAAATAAAACACTGAACATAGAAGCTTTAACCGTGTATCTTTTGAATGATGAAATTAGACAAATAGATTATAGATAAATATGGCAGGAGTTAATTAGGAAATAATACATGCTGAGAAATTGTTTAAATGTATTATTTCATATTTATTATCCTTTTTACTTTTTATTATTTTTTTAAAATAAAACACTAAACACCCAAAACAAATCTCAAACATCCATGATGAATTTAAAATGACTGGATCGATGAAAAAAATACTTGCAAATCTGAAATCTGCAACTTAGCAAGCTGAAGGCGAGAGAGAGCAGAGGGAGAGAGATCACAGAGAGAGTCAGAGATATCAGAGGAGAGCGAGAGAGAGAGAACAGTGAGAGAGAGTGAGAGAGAAGGAGAGGAGAGGAGAGGCTGATGGTATTTTCGAATTTAAAAAAGGGACTATATTTTGACCATTTTGAAGAGGAATACGAAGCGATAGAAAACATGGAATGTAAGACAAACGGGAGGAAGAAAACGCGAAAATCGTGAGGAACGCTAACTCACGCACATTTCCACGCTGATCGCGGAACTGTGTTCCGTACGTGCGAACGCGGAACCACGTTCCACATGTACGAACGCGGAACTGCTGCGAACTTGGAACGCGCGGGGTGGAACCGCGTTCCGTACTCGGACGCAGAACGCGGGCCACGAAAATGAACGGGTATTGGGCAAGATATTGGGTCAGGCCTGAGGCCCTTTACAAGTTATATATATTTTTGGAGGCCCTAGGCTCGAGCCTATTTCGCCTATAGGCAGGGCCGGGCCTGTGTGCTATGACAACAACCCATCTGATGATGCGAAAGACCTGCTTCTTGCTACTAAATCAAGGCTTCTTGACTGTTTGGAGTGGGACTCTCGCCTCCTTCAGCAAAAATCTAGACTTTTCAACCTCAATTTAAAAGATGTGGGCAGTAAATTTTTCTACTCCTATGTGAAAGCCAAGTAGAGTCGTAATAACATATGCTCTGTCAAATGAGATGATGGTTGTATTTACATTGATATGGAGACTATTAACAACAACTTTGTCAAATATTTTTCCTCTCTTCTGGGATCTGAATCTGGGCACTCTGTGACTATAGAAGAGTACACCCTTCAACGATTTGACATCATTCACAAACTTAATGAAACACAAAGTACACCCTTCAACGATTTGACATCATTCACAGACTTAATGAAACAAATTCTGCTTGGCTGATTGATCCCATCCACCCCAATGAAATCGAGCGAGCTGTCTTTGAATCAAACCCTTTCAAAGCTCTGGGTCCTGATGGATTTAATGGCTACTTTTTTCAAAAGTTATGGGATATTGTCGGGACTGATATTTCTTCTGCTGTGCAGGACTGTTTGGATTCTTCCCTTCTTAAGCAGGTAAAGGCCTCTTTTATTGCTCTGATACCCAAATGTGATGCTGCTGATTGTCCAGAAATGTTTTGCCCTATTGCCTATCTAATGAGCTTTACAAAATGGTATCTCGGGTTCTTGTTCATTGCCTCAAACCTTTTATGCCTACCCTCATCAATCCTAATCAATCGGCTTTCATCCCTAGCAGAGAAATTTCCAACAACATCATGCTTGCTCACGATCTTATCAGGGGCATGCATAGGAATGGAGGGCCTCCTCGGATATGTAACGCCCCGTCCCATTACAGGGCGCGTTATCTCCGAAAAAACCTCAGAAGTTACAAGAGACAGATATCGAGTACAAGAATAGCAGCAATTTTTTTTTTTGGAATGGGGTAACTACTTCCCGTCCAACAACCCACAAGTTCAAAACTAGGATAAACACAACGAACCACAAATATAAGCTAATCAATAGGTTATACAGTCATCCAAACGAACATGTAGTTGAATCAATGTGACTAAAGTTCTCAAACGTCAAACATAGCATAAGCATAAGCTTCTATTCTCTACTACTCCTCTCCTGGTACTTGCTCAAGGGGCCCGCCTGGCTCCTCCATGGTCGGGGCACCTGAAAGGTAAGGGGTGAGCAAAACAGCCCAGCGAGAGAATATATCACATATTAACAAGGTAGTTATAGATCACATAAGAGAGGGGTAGTAAATATCACAAGTGAATAAAACATCCATGTCTGCGAATACTCAACTACTCTATTAACCGATATTCCATTAACCAAATCCAAGAAATCATCTCCAAAGTCCACATCAGGTCCTCCAACGAACCCCGGTCTCCCAACCAGTATCATCGGGAGACTAAGGAATACACAACTGCCTCACCCACACGAGTCGTGTCGGAGTCTACCTCGACCACGCTCGAGGGGAACCAAACTCTAGGGTAGGCACCTCGACCGCCGGAACACAACGGGGAGACCCACATCCCCTATGGGGTCTCGACCGCTGGAGTGTAACGGGGAAGTCCTCCCAACCACCAAACTCGCCTCATCATCATGAATGTATATCCATAAACAAAACCTCTCATGCATGCACATGGTATCATGATCGTGTATGATAACACAAAAATGTTCTGACATGACATCAATATCAACAACATGCCTCATCATGCAGTCAACGACACATAGTAGTGCTTAGACTCGTACTTCTATATTCAACATGCGATTACATATGCACATTATACGTAAACATGTAAAGCATCACAACATCTTCCGACTATTGTGTTCAACATTCACCTACACTTGTCTCATTCATCACAATATCATATATGTGTTATGATTAAATACAAACGTATTTTCAACAACCCTCAAGCATCAATAACCATTCATTCAATCAGAATTTTATATTAATCGCGTATAATTGACTTGGGTGAACGCAAACGGATCCCTTGCCACATTTTCATTTCAATGGTCCCTTACCGAGTGGCTTAACAAACGAAAGAGGTCCTATCCAAGTCACTCGATGTCCAAGATTATAAGTTAAGAATGCGAATGTATGCTAAAACAGTGATAAGTTCCCTCACCTGTGTGTGTCCTTGAAATCCAATGCGAGAAAACGAGTCCAGGGGTTTGAAGGGCTCAATCTATTGAAACAAGAATAGGTGGGTAAGAAATTGGGAGGAAATGGGTCAAACTGGTCAAGGAATGCAAATGGGCCCGAGAACGGGTCGGGTCCGAATCGGGCCTGACTGGGTCAGGCTGAAACAGGCTAACTGGGTTGGATCTGGCGGGCTGGGCCGGATCTGGCGAACAAGGCCAGATCTAGCGAGCTGGGCCGGGTTACCTGGTCCAAAATCGGGACCCGACTGAGTCAACTCGCGGCTGTGAGCGACTCAGCCGAAGGGAAAAGGGAAAGAAGAGGGGAAGAGGGGAAGAAGAAGAAGAAGAAAGGAAGAAAGGAAACCAAAGAGGGGGATGGAGAAGGAATCGGAAAGAGGGGAAGGAGAAAGGGGGAAAACAAACCTTGAATCGATCGACGACGGGGGTCTAGAAGATCGGCGGCTGGGGGCCAGAACCTCTAGTTTGGCTACAGCAAACGGTGGCAGATGGGGAAGAAGGAGAAAGGGAATAACCGAGAGGGAAGAGGAGAAAGAGAGAGAGAGAGAGAGAGACCACAGGAAAGGGGGAAAAGAGAGAGGGAGAGAGACCAGATCGGGAGGGAGAGAGGGAGGAAGGAGATGGCCGCGGCTGCACTGTAGCAAATCGCTACAATGTTGCGAAAAGGGGATTTTAAGGGAGTCGGGTCGCCTAGGGTTTGAGGGTTTTTGAAATTATTAATTTTTTTTTTTACAGGTTTTGAAAATAAATTTCTTTTTAAAAGAAAAATAAAATACAAAGAATTCGAGAACCCGAAAAAAAATCTCGAATACCAAACGTCGATAGGGAAAAAGTGTGATTTTTCAACGAATTTTTTTCATGACAATATACATAAAAATTATGAAATTACTAAAATGCCCTTTGAATTTTCAAACTCGAAATTTGATAACTGGGCCCACCACGGCGCCCACACTCTCTTCATCGCTACCAAGGTCCCAAAGACAACTCGGAGATTCAAAAATCTCTCCAAAAAAAACAATAAAACTTGGAACGGGTCATTACAGGATGTGTATTAAAATTGACTTGAAGAAAGCTTTTGATAGTGTTAAGTGAGACTGCCTATACCGTATTTTGAGCCAAATGAACTACAATCAAGCATGGCTAAATTGGATAAGAAACTGCATTGATTCTCCATCTTTCTCTGTCCTCATATATGGTATGCCCCAAGGCTTCTTCCAGAGTGGTAAAGGCTTGCGCCAAGGTGATCCTATTTCCCCTTTCTTATTTAGTATGATTATGAAATCCCTCTCCTATTGGTAGAGCTATTTCTGATGGGAGTATTCTTTGTCCCTTCACGGCGGGTGACTGCATTATTTTGCACTTGTTATTTGCCGATGATCTCCTTATCTTTTGTTCAGCTGGCATTACCACAGCAACATCGCTCAAGCCGCTCTTGGATGATTTCAGCATTTCCTCTGGCCTCACTTTCAACCCCTCCAAAAGTCATATAATTTTTTCAGGGTCGGCTACAGACAAAAGAGAAATCCAAGCTATTTTTTCGTATGAATGAAGTGAAGCTACCCATTTCTTTCCTTGGTTTGCCCCTTTTCTCGGGGAGGATCCGTATATCTGATTGTGAGAGCCTCATCACCAAAGTTAGAAAACGAGTCAGTGGCTGGTCTAGTTCTCTCCTCTCATTCGCTGGAAGAATTGAACTGTTGCGTTCAACTATTAACAATCTTCACATCTATTGGGCAAATTCCTTCTTGTTGCCTAAGACTTGCTTAGAAAAAATTGAAAGGATAATGCGTGACTTTCTTTGGGGCTCTACAAACAAGTGGAAATTACATACCATTGGCTGGCACAAATTTTGTCTACCCAAGTCTAAAGGTGGTTTGGGCCTTAGAAGTGTTTTGGCGATCAACAAAGCATGTATTATGAAACAATTGTGGTGTATCGTTACAAAGATTGACAACCTCTGGTTTAGATGGATTTCTAAGAAACTATTTGAAAAGGCACTCAATTTGGCAAGTAAAGGTGAAACATGACTCTTCTTGGGCTTGGAGATCTATTCTTTTTGTTAGGGACATCACTAAGAAGCATGCCTTATGTATCATTGGAAATGGGCACTCTGTGAGTTTTTGGCTTCACCCTCTTGGAGCAGTATGGTGGGAGACCAATGTATGACCTTGGATTGCCTTTGGATTGCACTGTCAATCTCTTCATCTCTAATGCCAACTGGAACATGCCGGCGGCTACATCCTCTATTCTGTCTTCCATCTGGGACATGTTGCCTTCTGTCTCCATTCCTATCCATCCCATACCTGACAGATGGTGTTGGATTGCTAGTGGTGATGGGCACTTCAGCATTGCTTTGGCTATTCAAACAACTTATAGAGACCTAGCTGACCCACCATGGACTGATTTTATTTGGTTTCCAAGTTGTTTGAATCGCCACTCCACTCTAGCTTGGTTCTACTTCAACAATGGCCTTAAAACAAAACTTCTTTTGCATAATTTGGGCCTGATTCAGGATGTTAATTGTTCCTTATGCTCTACTGCGATTGAATCTGATATCCACCTTCTGCAGTACGATTTTACTAGGTGCATCTGGCTGCTTCTACTGAATAAGTTCCATTTTTCATCTCCTTCAATTAGCACTGTTGAGGACTCTTCTCTTTTGGTCAATAACATGTTTGGTCGGCTTGAAAGTCTTGCGACGCGACTTGCTTTTCCAGCTCTCATTTGGCATGTGTGGAAGGAAAGAAACAACAGGATCTTTGCCAATTCTTTCTCCAATCATAGCCAGATCTACCTCAATATTATTTATGACATCAGAAATTGTCTGTACATCCTCTTCTCAAACTCTGATCTGTTGAAGGTAAGAGACCGCTTCTCTGCCTCTTGGGATATCCCTCCTGCATTGCCAGTTTCGTCTAGGCCTCCTGATCCACCAAGGATCCTATTTCGGACAATGGTTATCTTCTTATTCTCTGCATCACTGCCGACAGTCCTATGACTGGTGACATTTATAAATGTAACACTTATGGGAATGCTGGGCATCTTTTCATTCCCTCTTTGGGATCGGATGAAACCTTGTCCATCCTACTTTTCACCTAAAGGATTTTGCTTCTTCTCCTCCAGACTGATCAGCCTCTTCAACAGCTTGCTGCTCCTTGAGGATTTTGTCCGTCTGATTAATTGCTCAGCTATAAAGAATTGGTCCCACCATAGTCATGTTTGTGCCATCAGGGCCCTCATTAAACTTTTTAGCCCTGATGGCCCAAGGATTGCTTGCTCACAGGATTTTGATTTTTTGTATCCTGAATGATGATCACTCTACTGAGGATTCTGGCATTTTCTTGCAAGCTCCAATCTCTCTAACTTCTTAATTGGACTTGCTTATGTGTTTTGCCTGATTGTGAGCCTTTTGTAGTTTGGGTTGTTGGCCCTATATTCTTTTCTACTGTTCATATGGCTGTTCTGGCTTGGCCTGGGCTGTGGGCTTTTGTTTATTGTCCTTTCGGCTCTCTTTTTGAATGAAATACTAACCCAAAATTTAAAAAAATGAAAAGAAAAAAGATCAATTTCGTATAGTTCAAATTGAAATGGAATCTAATTTACAAAAGAAAAATGAAGGTCATGGAGGGAAAGAGCATATTTTGTCAGGATGAAGTTGATGCATATTTTAATAAGAGAAAACAAGTATGTTTAAATTTATTAAAAAAAATGTTTGCATAATGTTCGTAGATCACAATAAAACTGTTTAAGGTCATACATGTTCAATTTCCTTTGAAAAGTAGGAGAAATGGAGATGAGCTTTTAGTATTCATATGACTCGTATTTGTATGAAGTCATCTCGAAAGACAAATGTTGACCTTCAAGTATGTAAGTTTGAAGGAATTTTTTAAGTGAGGTTTAACTGAGAGGTGGACAGTAAGCTTGCAGTGTATTTATGCTATTTTGAATGGTAACTTTTGAGAAAATGATTTTCTTTAGGTTTTTTTTCTTATAAAGTCATTCCCATAGTATAGGCTGAAGAGAGCAATTTTTAAGGAAGATTTTGAAATCCAGTTAAAATTCTTCAAGGTCAAAGATAGATTTTACGTCTCTACAAAAATCTTATTGAGTTTATAATTCTTCAATTTTTTCAAGCAATTGAAAATTTGAAACTATAGAGTTTATTCACTAATAAACCCCATAGTCTAGTTGCGAATCAAATCTTTTCATTTTTTTTAACTCTTTTTGAATTTTTATTTCTTTTTTGGCTTTACATGAATAAAGTGACGCCACTCTTATTCTCATCTTATTTTCTTTCGTCATTCATTCACTATTCGAAGTTGACAGTATTCTTCCACAAAGAACAAAGAATGTCGGATTTAAAAAATAAATGGGCTCCCTCAGTGTGGTCCTTGGCGAGGGGGTTGCTCCCTCCTATTCCAGGATCAAACCTTGGCGCTACCACCTGATTTATCTAGACCGCTTGTATGGAAAACTGGAGGTGTGGGCCCCAGAGGATTAGTCTTCTTAGGTCAATACCTCAGGGATACCCTCGTTATCCAAAAAAATAAAATAAATGGGCTTAAAAGTCCATCGGACTCCTTATTAATTGTGCTTTGGCTTAGAAAAAAAAACAATTTTAAAAGTCAAAGCCCTGACCTTGTAGTGAACAGACCTGATTTATCAGGATTTTTGGAGAGATCTATGGATCTCGAAGTTATTTTTTAAAGTATTTTTAATAATTTGATTTATTAAATAATTTATCATGGAAATAATTGAAAAACTACACCTTGAAATAATAATAATAATAATATTATTATTATTATTAGAGGTTTTTTGTTTAAAATACCCGACATATGGCCAATTCGTTCGCGGTACACGAAGAAAGTCTAATTTGGAAATAATGCTTCGGGGTAGGCTCAGAAACATTTTGGATTAAACATGATGCACATTTTTCCCTTTTTCCCATGTCACGATAAACCAACTATAAAAGGTCTTTTACTTAAAGTCTCATATAATTCTATGGCAGGGAACATTTTGGGCTATGACTTTATATTAAAGTGGTGATTTGCTAAAGTGGTGATTTGCTTGGGCTCTTATTTGTAATTAGAATTTCTATATTTATTATATTTTTTTTCCTCATTCAGGTTGATATTTCTCTTTTTTGGATTTTCCAAGTAGGTATGATGATGGTCATTTGAGTGATATATTTCTTACTTTTCATCTTAAAGCAGACCTTTTTTGTTAAAATATTTTATTTTGTGTTAAAACATTTTTTTCATGTTAAAGAGTTTTTTTTTTTAATTTTAAAGTGTATTTTTTCTTATGTTTAAGCACTTTTTTCATACCAACGTGGTTTTTTCATGTTAAATCAAATTTTTTTATGTTAAAGTGTTTTTTTCACTTTAAAGCAATTTTTTATGTTAAAGCATTTTTTTCATATTAAAACTTTTTTTTAAGTTAAAGTGGATTTTTTTATTTTAAAATATATTTTTTCATGTTAAAGCATTTTTTTTTAATTTTAAAGCGTATTTTTTTATATTAAAGCATTTTTTCATACTGAGGCATTTTTTTTTTTCATTTTAAAGCAAGATTTTTTATGTTAAGCAGTTTTTTTCACTTTAAAACGACTTTTTTTTATGTTAAATCATTTTGTAGAGACTCGATCCCAAAAATCAGGGCTTAGGGCTTGGCTCAGCAAGAAACTGTCCACTTTAGGCGCACATGCGCGAGCCCGAACGGATTTGGATTGGGGACTAGCCCAACTGGTAGGCCCCAAAATGCCTCTTGCTGAGTGAGGAGGGGCTGCCACTTATAAACTTCAAGCGGAAATCTCTCACTTCCGAAGTTTGACTCTTTTCTTCCCACTCTACTGCATTCCCACTCACACACCTTCACTTGGGCCGGCCCTTATTGGACTCGGCCCTCTGAGCTGGGTCAAGGTCTCACAATCCACCCCCCTAAGCCCAGAGCCGTCCTCGGCTCGACCCAATGAATCCAGTGGAAGGCAGTAGGCCCACACAATCTTAGTGCTGAACTCCGCTCTGATACCATTTGTAAAGACCCAACTAGAAAAATTAGGGCTTAGGGCTTGGCTCAGCAAGAAATTGTCCGCTTTGGGCCCAGTACATGTACACACACACGCTCGAGCTCGCTACGAGTTTGGATTGGGGCCTGCCCAACTGGTAGGCCCCAAAACGCGTCTTGCTGAGTGAGGAGGGGTTGCCACTTATAAACTCCAAGTGGAAATCCCTCACTTCCGATCTAGGACCATTTGTAAAGACCCGACCCGAAAAATCAGGGCTTAGGGCTTGGCTTCATCAAGAAACTGTCCGCTTTGGGCCACACGTGCTCACGCACACGCTCGAGCCCACACGGGTTTGGATTGGTTCCTGTAAAAAAATCATGCAAAAGACATAGGCAACTAGGTGAGATTTTGAAAATTTCTCCCCCTCAACATTAGTACCATTTTCTCCCCCTTTTTGTCATAAATTGACAAATAGTGCCTCAAAACAACAATAAATAACATACAACCCCATTTGTGCCGAATAAAAATAAACACACCAATATTATCACATTGGCACAAGTTAATTGGGTTTTCCAGATCGTTCAATTTTTTGGAATCCATTTGAAATTTTGATCTGGACATATCTTCTCAAATTTACGGAAGTTGGGCATTTTGATTCCATCTCTTAGAACATTTGGCCCATATCCTGTAAATTGAGATAAGAACCTCCTTATGATATTTCAATTCATAACATTTGGAGGTCTTGCACCAATGTAGGGATGATGTGTGTGGTGTTGTGCTTTGTGTCTCTTAGAAAAATTCACATTACTGAAATGTTTTTCCTTTTTCTCTGATCAAAGTGAGATTTTCCTTTTCAATTTTCTTTGGTAGCATTACTTATTTTCTTTGCACTTTTAAGATGATTTACAACGTGTTTCTTTTCAAAGTGCAATTTTCTTAACTTGCATTCATGTTTATAATGACCAGTTTTATTACAATAGAAGCAAATTAAGTGATCTTTCTCCTTTTGGGTCTTATCTTTTACAATCATAATGGACACGGACAATTCAACATTTTCCTTTTTAATATCTAATCCAGTCTTGTCAACATGAGATTTGACGTTCAACATAGTATGCACAGATAGACCCTTAAGGGATTGATATGTATTTTCAACGTTTGTTGATGGTGTGGAAGCTGTGAGGATTCTAGACTTTTCAATAACATTTATACCTTTATAAATTCTTTCAAGAAACTCCCACTCTTCCTTGGCTGTTTCAAAGTCTTGATTACTTTTAAATCAACAGGGGAAATGGCACACATGATGACATTGAGAGCTTTAGAATTTTCATCATACATGTTTCTCAATGCATCCCAAAGGTTCAAAATTTTTGGTCTTATCATTTTGTATGAACCTATGGTCACTTCTTCTATAGGATGTGACCAACCTTTCATGATGGCTTCCCAAGCGATTGGATCTAAGGAAATTAGAAATATTTTCATTTTTCTTTTCCAGTAATTGGAACCAACAAAGTAAGGAAGTCTTTCTACATCTAAACTTTCACCCAAATGCATAGTTCTAGCAAAAAGGAATACTCCAGACAGTTAAGTCAAACATGGAGTAACCTTTCTTTTGAAAATCTGTTAATAGAAGAATGCAAGACCTACAGAAGAGGATGAGAGGGGGGGGGGGGGGGGGGGGTGGGGTGGGGTGGGTGGGTGTGAATAGGTCTGATTCAAATTAATTGGTTGGGTTGTGAATAGGTCTGATTCAAATTAATTACCCCTTTTTAATTATATGAAAGTGCAACAGAATAAATGTATCTGCCAGTGATAAATAACCATTCAAGTCATTCAAGCAAAACATCAAACACCATGTATGCACAGAGATTTATAGTGGTCGGTTTCAATCAAACCTACGTCCACTATTAGACTTCCCAACTCTAGGGTCGTCCCAATATACTATGAATGAGTTTCTCAAATAGATAGTATAACCTAATTTTTTATACGAGGTTCGACCCCCATGGTCTAATCATCGACGCCTATTTTTTCGGTGGTTTCGAACACAATGTTCTAATCCACCTTACAGTGTTTATCAAATAAAAGATAAAAGAGGAACACTTCCCTTGGGCCTTGACCAGTCTTCAAAAGTGTGTTCTTTTGATGATGTTTTCCACGGTTCTACCTTCAGATCTGGATCTTCCTTCAGTAAGCTTTGGCACATAGGAACATGGGTCTAGGACAAGAGTACTACAGATTTGGTCCTACAGGAATATTCTCATCTTCTTCATGAATCAAACATTGAATGCTATGAATCTACTTGTGAAAGATGATGAAGAAAAGAGACAACCACTATGGGAGATGTCTCTGAAAGTTTAGAGTTTTATTCCAATGTCAAGGTCTGTCTCAATTTCGAGCAAGAGTTGTGTATTTATAGGGAGTTTTGCAACGACTCAGTCTCGAGGCCTCCAGATTTCATTCGAGGTCTCGAGCCTGTATTTGGCAATACAGCTCATAAGGTTTCCTCAATTTTAGTCAAAGGTCAGCTCATTAATTCGCAGTTATATATGGGATAATCATCCACGACAGCTTTATTCCATGTTATTGAATCATGAAGAATCTAAAAGATTTTCATAATCATTTTAAATCAAGAGGAGCCTTTTAAGATTTCCAAATTTGAACATGATTGCCAATCACGATTAGGTTTATCCTTTTTCAGTGATTTTTCATACTCATGAGGAGCCTTATAGAGTTTCATTATTTTCCTTCCCAGATTTTGTGTGATTGTAAGTCAAAGGACAACTAGACTTGATAGGACATGTCGAATACAAGCTGTCAGGATTTTTCATGCAAATTTAGAGGATCGAGGCCTCGATAAAATGTTTGAGGGCTTGAGACTGGGAGCCAAAGATTCTTACAGTTTTAGCCAGTTTTCCTCCCACTAGCTTCAGTCTCCAGGGCTCGAGACAGGGCTTGAGGCTCAGACCAAACATTTTCCAATTTTTTACAAGTTTTAGCCTTTGACTTAATGGGTGATTAGGTTTGACCTAAAGTCCACTAGGGTCCACTTACCTACGTGCCAATCACATATACGGTGTAGAGACTTCAATGCAAAGTAGATCTTCCAGCAGATTTCTGACATATTCAAATTCTTCCAAGGCAAGGACACACACACGGTCACTGGAATTGACGAAACATAGACTCTGATCAAACCGAGGTCCTAACAACATTGTCCTCAATGTCGAAATTACATGAATGTGAAAAGTGTATAATGATGTCAACAATAAAGGACAAAGTAATCAACGAAAGATAATGTGAGAGAGTAGGAGACACCTGAAATTGATGAGTGCACACACATGAAGATACTACTAACAAAAAGCAAAATGAAAGTAAAAGAAAAACAAGCCTAAATACAATCAAAGAATAATGCTAATTTTGATAAAGAGGATCTTCCAGAGCTGTGGACTCAACCTCTGGCACAAAATGTTCCAAAAATGGTTTTAATCGTTGACCATTTACCTTGAAAACATTATCATTATTTGGATTTTCTATCTCTACAGCCCTGTATGGATAACAATCTTTAAAATAAATGGGCCAGACCATCGAGATCGAAGCATACCGAGAAACAAGTGTAGCCTTGAATTATACAAAAGAACTTTCTGTGAGGTTCAAATGATTTCCGAAGGATATTTTTATCATGAAATATTTTTATGTTCTCTTTATAGATTCAATTATTCTCATAAGTTTCATTTCGGATTTCCTCCAATTTGTTAAGCTGAAGCTTGCGAAGAGAGCTAGAGTCATCCAAGTTAAAATTAAATTTCTTTGTCGCCTTTTATGTTCCAATTTCACAGGCAAGTGACAAGCCTTTCCAGAGACAAGTCTATAAGGTGACATACCAATCGAGGTTTTAAAAGCAGTGTGGTAAGCCCAAAGTGCACCAGTTAGTCGTAAAGACCAATATTTGTGATATGGGTTGACCGTCTTTTCCAAAATATTTTTAATTTCTCGATTTGATACCTCAACTTGTCCACTTGTTTGTGGGTGATAAGGGGTACTGACTTTATGAGTAATTCCATATTTGCACATCAAAGCCTCAAAAGGTTTGTTACAACCACGTGTACCCCCATCACTAATAATGGCTGGAGGTGTTCCAAATCTAGATAAGACATTTTCTTTTAAAAATTTCAAAACGGTGTTATGATCATTATTTCTGCATGGAACTACCTCTATCCATTTGGACACATAATCGACAGCTAATAAGATATAAAGATATCCAAAAGAGGGGGGAAAAGGTCCCATGAAATCGATGCCCCAGCAGTCAAATACTTCAATAATTAAGATTGGATTCCATGGCATCATATTTCGACGAGTTATTCTTCTCAACTTTTGACAACGGTCACACGCTTTACAAAATTCATGGATGTCCTTGAAAATAGTGGGCCAATAGAAACCACATTGCAAAATTTTTGCAGTCTTTTTCTTAGCAAAAAAATGGCCACTGCATGCATCTGAGTGACAAAAGGAGATGACACTTTGAAATTCATTATTAGGCACAAATCTCCTATTTATTTGGTCAGGACAATATTTAAAAAGGTATGGATCGTCCCAAAAGAAATTTCTCACTTTGACCAAAAAATTATTTTTATCTTGTTGGGTCCACTAGGTTGGAAGTTCGCCTGTAACAAAAAAAATTAGCAATGTCAGCATACCAAGGAAATTGGGAGACACTAAAGAATTGCTCATCAGGGAACGTGTCCTTGATTGGCATTGTCTCCTAGGAATCAAAAAATATAAGCATGGACAAGTGATCAGCCACCACATTCTCTACTCCCTTTTGTATTTTTAATTACCAAGCCAAACTCTTAGAGTAGGAGGATCCACCTAAGTAATTTAGGCTTTGCATCCTTCTTGGTTAGAAGGTATTTTAAAGCCACATGATTAGTGAATATTATAATCTAGGATCCTATCAAATAAGACCTAAATTTGTCTAGGGAAAAGACTACCTCAAGGAGTTCTTTTTTTGTAGTGGAATAGTTCATTTGAGCACTGTTCAATGTTCTACTTGCATACTAAATAACATGAGGCTTTTTGTCCCTTCCGTTGCCCTAGCACGGCCCCAACTACGTAATCATTAGCATCACACATGATTTCAAAGGGCAAACTCCAATTAGGTGGTTGCTTAATTAGGGCAGAAGTCAACATGCCCCTTAGCTTTGTAAAAACATCTTGGCACGCCTCCATCCACTCATGTCCTTTGACAGAAAGTTATACAATGGTCTAGATATTGCACTAAAATCTTTAATAAACCTTCTATAGAATCCTACATGACCCAAAAAAGATCTAATGTCCTTACCAATTTTAGAGGTGGGCAGATTTGCTATCAAATCAAATTTGGTTTTGTCCACTTCAATTCATTGGGAGGAGACAATGTGACCAACCATGACCCCTTTTGAAACCATGACATGACACTTCTCCCAATTCAAAATGAAGTTTTTCTCCTCACATCTATTCAACACCATTTCAAATTATTCAAACACTCATCAAAAGAATTGCCAAAACTAAAAAAATCATCCATAAAGAGCTCAAGGAATCGCTCTAACATATTACTAAATATGCTCAACATGCATCTCTGGAACGTAGCAGGGGCATTACATAGTCCAAATGGCATCCTCCGATAAGCAAAAGTTCCAAATGGACATGTAAAGGTGGTCTTTTCTTGGTCTTCAAGTGCAATCTCTAGTTGGTTATACTCAGAGTAACCACCTAAGAAACAATAGAACTTGCTACCCTTTCTAGGATTTGGTCTATGAATGGTAAGGGAAAATGGTCATTCCTAGTCACTGAGTTCAGTTTCCTATAGTCAATGTACATGCTCCAAACCGTTGTGACTCTAGTTGGGACTAATTCATCATTGGCGTTCTTGACTACGGTTACCCCAAATTTCTTAGGTACCACTTGAACATGACTAACCCAAGTACTGTCAGAGATCGTATTAGAGTTGACTTACCCTTGTAATTATTTAGTAATTATTTTATGTAACTTCTTTCCTTTTGTATTTGTATTCTCATCTATTAATACAAGAACCTTTGGGTCTCTCCTAAGTTAAGGAAGACACAATCAAATCGTGTCTAATTTCACATGGTATCAAAGCCAAGTTAATTTTTTCCGTCCTTGTGAGACAGAATTTATCTTCAAATATTTTTTCGTGTTGTTTTTCCTCACCGTCATCTTCTTGAGGTTGCTCATGCCCTTCGTCTTCAGTCCCATCTCCCTTTATAATTTTGGGACGAGTAGTGTCCTCACTACTGCCTACCTCATCAATAAAATGCCCACACCTATTTTATCCGGTAAATCACCACGTGAAGTTCTCTTCCACTCCAAACCGAACTACTCTGTTTACGTGTCTTTGGCAGCTTATGTTTGGTCACAACTGTAACATCAAGCATAAGTTTGACCAACAGGCCAAACCGGACATTTTTGTCGGTTACCCCTATGCTCAAAAAGGCTATCGCATCTTTGACCTAGCTTTCAAATCCATTTACACATCTTGTGATGTCACCTTTTATGAGGGCATATTTCCCTATCGTGATTTGCCTCCCTCCACACCATCACATTCTCATGTTACCCCATTGCCCATCTCTGATGATCCTGCCCTTATTTTCCTTCTCATTCGCCTGTTGTTACTTCTCCACCCCCCGTTCCACCACCAGTTACTCCACCTGCTTTTCTTGATTCAAGTCAGCCCATCGGCGCTCTGTCTTCTATCACCTCTCCTGTTACTCCGACACCAACTGCTCAGCCTAGTCGCATTCAGGCGCCCACCGCCTCATCTGGCTGATTATCATTGTTCCACTGCCACTCATGAGCGTCCACCCTCTCCTCCCGCTTCCAAGTTGACAGGTATACCTTACCCCTATTTCCCATTATCTTCATACTTCTAACCTCTCTGTTGCACATAGAGCTTTTCTTTCCAATATTTGTTCCACAGATGAGCCACATACCTTTTCTCAGGCTATTAAGTCTCCAAACTGGAAAGACACCATAGAACAAGAAATTGAAGCACTTGAAAAGAATAATACTTGGAGTCTCACTTCTCTTCCTGCCGATAAGAAACCCATTGGCTGCAAATGGGTATACAAGATCAAGTACCGGTCCGATGTATCTATTGAGCGTTATAAGGCTCGTCTAGTCGCTAAGGGATTTACTCAAATTGAAGGGTTGGATTATCATGACACGTTTGCTCCTGTTGCTAAATTGGTCATTGTTCGTACTCTTCTCTCCGTTGCCTCCGTCAAGCAGTGGTCCCTTCATTAGCTTGATGTTAATAATGCCTTCTTACAAGGTGATCTTGATGAAGAAGTATATATGACTCTTCTGCCTAGTTTTGCACGACAGGGGGAGCAACGGGTTTGTAGGTTAAACAAATCTATTTATGGGTTGAAGCAGGCTTCTCGACAATGGATTGCCAAATTTTCCTCTACTCTTCTTCAAGCTGGTTTTTCTCTGTCTAAGTCTGATTATTCATTGTTCACACATCACACCGGCAGTTCTTCGACTTTTGTGTTGGTCTATGTTGATGATATCATCATCACTGGAAATGATGATTTGGCCATTCAACGCCTTAAATGCTTCCTTGAAGAGAAATTTTATATTAAAGATTTGGGGCGCCTCAAATACTTTCTTGGCATTGAAGTTGCACGCTCTAAGAAGGGTATTTTTCTCTCCCAAAGAAAATACCTTCTCGACATTCTTAAGGATACAGGTTTTATTGGCGGACGTGTCTCAGACTTTCCAATGGAACAAAAGCTGTGATTATCACCTGATGATGGGACTTTACTTCCTGATCCCACCATATATCATCGTCTCGTGGGACGTCTTATATACCTCATTTTTACCAGGCCAGATATTAATTATGCAGTACACATTCTAAGCCAGTTTATACACTCTCCTCGTAGTGCGCATTTGGACGCCGTACACCGTGTGATTCGCTATTTGAAGGGCTCCGTCAATAAAGGAATTTTTTTATTTTCTTCTAGTAGCCTTCTTCTACAGGGATATTGTGATTCTGACTGGGTTGGTTGTCCAACTACTCAGCGGTCCACCACTGGTTATTGCACCTTCCTCAGTTCCAACCTCATTTCATGGAAGACCAAGAAGAAGCACACAGTTTCGCGATCATCAGCTGAGGCCGAGTATCGTGCCATGGCTACCCTGACTTGTGAGCTCCAATGGTTGAAATACTTACTCAGTGACTTTGGTATTCTCCACCCTTCGCCCATCACTCTATTTTGCGACAATCAAGCTGCCATACACATTGCCACCAATCTTGTTTTTCATGAACGGACGAAACACATCGAGCTTGATTGTCATTTTGTACAGGAGAAACTTCAGTCTAAGTTGTTTGTTCCTCGCTACATTCCTTCTTCTCATCAACTTGCTGATGTCTTCACCAAGCCATTGGGCGAAGATTCTTTTCATAACCTAATTCACAAGTTGGGCATTATTCACATACACGCTCCACCTTGAGGGGGAGTATTAGAGTTGACTTACCCTTGTAATTATTTAGTAATTATTTTATGTAACTTCTTTCCTTTTGTATTTGTATTCTCTTCTATTAATACAAGAACCTTTGGGTCTCTCCTAAGTTAAGGAAGACACAATCAAATCGTGTCTAATTTCACAGATCGAGTATATGATTCCTACATCCAAAAGCTTTATGACCTCTGCTCTAACAACCTCTTTCATATTAGGATTCAACCTACGTTGTAATTCTCAAGACGGTTTAGAATTATCCACTAAATAAATCCTATGGGTACAAATTGAGAGATTGATTCCCTTGATATGAGCTATTGTCCATCCTATTACACCTTTATGTTCTCTAAGAACATCAATTAATTTTTCTGCCTCAATTTGATTTAATTTCGAGAAAATGACCACCGGGAATGTCTCTGCTAGTCCTAAGAATGCATACTTGAGTTCAGTCGGTAGAGGTTTCAACTCAAGGTTTGGCACTTGAACACATGACGGGAGGGGCATGGTGTCACTAGGTGGTAACTCTTCAAAACATGCCATCCACTTATCAGTATCTAATAATGGTGCAGATTCTAGCACAAAATTTACAGAATTAATTATGGAGTCCTCATAGACATTAAAGTATGCTAAACATGCCTCAAGAGGATCAGTGAGCACTGATGGAGGAAACTGGTCTTGCATGAGTGTTTCAATGAAATTCACTTCATGCACAACGCTATCATCTCCTGGTTGTCTGTAAATATTAAATATTTTCACTTCCAAATTATGTTGCCAAAAGACAATTTCATGACTCTATTCCTGCAATTGATTAAGGCATTGGAGGTTGCAAGGAATGGGCGGCATCGAATGACAAGAATTTGGGCTCTCGCATTCAACACAGGTTGTGTGTCCAAGACTTTGAAATTGATAGGGAAATAGAATTTGTGTACCTCGAATAACATGTCTTCAACTACTCTCTCGGTATCTTAACTGAGCGGTCGGCAAGTTGGAGCATTACGGTGGTCGGTTTAAGCTCACCAATCCCAATTGCTCATATATAGAATAAGGTAAGAGGTTAACACTCGCCCCTAGGTCAAGCAAAGCTTGCTCGATTTGGAACTCACCAATAACACAAGATATTGTTGGACACCCCGAGTCTTTGTATTTTGGTGGGGTATTTTGTTGGATGATAGCACTCACTTGTTCCGTCAATAATGCTTTCTTTTGTACAATAAGATTGCTCTTTACTGTACATAAATCTTTTAAAAATTTGGCATATGACAGTATTTGTTTAATGGCATCCAACAAAGGAATATTGATTTTGACCTGTTTAAAAATTTCAAAAATGTCGGCATTAGAAACTGATTTTTTAGGAGGTTGTAACCTTTGGGGAAAAGAGGCAGGCATTGGATGTTGCAAAACCACATTAGGCTCAGACTCGTTAGGCCCATCATCACTCTTTGAGTTTGAAAGTTTCTCGGGTTTGCTAACCTTCGTCGAAATACTTTTGTCAATTATTTTTCCATTTCGTAGAGTGGTGATGCATTAGCATGGTCATGGTGAGAATTAGAAGAATTTGAATTATTTCCCTTAAGTTGACCTATAGGATTTGGTTGAGGTTGAGCAGGGAACTTGTCCATATCTTGATTGTTCGACATAGAGGTCGACTTGTTCATAAATTTTTCAATTCACTCATGTCCTACATCATCTGATTGTTAAAGATTGCTTGACTTTGCATCAATGCATTTAAAGTTTCCTCAAGGGTCTTCTTATGTGGAGGCACATAAGGAGTGGAAGTAGAAGGCCCTTGAGGAGATTGGTTATTTGCATTGGGCTCATTCCTCCAAGTAAAGTTGGGATGATTCCTCCAACCAGGGTTATATGTATCTGAGTAGGGTGAAGAAAATGGCCTTTTATAGGTGTTCATGGCATTTGCATGACTGTATAACACCTCTTTAAATGGGATTGCCGGACAATCCTGAGTTTGGTGTTCAATAGTCTCGCATATCCCACATACATCCTCCAATTTTTCAGTGGCCTTAATTGAGTGTACTTTCCCAAGTTCTATGGCCTTTACCTTTCTAGTCAAATTGGCTAATTTAGCATTAACATCATCTTCTTCTTTAAGGAGGTACATACCCCCCTTTGTCATGGTGCTGGGTTTAGTCTTTTTTGCCGTATCAGATCTATGAATATCACCCCAAGATTGGGCAGTTTCAGCTAGATGGTCAAAATAATCTCAAGCATCTAGGGTCTTTACTTAGAAATTCACCATTATGCATCATTTCTATGTATTGGCACATATTAGAATTTAGACCATCATAAAAAAAAAAAATTGATATTGCACCAAATTTCATTGCTATGATGTGGACAAGATTGCAATAATTTTTGGTAACACTCCCAACATTAGAAGAATGTTTCACCTCCTTTTTGTAAGAAATTCATGCGGGTTCGAGCCCTCATGGCCTAACTTTGGTATACTCTAGAGGTAGTGGGCTCACCGTGGGGGTTTTAGTAGGATTGCGTCTAAGTTACCCAAATGTAAATCCAAAAAAAAAAATCATGAATTTTCTTCCAAGTGTATTAGTCTTGTGGGTAGGGAAGATTTTTTTTCAAGAATTCTCGTTGCATTTCTTACCAAGTACATATGCATCTTAGTCTTAGAGAGTTTAGACAACTTTTTGCTTTCTCTTTTAAAGAGAAAGGGAACAATTTCAACCTTACTACATCACTATTAACATTTTGGTTATGCAAAGTAGCACAAACTTCTTCAAATTCTTTTAGATGTATCTAAGGGCTCTCTGAATCCAAACCATGATATTTAGGAAGTAATTGAATCACCCCCGATTTTAAATCAAAAGTACCCTGATCAGTAGGAAACATAATAAAAGATGGAGAACTTAATTTGGTTGGTTGCAAATAATCACGCAACATTTTCATTTCTGAGATACCATCGTTTTCCCCGTGATCACTCCCTCTTTTAGACATTGTGAATGACGAAGATGAGTATTCAGATTCTTCAAACAAGTTTTCAGACAAGTCTTTAGCAACAAAATCAATTTTCTTTGTTTCGTCACATTTGCACGACATCCAACAAAGAAAAAAATCTAACTAAAATAACGAAAAAGAAAAGAGATAAGGAACGAATTTACTAGATGAGTAAGAATCCAAAATAAAATCACCTAAAATAAGAGACAAAAGAAAATCAGTAGCAAATAAAGAAAAATAATTTAAAGAGCTAACTTTTTAAAAAAAAAGTTCTATTTTTTTATTTTTTAACTTTTTATTTTTTTGTTCGTAAAACCATCACAATCCCCAGTTCGGCGCAAAAAACTTGCTACCACTTTAAAAGTGTACACCCAAGTGCAAGTAGTGAAGTAGTAATTTTCTCGGTGAGTCCGAGGTCAAACCACAGGGGAATAAAGGTATTAAGAACACTATTTTTGGAGTGAGATAAAATTTGATATACACACAAGAGTACGGAGCAAAAATATGGTGATTATTTAAATCAAAGACAAAAATGCATTAAGGTTCGGGGATCCATTTAAAAATTCATAAGGTATTTCTCATCAACTTGCTTGAGTGAGATTCAAATAATGATTCTATCTCACCAGAAGATCGAACTATTAAATCAATAATAATTCCAAAATGTTTGTTCGATTAATTGACAGGTTAAAAAATATTGGGCACATATCACATGTCACAGAGATTCTCTAAGTGATTAGTGTATTCATAAATCACCATGATTCAAAGAAAATATATAGACATTGACAGGTCCTTAATAATTTATCACATAAATCATAAGATTATCCAAGCATTTAGTGTATTCAGAAATCACACTGAATCAAGAAAATTACTTAGATTTGTAATAAAACTTAAGATTAGATTAAACCATTCAATTAATCAAAACACTCATTAATATCATAATTGTTGATTCAAAATACCCTATAGATAATTAAACTTCACCATTACCTTAGTTAGTACGTTAACTAGACATTATGATAAAAGACAAGAAAACAATTAAAATCAAACATTCAATTGAAATTAAAAATTAAAATGGTGCATAAACCAATCTAAAATTCAATGCTGATAGTATCAAAGAAGAAAATAAAATAACAAATAATAAACTAAAGTTCAAAAGAAAATCAACACTGTTTAACAAATTCTGTGAATAAATGAGATTAAATAAAAGACAAACTGAAATTAAATAAAAGAAGACAACTCCCTGGAAAGAGGAGGAAAGGAAAGGGATAAGCTGGTGTTTTATTGCCAAAACCAGTTTTTCTTGAGCCATTCATGTGTTGCCTGTCACACAACACATGTCTTTGCTTCGTCTCTGCTGCAGCTGTCTCTTAACCCACTGTACTGCTAGCCTCTTCCAGCACTTCTGCTGAAAACACCACCTTGGTTTTCTGCTTGAAAGCTCTTAGCTCTGCACAAGCCGATGCCAAGAAAGAAGAGACGAAAGAGATCCCTGCAGTAGTCTCCTTTCATATCTGCACTCGCCTATGCATGGCTCTGGTTGCCCGGGTCACTCCAATTGCTATCACCAGTTGATCTTCTACTCCCAGGTCTCCCCGTCTTGGCTTCTCTGCTGCTCGGCTCTCCAAGTCCTGCAAGGGAAGAGAGAGCACCCAAAGAGAAGAAAACGAAAGTAAAAAGAAGAGAGAAAGGAAAAAAGGAGATGAGGTTAGAGAGGTTTCCCGTGTTCCAAGTATGATACCACCTCTGTTTGATGTCCTCTCCACACTGATTGAGGGAGAGAAAAGGTCCGAAGAGGAAAAACAAGGACAAAGGAAGATTTCCTCAATGAATGGCATTGCAATCTTTTAATGGAGAGAGCCCAACAACAGCTAATTGCCTATGCTCCGTTCCTTCCTGTGTTTCCTGATTTTTCTCATTCTCTTTCTTTATTGTCCAATCTCTAGCCCATTCAGCCAAATATTATCTTAATACCATCGTTACACACAACGGTTAGTTTGAGAATTTGCAGTTTAACTTAGAGTTCGACTCAGCGCTCAGATTGGATTGACTCGAGCTTTTGACATGAAATTATAAAATTGGTTGGAATGAAATCCCTGAAATGCAAATTACACGTATTAAGTTATTTTAAATATATTCAATATTTTACATGCAAATGCATCGATTAAATATAAAAATAATGCAAAATACTTAATAAACTTAAGATATAAATGCATTTTTTGGCATTTATCATGTAGGGTCGGCCAAAGGGACACCATCAGATGAAGTATAATGAATATTTAGCTCTAAAGATGTCGCAACTGTTTTAGTGTTAGTAATACGAGCTCTGTGAAGAATATCTGCAGCATACTTAGATTGACAGAGAATATAACATATCCCAAGAAAGTATCGCAAGGGGCCTAAGTCTTTCATTTGAATTGTTTATGCAAGTGTACCTTCAACTATGCAATGCCATCAAGATCATCAGCGATTAAGATCATATCATCAACATAAAAAGCAAGAGAATACGACCAATGAAGGTGGAACAAACAAATAGAGCGGAGTCATGAGCACCAGAGTGAAAGCCAAGAGAACCAATCATTGTGGAGAAGTTGTCAAACTAAGCACGAGGTGCTTGTTTGAGACCATATAATGTTTTCCGAAATCTGCAAACTTCCCTAGGACTATAAACAACACTTGGAAAAGGAATCATATACACTTCTTCAGAGAGATCACCATTCAGAAAGACATTTTTAACATCCATAGCGACAAACTCCACTGACCACTGATGAACGGAAGCAACTGTAATTAAAGTGCGAACAGAGGTCATTTTTGCAACAGGAGCAAAAGTCTTCTCGTAATCAATACCATATTCTTGAGTGAAACCCTTAGCAACTAAAAGGTCTTACATCGCTCCACAGAACCATCAGACTTGGTCTTAATCTTATACACCCATTTACAGCTAATTGCATGTTTGTTTTGAGGAAAAACTACCAACTCCCATGTACTAGTCTTGTGCAATGTAGAAAGTTCTTCATCCATACCATGTTTCCATAAATGATCACAAATAGCCTCCTTATAGGAGGTTGGTTTAGAGAGAGTACGAATGGAAGTAAAAAACGAAGAAAATGAAGAAGAATAACATGAATAACCAAAATCATCAAAAGAATAACCAAATCGATTAGGAGGTTTACAGACTCATGAAAGATAATGAGATGTAGCAAGATCCACATCATTAGAGGTTGAAGGAGAGGCAGCTATAGGAGATGGATGATTAATATCTGTAGAGGCGTAACTTCAACATGAGTAGAAGAAATCGAAAGAACAGAGTTAGGAATGCAGACACATGATCAGACACAGACAAATTATCAATATCAGAGAAATTGTCAATATAAAGAAGCTCAGACTTATTAAAAGTGTTAGAATTTAAAGGAACATAATAGAAATGAATATGTTCAAGAAAAACAACATGACAAGAGACATACAATTTTTGGGCACTAGGATCATAACAGCGATATCCCTTTTGACACTCACCATAACCAAGAAAAAAATACATTGTAGATTGAGGAGATAATTTTGTGCGCTCACTGTGAGGACAAAGAACAAAAACATGTACAACCAAAAACTTTCAAAGAGAAATAATCCAGAATTTTACCATATAAACGTTCAAACAGGGATTTGCTAAAAGTGATGGTAGAAGGGATTCTGTTAATCACATAAGTTGCGGTATGAACCACTTCTCCCCAAAAGATGTTGGGAATACTAGTAGAGTGTAACATAGAGCGAGTAGTTTCAATGATGTGCCTATATTTTCTTTCCGCAATCCATTTCTGCTAGGGAGTGTCAGTGCAAGAGGACTGATGAACAGTCCCATCTGAGGCAAGCAAATCTAAGAAATCACCAAAGGTATACTCTCCACCCAAATCACCTCTAAAGCATTTAATAGTAGCAGAGAATGGTGTACGAATGAATGCACAAAAAGTTTGAAAAATAGTAAAGAATTCAGATCGACATTTCAACAAATAAATCCAACAATAACGAGAATAGTCATCAATAAATGATACATAATAGTGTGACCCCCTTTTGTAGCAATAGGAGATGGTCCCCACACATTAGAATGAATTAAATTAAAAGGAGCAAGAGATATTGATGAACTATTATTAAAATAAAATGCTGAAAACTTTGCAAGTTTACATCCACAATAATAAGAAATGTCATTACAATTTAAATTTTCTAAAGCTCGTATAGAAGCTAAATACTTTAAACAGGAACTAGAAACATGTCCAAAACGAGAATGTCATAAATTAAATCTAGATGAAGTGGAATTCAAACGAAAAGATGACAAATCTACTGAAGATGCAGCTATATCAGGAACACGAAGTTGCTCTAATATATATAATCCTTATTCTCTATGACCGGTCTCAATCAGCCTCTTGGAATGATGATCTTGCACATAACACAGAGTGGGAGAAAAATGAACAATATACCCAGAATCACATAATTGACTTATAGAAATCAAATTCAAAGTAAGATGAAGTATGCAATAAACATCAGAGAGATGCAAAGGAAAGGACATAATTGAACCAACACCTGCCAATGGCAAGGAAACACCATTGGCAGTTAACATAGAAACAGATGAGGAAGAGGGAGATAAAGATGTGAACAAAGAAATATCATGAGTCATTGATGAGTAGCTCTTGAGTCAAAGACCCAGGTAGAAGGAGAAATACCTGAGAAACTGAGGAGGCAAACCTATGGAAGGAGAAACAATAGACAATGCATTAGGATGTTGAGAAGAGAGAAATTTCTGCAATTGGTCTGCAAGTGTGAACAGTGAAGGAGTATAAGGTGATACCTCATTCCCAAACGGAACAATTGTGCATGTGCGATGCTGCTTAGGTACTGGCATTTGTTGTTGCTGTCTTTTCACTAACACAGGACATTGTGCCTTCCAGTGACCCTTCTGCTTACAATAACTGCAATCATCAATAGCAATTTTCCTACCTTGTCGCTATCAAGTCTGCGAACTAGAGGGAGACTTGGATGGCACAGCTAAAACAGTCTAACTAAGCATAGAGAAAAACCCATTTCCTATATGAGACTTTAAGCGAACTTCTTCAGTTAAGAGTTCGTGGACCATTGCATCAACATAAGAAGGGGACTATGATGAAGAATAGAGCCTCGAAGGGCTTCAAAGCGCTGAGAGCCAACAAAAATTGAACAAGTCGCCATTCTTCTCTACAAGTGTAGTAAAGTTCAATGGAACTAAGGTCTGCAGGTTCTGTTAATGTAAGTTGATCTCAAAAAGTAGTCATAACTGAATAAAACTGATGAATGCTCATATACCCTTGCCTAAAATGTAAATTTCATTATCTATTTGGTATCACTTAGCGACGTTAGACTGCTTATACAAACCTCTCAAAATGATCCCAAATTGCTTTGGCTTCAGAGAACTTTGCAAGTTGCATACCGATGGACCAACTGAGTTATTGATCCAAGTGATGATTTGGAATTATTTGTATTCCAAGTAACCAATGATTGAGCATAATTTGTTGCCTTGATGTCCGCGGGAGTAACGATATCCCCAAAGGCACAACCCCACATATTCTTTCCAATAAAAAAGAAAATTCATAACATATGCCCAATAAATATAGTTACTTTTATTCAACTTTACACTCATCGCCTCTAGGGAATCATCACGGTCAACAACCATTTTGATTGAGCTTCAAAACTGGGCTTTTGAGTGGGCCTGGTCCACTTGGACTTTCAAACTGAGCTTGGAAACTAAGAGTTAGTAAAGGTGCAAAGAAAGAGACTGAGACAATCTAGTGATGAGCTTACAGGGACTGCAAACGTCAAGATGAGATCTGAACAGCACAAGGTGGAGAAGCCTGGTTGAGTTGTCTCGTCAAACTGTGTTTGTGGCCCTATGGGGTAGATCCGGTGGTGAGAGAAAAAGATTCAAGAGGCTGAAGGCTGGAAAAGAAACTTCTCCAAACACTGTAAAATTACTCAAATCTGGCTCAGAAGGGACGTTTGTACAATTTCTGCTCCAACCAAGTGGATCTGGTAAGTAATGTGCTTTCAAGACCAACAGTGGTCCAACAAGTGAGGAATAACGCCATGCAGCAGGCATTGGTAAACAATAGAAACTGTAGAATGGTGGACTGCAGACTCGTGGACTGCACGATGGGAAACGACTGCAAGAGGGACTGCATGATATGGGCGTATGGTGAGCGTTGGCAGTGGAAGGGAGCCAAGGCAAGACAAATCGAAAGGCTATTAAAAGACTCGTGCAAACAAGCAATGTCACAGATCTCATTCTCATGATATTAACAAAAATTATTAATAGCGGGATGTTTTCAAATTCTTAAACTTTTAGCGGAAATTTAACAGGAAAATCTCATGAAAAATATAAATATTTAAATAATAATAAATAAATAAACAATTAGTTAATGTTTAAAGAGATTTTTTGCTTCAATATAATATTTTTAGAACTTTAATATATATTGTAGTAAAAATTTCAGATTACCATAAATGGCACAATTTGCTAAATATTTAGATTATAAGGATTGAAATTTCGTATTTCTTTTTTATTCTTATTTAAATGATTGTATTCAAGAGTTTAAAAATATAATTTAATTGATTTATTAATGTCATTTTTGTGAATGTGTAAAAATTTTAACAAAATTATTACTAAAAACTATAGGTGGGTCCCACCTGCATTGTGCATTACAGTTGGACTATTAGTAAGTGGACTTGACTAGGTTATTTTTTTTTCTTGATTTAGTGGTTGATGAAAATTTATTATGGGAATTTATCGTAAATTGTTTTTTGCTATCACTCGACATCGTGTGATCATGTACTGAAATTTTCTGTTATTTTGTCCTTTTATTTAAAATTGAATTTTTAAACTATTATAATAAAAGGAAAGATAAAACAAAAAAATTGTATTTAGTGTGAGATAATATCCTACGTTGAAAATACAAAGACATGATGGCATCTGTAGGTTACTTTATTGGAGTGCCTTTCAAGAAAAATGAAAAAATAAATAAATATAAGCTTCTCAGAAAGTAGGAGCCAGAAGATGAAAAATGAGAAGAAATATACATACATTCCAATGGCAAGCAAGCTTTATTGGGTCCTCTGCTGCAAGCCATGTGCAAAAGTAAAGTTGAAAGCAACATAAGTCTGCAAATCCCAAAGAAAAAGTCTACTGAAACACTCAATCACAGATGTTATTAAATAATCTTGATCTCATATCGTAAGTGTACGTAAAGAAAATTATGTGAGTAAATTATGTACAAAGTTTCATTTTTATTTAATTATTGTGTTTCTTAATTTTAAATTAAAAAAAATTAATGGTTTATATTCATCAAATTTAAAGACCAAAATTGAGACTAAAACTGTATATATTTCATGTAATCATCTATCAAGTGACTCGTTATATAATTTTAAATTAATTAAGAGAAGTTTAAATATTCATGCATGGTTTGTTGGTTTAATGCCCAACCTTTTCTCTTTTCCTTCTCAACAGTTTCCTTATGAGGTTAGAGAGAGAAAACCAGTGGGAATTCAGGATTCTACTCTGTGGTACTATTGTCTTCACATATGGGCCTAACTGTAGAACTGGTGAAGAGTGTCTTCTCCAAAAACCGCTCTGTGATTACACATGATGATAGTGTTAGAAACTTCTGCTCTGATTTTCTCTGAATTCTTGAATGGTGGTGGTTTTGTTATTGTCATTCCATTTTGGGTTCTGGAATTGAAGCTTGTTGCTTTATTATGGCCTAGAGAGTTGAAATCCTTGTTGGGTTTTTTTTTTCTTAATATTTTTCTCTTGATTTCAATGTTTAAATGGTTACCAAATTAAGATGCTGATTTTTTGTTTTGTTTTACCGAATGGATGTTGAATACTGCTGTTCCTTTTTTGTTGGCTTGCTTATTATTTCTTCGAAACTTTAGCATTGTGTTAAATTTGTGTTTGTTTTCGTTTGAAGTACTGAGGAGAAATGTCTCTTCTCATCAGGGTAGGAACTTCGGGGTGGACAAAAGTAGATGGAGTGTGGTTAGGTCCTTTGTGTGTGGAGACGATTGCAATTCAGGTGTTGCAGAGGACGATTCAGCTTCCATCAAGAGTTCTGAGGCAACTGTAACACAACCTATAACAGTATATTTGAAGGATGATGAAAATCAACAAGAAGTCCATACTGGAGAGAATGAAGATTATGCAACTGATGAGAAACTGAATTCACCCACTAAATGTATTCAGCAAGACAAAGCTGCCACTGTTATTCAATCTGCATTTAGAGGCCTACTGGTTTGTTCATTCATTAACAGTAGTAATTTAATAGATTTCATCGACATGACTCTTCAAAGTGTCATTCTCTCGGTTCAAAACTGGAGCTTAGCAATTGGCCCCATCTTCCGATGCTCTGTAACATTTCTGGAGTGCCTTATAATCAATGGAACATGTTGCAAGAGATTTCTTTGTACGATTTTAGCACACCAATGGATTGAAATTGTACCCATAACCCACATTCTAAAACAAATAAAACAATAATTCAATCGCAACATGGCTAAACTTTCTTCTTTAGGAAGGATTTTTAGAGTGAATCCATTCATAGAGGCCCAGCCAAAGAATTGTCAGGATCAATGAAATTGGGGCTGGCTGTTGCTTCCAATGATCCCTATTACTAGTGTTCGGGCCAACCTGTAGCTTTTCTCTAGAAATAGGAATTACTTTATGCTTCGGATTTCTTTGTTTCTTATAGCCATCTTAGTCTTTGAATTTTAGGCTAGGCGTCGTTATGGAGAAATCAAAAGGTTGAGGAAGGGAGATAACATCAGTGGAACAGAAAGTCCAAGTAAAGAATCTGTGGGCACCTCAATTGAAGTTCAAACAGGAGATTCTGCAGACCTTAGAATTCGAAAGCAAAATTTGATTATTCATCACAAAGTCCCCAAGAAAGCAGGAACCCATATCTCCAGGCTGAAGGTAAGGGACACAAAACCATAATTCTAAAACGCATTGACTCCGAACTAAACCAACTTGTGTAACTGGGTTGAATATGTAGTCCATCCACCTTCTTTAGGAAAAAAGACTGTAGCACAATTGGCAAGTGTTCACTTTAAATATTTCTGGACATTCGATCAATTTAAATTCCAAATTTTGTTTTGTTCTTGAACCATGTGCCCCTTTTGTTTTGAAAGCAACCTTCAATTATGCTTAAACCTTTTTTATCTCGCGATCTGCTTACATACTAATTGATGAATCATATGCATATGTTGCCATCTTAAACAAATCACTGAATCTTCAGGTCAACCCAATTGGACATGAGTTCAAGTCCGTTCTTTGGACATAAAACAGGAACACACATTTTACTGAGAACAATGAAGTACTGATTGTCATTACAAAGGAGGTCTATGGTGATCAAAAGACCACCAATTTCAGATGACTGGTCCAATAAAGGAGAGGTCAATTCGCTTGACAATCACAACCGATTTGGGTGTTCTTGTATTTTGTGGTGCTGATTTTCCATGCTTTTGTAATATGTACCAGGGACTAAGCCCACATGGGTGCAGCTCAGTTGGCTTGAGCTTCTGGGAATAGATTGGAAATCTCATATTTGACCTGCCTTGGAGTTATCTGATATACGAGACTTGTAGGTAGTTTTGTGTATCGTTGGATGTGTCTCACCTCCAACTGTGGTGGCAATGCCCATGTTTCTCAAAAAATATCTAGCCATGACTACCTTATTCTGTAAAACTGATAGACAGATTAGTTAAATGAATTTTATTCAGGTTTGAACCTTTCATTGAATTCTTGACACCAAGATACTTTCAGGTTACATAATGATTTTATGTGATTAGGGTACTAGAATTGATGCAATATGGTACTGATACTGTTTCCTAGTTCAGCAATATATATCATATAGGTTCATTTTGAACTCAGCAATTTTTTTAATACTTTAGTTATTGGATGGGATATTTCTTTACATGTCCTTGTTTGTCAAAAATGTAGTTATATCTCACTTTCAGCATCTATTCTGTAACTGTATCTGTTTAGACATTAGAAATTGTAATGACAACCTAAGGCTTGGACTCTCTCTTCAGTGAACACTGTAGAATGTAGTTAGGTCTCACAAAGGCACTTCTCGTCCCAAAATGACTAGCCATTATGGGTGGTGCCTACCCCCACTTATAAGCCCAGCACCTTCCCAGCTCACATCCGATGTGGGACTCAACACACGCCTAGTGACAGGCTCCCCGGCCCAATCCCTGGCACCCTCGCTAGGGGGACTCACACCTCTTTCATGTAGGGTCCACGCATTAGGGGGAGCCCCTCTGCAGTGCCCCCGAGCCCACATCATAGTGCCCCCAGGTTGGCTTTGATACCAATGTCACTGAGGCGCTTCCCATCCCAAAATGACTATCCATTGTGGGCGGTTCCCACCCCCACTTATAGCCCCAGCACCTTCCTATCACACATCCGATGTGGAACTCAATACATGCCGGCATGACATAGGGGTGTAAATGACTCAAATGCACATCTTATGAGGGGTGATCAGGCCTGTTTCTTAAGGACCCTGGTCTGTATCTGAAATGGTTGGCAAATTCAGATTTTGATCTTGATCAGGAACCTCTTATAGGTTGGAAATTTGCATCCAAAAGAGATTACATAGGGTTGAATTTTTTTGTTTACTGGAGGTTCATATACATATCAAGGTTGGGAGAAGATGACTTCTAGGGTTTGGTGCATGGGAACTTGGGAAGCAAGCATGCATACCACTACTATTTAAACCAAAGCCCTGTGTAACCCAGAAGTTGGAAGTGTAATCACTCGAGTGTGAGTTTATGTATTGCTCTTGGAATACAGGAAAAAGTTTTCATTTCAATGCCATCTTTCATGTACAGGAAGAGTGGGACGCCAGCACAGTGAGCAGTAACATATCAAAGATGAGAATAAGGAACAGGTTGGAAGCAATGACTCGTCGTCAGAGAGCTCTAGCATATGCATTTTCTCAACAGGCAAGCCTACAACTTTGTCTAAGTAACAGTAAAAACCATTTAATAATGAAGTAACTGAGGGTTTATTCGATTTTGTAATAGCTAAGAACTTGCACAAAGAAGAAACCAACCCATTCCGATGGTTCAGGAAGCAACTTAGGTTGGAGTTGGCTTGAACAATGGATGGAAACCCGCTTGCCAGAAAACTCCTCAGTCATTGAAGACCGTTTGAGCAAATGTTTTCAACCAATTTCAAGTGACCAAAGAAACATAACCATGAAGATTAGTTTTGATGCCATGGGTGAAGAGGAGAGTTGTGGCTCAAATGATATCTCTGTCAGATTGGATGCTCTTTCAATAACTGAACAACATGAAAAAGATGGACATAGACCAATCAAAAATCGGTTCAAAGCCACTAGGAGTGTGTCACGAAGGAAAACAGTGCCAAGCTATCAACTCCCAGCACAATCAACCAAGGTGAAACCTCAGGTTTCCTTCTCATGAATTCAATAATGTGTCGTGTTAAGAAATTTTAAATGCTATGGCAGTAATATTCCATTCCACTGCATTTGGTAGGCATGGAAACCTCGTCATTGGAAGCTATTTTTCATCCTTTACTCTTTGAAAGTCTCATTGGCTGTGATTTGTGATATTATAGGAGAGTGATCATAAAAAAGTTTTGACCAGTTAGTCTGGTTTCTCACTCCCCACCACCTCCAGTGAGTGATGGAAAGTGCTCCCATTCTATTTCCATTATTCAAATTGAATTTAGAAATTATTGATAAAAATAAACTGATTGCAATCAAGCTCAAAATCTGTGCACTTTTCATTAAATGTTTGAAGCATTGCATCTTATTCATGTAAGGATGAAATCAACCTGAAACCAATACAAGTTTCCATTGATCTAATGTCTTTGCAGGCAAGTAAGAAAGATCATTTTAAGGAAGCAGAGAAGGCAAAGAAACATGGGCCAACACAGACACCAGATTCAGGAGAAATCAAATGCAGAGATACTTCATCACAAACACCATATTGATCAGCAGCTTAAGAGTGATCCTTTGCATCAATTAGTGCAGATGGAGTTCTTGTCCTCATTACTTTAGGTGTCCAATGCTACAAACCCTATCTATGTACTTAATGAAACAAGTGAATTCTGTGTACGTGTGTGTCTACAATGTAAGGTGAGGAATGGAACTTGATATTGCTCATTTTCTGGCATTTTAGTACATTACACTTAATGTTTGTTTGTTGACAAAATCCTTTACGTTTCATATGTGTTTGCTCACTTAATGTATTAGTAGATGCATATTTAAAGATAATTACATAGAAGTTCTTTGAATTGTAAATGAATTTCTGATCACAGTGCTGAACTGAAAAATAAGAACTACATCAGTTTACCCAAGTGGACACACTGCCATTTGGGCCAGATGCAATTCATAAGATGGTTGTGGTTCCAACAAGAATTAACTAGTCCCAAGTTTGTGATTGATCAGACCTACTAGTCAGAGAGAGAAACCTTGTTTGACCATTTTTGCAGCTTCTTTCTCTGCTGTTAAGGATTTTTCGTGCTGAACCAAGTGGATGGTGTGGTTTGAAGACTATATTTTTCTTTTCTTTTTGACCAAGGTGTTCAGGCCTCTTAAAGCACTTGAGTAATCCTCAGAGCATGTGCAAGCCTCCCTACCCATACACATTGAGTAACTCTACAGGGAGTGGCCCTTTGGATAGAGTGGAAATCAAACTCAGGACTCCTGCTCCCTAAGGTGGGTTCTTGGCCATCACTCCAACCCCGAGTTTTGAAGACTATATTTTTCAACTGAAGGAAATACAAACTTTATTTTTTATTCATCTAAATAATGTTGTGTTAGGAGTTTCTTTATATATGAACTTCTTCATCTTCGCCTTCTTTGTTGTGGTTTCCATGTCTGAGTCCAAATTATCCATGCATGTAAAGTCACTAGTATGGAGGAGAATGACCATTGTCCCACAAAGCTCATCAACAAGATGCACAAAATATTGCGCTACTAATTAAATTTCTAAGAAGGTCCTCCGATTCATTCTGCATCCAATAAGTAGAACACAATCCAGTGGCTTCTGCCATCAACATAAATATGGAATATAAGATCTTCCTCGGCACACTAATTCGTAATTGACTTAGTGTAGGAAATATTTAATCGAAGCACAGTAATATTCTGATACCGAGATTTAAGGCAGATCAACAAAATCTTGTCTGCGTCCACAGAGTGTAAATTTTATTAAGAGAAAAGGAGAAAAAAATTCATACAAAATAAATTCCTTGAGTTTGAAACCCAAACTCGAACTCCCTATTTTTCTTTGCTTCTTTCACAGGCTGTCTTCTTCTTCTTGAAAACCCGGATCAGTCCCTCTCCCACTCTGCTGTGTCCCTCTCGCACTCTGCTGTGTCCCTCTCGAACACTGCTGTGCTTGCTTGCCTCTCACTCTCGTTGGCTGTCTCTTTTGTCTTTTATTCTTCTCCTCAAATCAGTTCTGATTTTAGATATCCCATTACCAGCAGTCATTCACTGCACAATACCGTCTCTGATTGATCCCTTGTGACCCGCAGAATCAATTTGAGTGAAGGCTCCATCCGACTTATATGTAACAGTCTCGAAACCTTTTCAGTGTAGAGCCAAAACTCAGATTCCAGCAAAAGGAATGGATCATAATGGGATTGGATTAGGCCTCCTTGCAGTCCACTTGACGACAAGTCCTCAAGCCAGTTACTCTCGTAATTATTTTCAAATTTACTGCATAGGCAAAATACTATTACCACACTAATAATACGAATAACACTGCAGTAAATTCTGGATAAAATTATGTTAAAAACGTAATAAATGGCAATATCGCAATATTATCCCAATAAATTCTCAGCAAATTGCTGATAAATTCTTTATTAAGATTTTTATTTTATTAATATTTTTATTATTTTTAAATATTATATTTTCTATAAGACTTTCTCATTAATTTTTCGATAAAAATCTAAAAATTTAAAAATATCCTGATATTATCAAGCGTCATTGATATCTCGAGAACAGTATTAATGCTCAACATGAAGAGAGAGAAGATGCTATTCATGTGTTGAATTCGTGCCATGTAGACACTTAGGTTTGGTTAGAAAGGCATGTGTTTAACTTTGATGAAATCAACAACGCCATTCATGGTTTGTGATTCTTGAGGCCATGTCATGTTAATCTTCCTTGGGGCCTTTAATAGATTATATAGAGGTCTTTGTATATGATAGATTGATAGTTACTATCTATTGTTACTTATTCTTTTAATATATTATATCTGATTTCTTTAAAAAAATTAAATAGACTGGTCACAATTTTTAATATTATAAAATCTAAAAATAAATTAAAGTAAAAAAAAAAAAAAAACTGGAGAGCTTTTCATTTGTATAACGGGAGGGACTGGGCTTTAACTTATATTGTAATTGGACTAGAATAAAAGAGAAACTTCTCCAAACTCACCCTTGAACAGCCCAAGTGGGAACATGGTCATTAGAGACTATCAAGATTCATCAAGTGGACGGTGTTTAATTTTTCAATTATAAATTTTTGGATCTTAAAATTAGGGTAGTTAATTAGTTATTTTTGGACTTTAGATTCTTTATGACCAACTTTGAAGGTTAGGGTTTAGAACTTTAGATATCTCTAATGGGTTTTTTTTTTAATTCTTTTGGAGAAATCTTAGAGCTTAAATATGTGGATTCAGACGTAGCATTCTCGACATTTTATATGTTATTTTATGAATAAAAACTAATCTCGACTTCTATAATCCAAACCATAATTAGCAATTCAACGTATGGTAAAAGTATGGAATGAAAATAATTCGTATACGGTTCAGTTTCTCAATTGAAAAATATGATTAAAAATTTAGCGATAAAAAGTAGATATACAAAAAGGTTGGAAGCTACTACATATAGGCATGATACATCCCACTTCAAATCAGGGATCATAAAAATGCTACCCTATGCGTACGTCGATACGGGTGTACTGACATCATAAAGCTGATATACTTTCTTTCTCTCTTTTTTTTAAGAGAAAAATATATAAAATATGAGAAAAATATGGAAAACTTAATACGAGCATATTTTTATTAAAAAATTGTAATTTTTATGGACTATTAGATCACTGAGAGTCGAAATTTCAATATTAATAAATAATGTCCTAATATTTTGTAAATGTCTAACTTTTTTAAAAATTAAGATACTGATATGAGAAAATACTTAATATGAAATTCATGTTTTCTAATATGAGTGAAAGGCTTTGACTTGACCCACATGACCCGACCCTAAAATTGTGTGGAGTGGGTTGTACAAATTTTAAATTACAGTCGGTCGGGTTAAAGAAAAAGAAATTCGACTGAAATTCGAGTCAGATTCTATTGAAAAATTTACGTTTCAACTTCCTAACTAATATAAAACTCGTCCAATTAACCTTAATCGCATACTCCAGACAATTAGAACCTTAACCGTTCCCATTCCTCTCTCACTCCTGCGATTCCTCCTTGATCTTTTTTCGATTCGTTATTCTCTCACTTCTCCTTCTGCCTCTCCTCTCCGGTGACTCTCACCTTCTCTAAGGCGATTTTCTCCGGTGAATCTCCGATGGTTTGTTGTTTTATTTGAAAAGCCCTTTAACAGTGATGTTCGCTGCCGGCCTCTGACCACAAGAATTGTCCCTCGCAAGCCACCTACTGCTCCTCGGTGGACGCTTTGCTGGCTATTGTTCCGTTCCAACCTTTCTTCAAAGTCTGACTATAGGTTCGGTTAAGGCTGCAACTCGGGTCGGGCGGGCTGGATTGTAATAAACCCAACCCTAACCCAACTCACTCCATATTGAACCCAACCCGACCCGACTCGAATAAAAAACCCGAGATAGTGAACCCGACCCGACCCGACCCGAGATTATAATACCCTTAACCCAACCCGACCCAACCCTTAACCCGACAAAACCCGACCCGAGTTGCAGCCCTACTTGCTGCTTCACACTCAAGGACCAATAAACCCTATCTACTCCTCCTTTTGGGTGTTCAATCACCACCGTTGCTACTTCCGCTGCTTGGCAATTACTCATCTCTCTCTTTCTCAAGTCTGAAATCAAAATACAAAGAAAAGAAAGAAGAAAGAAGAAAGGGCAAAGGGTTTGCTTTACTATTTGGCTCCAAATCCCAGTCTAGAGTCTAGACTAAGATCTTCTGTCAAAACAGAACAGACCCATTGTTGACGAGAATACCTTTAATGGAGATATTAAATTATTAAATATATTTAAACTGAACTTTAAGCTTGTCTTTAGCAAACAGAATCACATGCTTTCCGACCCACTAAACCTTCTTCAGATCCAAGAGAAAAATAAATACATAAAGAACCAAAGGAGAGAGAGAGAGATGGGCAGAGGCACCTGGGCTCATGAACCTCTCTCAAACTTTGAGTTCCTATTGCAAGCGATTCCAAGAGATTAGAAATTACCGGCAGCCATGGCGGTACCGACGCCGATGAATAGAAAAAGGAAGGTGCAGACGAGCTCAGCCACCAAGGCGAGGAGGCAGTCGGGCTGAGTCGCCTCCTCCCCGTTCCAGTGTTCCCCAATGCTCCGTCAAACTTTCCTCTCTCTCCTTTCTTTCCATCTTTTCTCTGTTTTCCCCTTTCCTTCCATCGAAGTTACCCATGCTAGGGTTTGGAAATTTGAGATAAGGAGCCTTTTATGGTAAGTTATGAAAATTGTCGGGTCGGGTCGGGTCGGGTCAGTTCTTCTCTGGTCGGGTTTTTTCGGGTCGGGTCGGGTCGGGTTGAAATTTAAAGACTTCAACCCAACCCGACCCGAATTTCGGTCGGGTTTTTCTTTTCTCAACCCGACCCGATCCTACAACCCGACCATTGTAACCCGACCCGCATGATTTCTCGGGTCGGGTCATACGGGTCGGGCCAAAACCCGACCCGAGTTGCAGCCCTAGGTTCGGTATAGAATCATTGGATGTTTTCTCCAACCAGTTATGTTTATGTTTTCGGCAAGCGACTTCAAGCACTCGCTCCGAGTCCTTCTGTATTACTGTATATAAATATGAAAAGAGTTTCATTAAAAAAAGATTCACATGGTGGTTTTGGGTAATTGTTCTGAAATTAAGCCATACCTCTCAAGCACATTAACAAATAGTTGGAGTGCTCTATTGAAATTGTTTGAGAAATTAAAAGGAAATAAAGAGATGGTAAAAGGGTTATATTGACGTAGGAAGGAAAGCCTTTAGTGTTTTTGAAAGTTGATTGGGATAAATGGGTTGAAGAAGATGAGGAAGAGGAGCACAAATGAGAGTACTGCTTTTGTTTTTATTACATTTTCCTATTAGCATGTATTTGTTAAGCACCACTGTTTTTATTACATTTTCCTATTGACACTTTATTATTTTTGAAAATAATGTTAAAATAGCGTTAGACAAATTCAGGAATAATTGAATATAAATGCATACCAATGCAAGTCATATTGTAAGAAAATTCCATGTAACATTAGAGGCATGCAGTAGATGTTATTAGTTTTTAACTTGCATCATTCTAATCCAAATTGGAAATATTAGGCCAGAAAATAGTTTGGGCAGGAGGTTCAAGTCGGGTCAGGTCGGCTCAGTTTGGGTCAACAGTTGGATTGAGTGTATTAGAAATTCGGGTCGGGTTGACTAAATCTGGTTAGTAATTCGGGTCGAGTCGGGTTCAATATATTTTGACATGGATTGGGTTGGATTTTGAAAAACTTGGCTCAACGCGCCTGAGTTTCAGCTTTATTCTCTAATATCCCATAGTGACACGTATCTTCTTTTACAATTTATAAAAAACATCTGAATTTCATAAAAAATATTGGAATATTAGAAAAATCACACAAACACCCTAAAAACTATATCAATCACATTAAGTGCTTTTCATTTAAATCCAAAATATTTGTATATCATTTCATTAACTTCTTTTTTTACAAGAAACTCCAAAAAGTATCTTAGAAAACCCAACTTTCATTTATTTAAAAAAAAAAAACTTGAAAAATCACAAAATACTCTACAAACTATTTCAATTACATTAAGGTATTTACATTCAATTCCATAAGCACTTAATATTATTTCATTAAATTGTTTTCACAAAAACCCCAAATTTGAGATTATCATAATTCAAAAAAATTGATGAAAAACTCAAAAAATAGTCAAATTTTAATGGAAAAAATATGGAATTCACAAATATCTCTTACAATTGAATAACCTATGTTAGTGCCCCAGCTTGCCGAGTCCCTTGTTTGTCAAATCCATGACTCGTGTGAAGCATTGTCTTGAAGATAAAAGCTGAAGAATCAAGTCTCAAGTGTTGGTTGTGTAATACCTGTCCCAAAAAGTCTCACATTGCTAGTGGTGTTGGAAATTCCCTAGTATATAAGTTGTAGCCTCCCTCTTTCTAGCACAAGGCCTTTTGGGAGCAACAGTGAGTTGGCTCGCCAAAGCAAAGCCGTGTAGGTCCGTGTATAGGCTCAAAGCGGACAATATTGTACTAGCGGGACGGGTCGTTATAAATTGTATCAGAGCATGGTTCAACTCTCTGCCTGAGAGTATGGGCTTGGTTGTTGTTTGTGCAGAGCTGGGGACGGCTCTGACTTTAAGGGGGTAGATTGTAATACCCTGTCCCAAAAAGTCTCACATTGCTAGTAGCATTGGAAATTCCCTAGTATATAAGTGGTAGCCTCCCTCTTTTTAGCACAAGGCCTTTTGGGAATAAGAGTATGCTGGCTTGCCAAAGTAAAGCCGTGCAGGTCCGTGTGTAGGCTCAAAGCGGACAATATTGTGCTAGCAAGACGGGTCGTTACAGGTTGAATCAAATCCAAGAATGGAAGATTATTGAAGTTTTAACGGATCAACATGTGTATGGAAATCACTCAAGGTAAATTGACCATAAAGGACTTTAGGGTGGACCACATACCTTCGGATGACTATGCCTAGGCTTAGTAATCACATCTGGTTAATCTAAAAAACTCTAGTGGTGTTTAACACCAAAGTCAGAACATGTGAAACCATTGATTTTATTGTCATTACGACACATCGTGTCGCGATCTATCGCAATGAGAGAGGACGATCAATCATGGTCTAGCGAACCATCATCCTAGAAAACATAGGTTCTGGTTTGGAATGGACTGTTAAACAGCTGGTATCTCAGGGTGATACAATTGTGGTCACGATTTATCGCTGAGACATGGCCGATCGATCGAACATGCGATCAATAGGTTGGACTTATCCAAAACCACGGTCTGCAAAAACATGGTCAATACAGTCTGCTCTCAGGACGATACAATCGTCAGGTGGCGATCCATCGTGAGGAAACCTATCACGATTCATCGGGCAAATGAACTTTCGTCTGAGACAAAGCCGATCCATTGGCCTGGATTTTTGGAATTCTGGGTTGGATTGTCACGCCCTGACCCAAAACATAGGCGTGTGACGTGAATAAATCTTTATTTTATGCATATCACACGTGGGAACACATGTGTGCTCACTTAACTCAAACACAAATCTAATAAATATCGGAAGGAGTGATTCATCGAATCCATGAAAGTAACCAGCTCATTTGTCTACCCACATGGCATAACAACAAACTCAAACTATCCAAATCAGGTAAAAAGGTGGTTTTCTAGATATCCCTCTCCCTGACCCTCAACTGGTGATGACCTGACCGTAGGTCTATCTTAGAGAAGTGCTTGGCTCTTCTCAATTGATCGAAGAGATTGTCAATCATCGGTAACGAGTATTTATTCTTGACTGTCACTCGGTATTTATAACTAGCAAATCAAACTCTATCTCGAGAGAACTGACAATCATAATATATGTTTTGCACCCTTTGTCAACTACAGTCTCCCGTCCCAGTAGGGATATGACACGCAAGGGTGTGCGAACTAATTCAATCTCAAGTCCCAACAAATGAACAAACCATGATGTGAAAAAAAGAATGGGATACACCATTACCACATAACACATGTGCCCAAAAACTGTAGGAAGATAGTATACTTTGCATAACTGGAGACTCAGCGGTCTCTCCAGTCTAAGGCATCACTGCAAGTATCCTGTCCATGGCGGTCTCCACCAATGCCTCTCCCAGATATCTATCTAAAACTAACAGTTGAGTTTACGGGGCCTACCACTGGGCAAAGATCGGGGTTATCCTCCTAAATCACTGAGGGGCCACTACTCTACTAGTAGCAATACCAAAAGTGCATCACGTTAAGCCTCGAATTACTAACCTTAAGCTATTCTATGTTCAGAGACATAGGGAAAATAATCATTCTCAACTCAGAGCAACTCTCCTCACAATATATCCAAATGTGTGTGGCCACTAGGACCCATTAGTCATCACATCGGGCACAGTCTCAAAGGTTTCACCAACCTCTTTTGGGTCCAAAATCTTTAGCTCAGACTATATACATGAATCGAACCTAACTCACCTCTCAAGAATGTCCTCGGCCATCCAAAACCGCCGCTAGACAAAACTTGTGGTCTACTGTAATCACTACTCATAGCCAACTACAGGCCTTAATCTCTTGGTTTAGGCTGAAAGTCGCAGTCCAAGCAGTCATTGGCTGAAGCTCTGTATGTTCATAACCGATGCCACAAATACACATCCCCTCTAGTCTTCCTCCTACATGAAATCAATGACGACCTCACCTGTCTATCGGGTGGTTACCTACTAGCATACCACTGCTTGGTCTATCTAACCCCCATCGTAAGACTTTCGGCCTATTGGTCTCACTCCCATTTCCCAAAAAGTCAAGGTCATCTACATCTCACATTCCATACTCTCAATCATTACTTTGCAACTTTCTCAAGCCTAACCATCTCCAGTACCTCTCAACTCAGGGTCGTGAGTCTAACCCTCATGGGTCTAGCTCATACTATGATATCACACTGGTCACCCCATCTGAGGTCTGTCTAAACAGCAGTCGCCTAAATATGGTGGCAATAAGAGGTCCCAGCCTCAACTCATAATCATGTTCACCCTATTGCGATCCAAAACAAACTCATACTTCCATGAGAATTTCAAACCCTAGACGGTTAGCAGTCGACTCCACACGGACAATCCTAGGGGAAAATGAGCCTAAGCTCTGATACCAAATTGTCACGCCCAGACCCAAAACATAGGCACGTGACGCAAATAAATCTTTCTTTTTCGCACATCACACGTGGGAAACACACGTGTGCTCACATAGCTCAAATACAAATCCAATAAATGATCTTAAATACCATTAACATCTCGAAAGCGATATAAATTCTCTGTCATAAAAGTTATCAACGTTCTAGAATTTATTACAACAAATCCTCAATGAATAAAATGGTAAAATCAACATCACCAACTCAAATTAAATGATTGAAATAAACAACTCAATATGTATGGCGTATAAAGCAGCATGATAAACTAAACTCTTCCTCGGGGTCCCTCAGACTCAGTCGGTGCAACATTACTTGAAATTGCAAGGACGTGAGTATAAACAGTACTCAGTGAGGAAATATGCATGCTACACACTCACGCAACCACATAATAATAATGTATGAAATGGAATATAAATAAGGTTATGCTATCATCTCGTGCTATCAATCTCATCAATATGAACATAATGGTCACCCAAGGACGCCAATCTCATCAACGTGAACACAATGTCCACTCAAGGACTCCTCTATGGAACGGGCTGTCAAACATCATGATCCTTTGAGGGACGTAGGCCATGACTTACAAATGGGAGATCTCCATACAACATGGATAATCTACCTCACCTTACGTCCATTCGCCACTCTGGTGATTAAGTCAACTCTAAGGTGATCAATATACGACTAACCAAGTTAGTACCGCCCAAGTAGAGCTCACAAGTGTCTAACCGTGTGCAATCCATCTTACTAAGTTTGTAACACCCCGTCCCGCTACGGGTCACTTCATCTTCGAAATATCTCAAAAGTCGCTAGGGACGAATATCAGTTAATTTTTTTTTTCTTTTAAACGGAGTGACCACCTCCTGCTCAACAACCCACAAGTCCACAATGCTAAGAAAACATAACAAATAACCATAGACTAAGTAAGTGTGATTATACAGTCATCCAAACAATATGTAATGACAAGTCCATGCAAATTAGAGTCTCTCAATTTTTAGAACATAAGTATGAGAATATATAACTAACTACCAATGCTCCTCCCCATGTCCAATATCTCAAGGGGCCCACCTGGCCCCTCCGCGATCGGGGTACCTGAAAGGTAAGGGTGAGCCATCCAGCCTAGTGAAGGGATAAAATATATCATGTGTCAGCAAAATAGCATGGGTCATATGTATGAAATGTAGTGAAATACTAATAGAAAGAATGTCTATGTACATGAGTGTCCAAACATACCACTAACCAATGGTCCCACTAACTAGTCTGAGACATCACCTCTATAACTCATAATAGTCCTCCAACAACTCCGGTCTCCCTACCAATATAAACGGGGGACCATACACATATACAACCGTCTCAACAGCCGGAATGCAACGGGGAGACCCACATCTCCTATGGGGGTCTCGACCACCGGAGCATAACGGGGAAACCAATTTCAAAGGGGCAGGCACCTCAACTGCAGGAACGCAACGGGGAAACCCGCATCTCCTATGGGGGTCTCGACCGTCGGAGCGTAACGGGGAAGTCCTCCCAATACCCAAACCATCATCATCATAAACATATACATATATAAACAACTGCTCCATCTCAACACCCAACGGCACGTTGTCCTTTGTGGATTACCTCCCATGCATGTACATGATATCAAGTCATATCTAATCAATACAATCATGTTCTGACATAATTAATCAAGACCAACGACACATGCCTCGTGCTTAACAAGAGTGTGTAACAAGTTATCTAAACACATATCTCCATGCTCATCATGATCATGTTCACATGATGTAAATAAACACACAACATTTTATCAATAAACTTTCAAGCATTGTACTCAATATCCAACGCACATCTCAATTCCACCATAAATTCACATACACGTTATGATTGAACACGAACATATTATCAATAATTTTTTTTGAACATCATGTCCAATATCCAATACATATTTTACTCATTATAAGTTCATTCCCATGTAATAACTAAATAAAAATGTTACCAGTAAGTTTCCAAGTTCAAATAATCACCCATCCGATTACAATTCTTTATTAATCGCATATAGTTGACATGAGTGCACCCGAACAGGTCCCTTGCCACATGTTCGTTTCAACAGTTCCCTTACCGAGTGGCTTAATACACGAAGGGCCCCATTCAAGTCATTACATGTCTAAGATTAAAGGTTAAGTAGATGCGGAAGCATGTTAAAACAGTGATAAGTCCCCTCACAGTGTGTGGAGTTGAAAATCCAAAACGAGCAAGTGGCTTGATGGGTTGAAGGGAGCTTAATCTGTTGAAACAAGGAAGATCAAATAAGTAAATAAGGTAAAAAGGGTTAAAAAGAGAGGACTGAAAAAGGGGCCTAAAAAAATTGTCTTGGGCCCAAAACGGGCCGAACTGGGCCGGGCCGAAAATGGACCTAGAAAGGGTCGGGCCTGAAAAAGTCAAGCCTAAAAAGGGTCAGGCCTAAAAAAAAAAAAAGGTCTAGAAAGGGGAAAGAGAGGGAGGGAAATTCAGAGAAAATAAGGGAAATCCACGAAAAATCAAGGAAAACTCACGGAAAATCCAAGAAAACCAGAGAGAGAAAGGGAGGGGAAAAGAGGCTAAGGAAGAGAGCAGATCGAAGAGGAGAAAAAAAGAAATTGAGAAGAGTGGGTACCCGGAGTCGATAAGGGTGGCAGGAAGGGGCGGAAATCGACAATCCCGAAGGGCGAGCGTCCAAACTTCATTTGGTTGAAAGGCGGCGACGGTTGCTCGAGCGGATAGAGAAGGGGAGAAGAGAGAAAGAGGAGAGGTAGAAGAAGGATAAGAGAGAAGGGAATCGTTCGACAAGGGGGGGTTTTAGGGTTTCAGTCATAGAAGGGATGAAGAAGAAGAGAAGAGGAAGAAAAGCAAGGAAAAAGGGGGCGGCGACACTGTAGCTGGAATGCTACAGTGCTGGGGGAAAGGAAAATAAACAAATAAAGGGGGAGGGTCCCTTTAGGGTTTTGAGTTTTTTTTTTACATTTAAGTATATTCATAAACTATTTAAAAACCCACAAACTCTTGAATTATTTTATCTCTTTTTTCTTTAACCATTTATCTCAAGCTATAATATTTTTAAGGTGAAACCTCGAACGCGTGAAATTCAATTTCAAAATTAACACTGAGTTTTCAAAACATTAAATAAAAACTAGAAAGAAAATCAGATGTTGGACATCGAGCGAGAAAAACGTGTGATTTTTAAACATTTTTCATGACAGAGTACATTGTAATTACAAAATAACATAAAAGCCCTTTGAGTTTCCGAACTAGAAATCAATCAAATAGGGGCCCACCACGAAGTCCACACCACCCCCAATGCTACCAAAGCACCAAAAACGACTCGAGGATCCACAAAACTCTCTAAGGCTCCGAAATATCGAGTTGGATCATTACAATATACGACTAACCAAGTTAATCTACCTCACCTTGCGTCCATTCACCACTCTGGTGATTAAGTCAACTCTAAGGTGATCAATATACGACTAACCAAGTTAGTACCGCCCAAGTAGAGCTCACAAGTGCCTAATCGTGCGCAATCCGTCTTACTAAGTTGGTACTGCCCGCATAGGCTCACAAGTATCTGACCCTACGCAATCCGTCTTACTAAGTCAGTACTGCCTGCATAAGCTCACTAATATCTAACTTTGCGCAATGCATCTTACTAAGTTAGTATCGCCCGCATAGGCTCATTAGTATCTGATCCTGCGCGAACTGTACACCAAGTATACAAAATAGTCATGAGAGCGAACTACAGCGCGAAGCATGTGAGGGGCTATACTCCTCAACGACAACCACAAACACCATGAAAGTGACCTACAGCCCAAAGCATGATAGGAGCTATGCTCCTCGACGGCAACCCTACATGACCAAATCCCATAGCCGACACCACCGTTCCAATAGGATTCCTTAAACAATACCATTATCTTGTCCTAAGAACCTCCTGTAAGGAGTGGGGACTCATACTAGTAGGGCCCAAACAAGATAAATGTACATCATCAAGTCCTATAAATTCTTTGGGTCTCATCCCAACACTAATAATTCTTAATATCATCATGCTTATTAACACAATATCCCATACTCACATCCTAAATAACATCCTAGCCACATATCAGTGAGTAATACAAAAAGGATCATATTCACAATTACATAGGCAACATATATGTCATAATCACATAATAATCAGAATTTCACAATGATAGTAGCATAGCACATTCCATTACGTTTCATACATTCAACATAATTATCACATTGGGTTATTTTATGGACATGGACTACACACTAACGCTGAGATACACACGTCGGGTTTATTTACACATATTCTTATTCCGTGCAATTTATTTAACCCGTATCATGGTAGTTTAACATCTTAAGTCCAATAACTTCTTTTTTACAGCATAAACCCCATTAAATTCATCAATAAATCACCTCAGCCCTTTACAAAGGTCTCCAACAATTATCTCAAATTTTCTATCATCATAACAAGATAATAGACATGCTACAAATCACATAATAAGGAATTAATAACATCTCACGCATAACATAGGGTACATCGATCCTATTTATCATGCATTAAATACATCAATAAAACAATACATTCATTAAATTAAGGAAATAGCATACATGCATTCATACAATATGTGTGTAGCAATCCTCACCTCAAAATCATGATGTCTCGGGTTGATCTTCGGGTCGTACCTAGACAGGTTCGAGGTTCAAAGGCTCTGATCATGCCAAAAGAACATAATATACCATTAGTAGTTCATGGATTAGGCCTAAGCACAGTTTAGAAGCAAAACTCCCAATTTAGACCCAAGATTTACCCCTAATCTGGTTTAATCCCTTCAATCCAAGGGAAATCCCCAAATCTCCTCCCTTGAATCATCTCCAAAAATTAGCATATACACTTCTTCCCAATTTACTTCCCTTCCCATAGGTTCAGAACTCAATTTCAATTCAGATCTACACCCAAACAAGGTTTCATAACAAAAATCTCCAATTACTTCCATGGATTCCTCTCCAAATAAGGCCTAAAAGCTATCACATACTCCATTCTCAACACATCCCATTAAGATCGCATCAAGTAAGAAGAAAGGAAAAGAGAAGGATCATAGATCTTACCATTGGATGAGAAGAAACCATGCAAATGGGTGCTCCAAGCATAGGAAATCCGAGTCCAATGCCTTTAGTGAGTGAAAATCAATAGAGCGTAGGTAGAGGAGGCAAGGGTTTGTACTTAGGGATAAAGGGTTGGATGTTTGGAAGAGGAAGGAGGTGAAATAAGCCTAATTTCATGCAAACAGGGACTTATGTACGAACTTAACATTTTAATAATTTTTTAATTTTTTTTTTTAGGGTCAGGCCATTACATGGACAAACACTGTTAAACTCAGTTGGTCCCAAGACGATCCCATCGCCAGTGTACGAACCATCGCCGCAATTTTTGCACGATACATCGTGGATCTGATCAATCGTTGGTGTTCGTTTTTGAAATGTTGGAATGCATTTAATGCACAACGGTCATATTGGTGGAGAAAATTTTTGAACCACCATGATCAATCATGTGTGTTAGTGCCCCGACTTGCCAAGTCACCTATTTATCAATTCCATGACTTATGTGAAGCCTTGCTCGGAACATTGAAGCAAAAATACAAGACTCAAGTGGTGGTGAAAACTAAAGATCATGTTGGAGAATGAAGCATCACCATGTGTATGGCAATCACAAAGGTAAATTGGTCATAGATGACTTTAGGTGGAACCCACACCCTTAGTGGACCTTTCCTAGGCTTAGTGGAACATGTTGGTAAAAAAATTAACAAGCTTTAGTGGTCCCACGACAGTCACAGAACCAGATGGGATAAACATTGGAAATCTGGTAATCTGTCAGGTAGACCCATCAATTCCACCGACCCATCGAGGTCATCGACACGTCGACCAGTTTGACAGGGGTTCTGGACTGGAAGGACTGTCACTCAGGGGTACTCTCAGATCAAGCATATCGAGTGCACGACCCATCAGTGACACAGGACCGACCCATCGATGGACCGACATGTTGACCTGGAGTTTCAGGTTTCTGGATGGGCAGACTCTGTACTTTTATATTGGGCTTTGATAATCTGGACCGACCCATCTATAAGCTCGACATGTCGACCCATCGAGGATACTGACCTATCGGTAGTGACCGTTTTATATCAGTTGGAAGTTTAACGGTCATATTACAACGGCATTTTGCTAGTACCGACTTGTAGACCAATCGACCAATAGGTGACCCAGAGTTGGGATTTTTATGTTTGCCTATATATACTCCAATCCTTTGGGGTATTTAGTTGGAGACCTTAGAGCTTTGTTTAGGCATATCTAAAGGCAATCCCAAAGATCCCAAGCTCTCCCCACCTCCTCTCTATGAACCTATTTAGGAAATCAATCAAGTAATCCATTCTTCCATAGATTGAGATTGAATTGAGAGAAAAAGAGAGAGAGAGAGAGAGAGAGAAAGGAAACGCAAACACTCTAGGATAGATATTGATTACCCAATTTTCTAGAGGCTTCCCAAGGACTGTGATTGCTCTACACACAGTGCATTTTCATCATCGGACATCATCACATTGGGAAGGATTCGACAAGAAGCAAAACATCTACAAGTGAGCTCAAACAAGGCAAGTGCTTCTTAGGTTTTGATTTTCATTTTCAAATCATCAAACTTGTGACGTGGAGTAAGGCAAGGAGGACGGAACCACTATAAAAAATAAAGGGACAAGGATGTAGACCGGGGTAGGTCGAACCTTTCAAAATCCTAGGTATTGGGTGAAATTCCCAGTCAATCGAGATAGGTGGAATTCTCCACATAGTGAATTGGGATAGCCCAAGGATGGGTGAGTCCATCAGTGGATGTAGAAGGGTTTAATCCGAACCACTATACATCTAGTGTAGTGGGTGTTGGTCCTTATTTGTGTGATTGCTCTTTCATATTGGCACACTCTTGTATCACACAACACACTTATCTTGATTAATTTATTTAATCCACTGCAAATCATTTTAATTAATCATGAAATTTGTGAAGACCATAAAAAGTGGCAATTTCCATATTTAGCCCACCCCCCCCCCCCCCCCCCCCCCCCCCCCTCCCCTCTTCCTTTCATCCTCCTCCTCAGTCAATCTTGGACCGTGTTCTAGCACCCCCGGGAACTTTTCAGTGTGGCCTGATCGATCGTCCACCCCAAAAATTCTGGGGCTTGCTTATTTAAGCTCCAGGATTTTCTTTGTGAGGGTTAGAGCTTTTGGCATTGGAAAAATCAACGGCAAGCATCTGAGACTCTTACCTCCTTCACTCTCTCTCTATCCAAACATCTCATATGGTAAATCATTTTGAAAATCCAATCACTTTTAATTAAGATTAATATTGAAAATCTACATTCCTATAATCCATCTCCCAAACTTGCTGATTGCTCATACAAGGTACATATTCATCATCAACAAGATCACATTGGGTGAGCTTATTCAAGAAACACATCTGCATCAAGCTTGAGCTTCTAAGGCAAGTGTTTCTTTGTGTCTTTAAATTTCAGTCATCTTGTGAAGTGGGCTAAGGCAAGGAAGCTTGAACCACTATAAAAAATAGAGGAAAAAAGAAGTAGACTGGGGTTGGTCGAACCTTTCAAAATTAGGAGTGTGTAGGTGAAATTCCTACACTACTCGTGAGGGTGTAATTCCCCACATAATTTATTTGGGATAGCCCTAGATTGGGTGAAGTCCAATAGTGGATGTAAGCTTGTTAAACCAGACCACTATATATTGGGTGTCCTTATGTTTGACAAAATGCTTGTGTGTATTCTAAATTAATTGGCACATCTCTTATTCACACAACACCATTTCAACTTGATTAACATTGACATTTCGCTTCATTAATTTGTCTTAATCAAGAAAGTTTTCAAAGGACCGAAAAATTGGGGATTCCTCTATTCACCCCCTCCCCCCTCTAGACAATCGGGCTCTAGCACTCGGGAACTTTCAACCTACTTTAGACCTTCATAAAATCATACCAATGCAAGATTCAACTCGAAAAATGCTTAAAACAGTTTTTTTAGATTTTTCAGCCATATTTGTTACAACAACATGTATGAATGATATGCAACGTATCGATGGCTTACAAACTGATATGTATAAGCCGATGCACAGTTTTATACCTCTAAATTCAAAGATCGAAAGACCAAAACTTCAACTATTATTATTATATAAATTGACATATTTGTGCATGTTAATTTTTGTAAAATGTTTTAAATTGAAACAGAAAGGTAAATCTGTCACACCCCGACCCGGAATATGGGCCTAGAACAGGACTAATTTTTTTTTTAAACAATACAACCAATCATAATACAATACATGTACATGGGCTACTGGCTTCCAATATCAAATTCAAGGTTACATGAATAAATCCATAATCAATTAATTACCACCCTGAATTTAAATAAAGGTAAAAAGTTGTCTGTCAAATGGAAGCCATCCTCGACTTAGCAACACGCTGCTAACTCTGAGAGTTAGCTCCGTCATTCATTGGCAATTATTTGAAAAACTATTAGGGAGTGAGCCTCACTTGCCTATGGATCATTAGCTCAGTAGGGGTACAATAACCAAAGTAACAAGTGCAGGAATTAAACATATTCCATAATCTGTACAACATAACTAATACATAAACCCATCTTGCAGTAACATAATACATATGTCCATCTACAACATATGGACAGACACAACTATCACAAATTGGTGACATGGCACAATGGTATACCAGACAGTTCAAACCTACCGTCTAAAAGTTAGCACATCCAAACATATATATCTCAATCCAAATACTCTATCAACTACATACTTCTCTCGTATGTATTATTTTCATAATCGACCTACTTATCTACCCATCAATAGTACAGATCAATGCTATGTGTCTGACTCATATGTCTCCAGTACGGAACCGTGATAACCTCAGCCCTCACCGCAGCATGATAGTGAGGCAGCCTTGCAGTGTAGTAGCATGACATCCTTCCTAGCCCGCCCAACTCACACCTACTTACTCCTCACCCACCCACAAGACTTTTGGGTTTTTTGGTCTCATGTAGACATATCGTGAACACAGAGTCATACACACCCTAAATCATTGTCATATGACGTATACCAACGTTAGTATTCACCAATATTCACAATAGGTCAACGTGGCTTGTTTCCATTGACCAAATTCAACAATACACACTTGGCTTCCACAAAGCCCTATCAACCATCATAAATACCATACCTGTTGTATAAAGACAGTCATCATACGCTTAATCCACCGTTGAGACATTAAAATGACATTTTTACCCCTAATTAGTAGACTAGCTAGCTTTTGATCTTGTATATATTAGGTGCATTTACTACTGTTTACTAGTTTTGTAGAGAAAAATGGAAAAATCAGAAGAAATTATAAAGATCTGTGCTTAAATTAGAAAACCCAAAATTTTAGTAATTAATTTCTGATCACTTTTAGGGATATTATTGTAAATTGAATAAATCTGGATCCAATTATGAGAGTCTGGATTAATTCAATAACTTTATATTTTAAGTGGTGGGTAATTATTTAATTCTGGAGAGAGAAGCTGAAAGTCAAGAGAAAAAGTTTGAAATTGAAGATCATGGGCTAAAAATCCAATCCAATGGCCCCAGCTCAAGTGGTCCATGCATATCTCATATGTGGGCCAGGCAAAGTACAATCCATGAAGTCCACATGCCTCAGTCAAAAGTCCAATTAGAGTTTACTGAAGGCCCAATTGCTCTAAGTCCATAGCCCATATCCAACCCAAATCCATTATCCCATGCACATGGCATCTCCACCATCCATTTCATACAATTAATCTCAACCACTCATGCATCTCATCCATAGCATCTAAAAACCCTAGGACCATGCGCATAATCATATAACCTCCATTCGAATTCCACAAGCCTATCTCCATGTCATCAAATCCCATTTTTATCTCACTCAATCCTACATCCAAAATTCTCTCAAAGTCAACTTGCACTCCAAGCTACCCTAAATCCTCCTACACAACTTTCACAACTAGATACCTAGGTCTACACAACTCATACACGATTTTACACCTAAGATTTCTCCATTCATAAGCCCTCAATTCCATCTAGATACATTATGTTGTGTCTTAAATTTACTTGCAAGCGTACGAACCATTATAATACAGCAGTGTGAGTACGAGGTCGAACCCAATGGAATTACAAAAAATATATCTATAAAATATTCACAATTATTTATTAATTAATTATTGTAAAATCTAACTTTGAAACTTATGTTGGCGGTTCTAATTAGAAAACACATAAATGATTTAGATCTAACATAGACTTTAATAAAAATTGTTTAATCTAATCTCGAGTCTAGTCATTATTCACATCTTGAAGTTTTGAGAAGAATAAAGAATTAAAGAATAAAGAATCAAAAAAAAAATTAAAGAATAAAGAATACATGAATTAAAATAAAGAATCAATTAAAATAACTAGATCTAATAATTTTACATAAGATACAATGGAATTGACCTCAACCAAAATGGCATTTTTGTTGTCAAATTTTAATAATAAAACTATAGCCTAGCCCCAGAGCTCACGTAAACTGAATAATATTGCTTTCATGTTATTTATTTAAAATTATTTAGAAATTAATCTATGAACTCCAAATAAGTACTCAAAAATTAGACCTTAGTATGGACAGCTATTCGGATTCGTGTCTTAAATATTTCATTTTACTTTTGTATTGTCAGAAAAAAGCCTTAGGTCCCGAAGCAGAAGTATTGTTCAAGCCTAAATATTTCATTGCATCTAATCTTAGAGCATATGCTATCAATTTCTATCATAGTATTAGATTCAAAAATAAATTTAAATAACAAACAATCATAAAACAAATATTACTCAATTGGAAAACTGGAAACTAATATTTCATTGCACTTTGAATTCTACTTTTAAACTTGAAATTTAGATTCACAATACTTGGATTTGAATCAATGAAAATACAAGAAACAAATATTGGAAATGGAAAACAAATGCAAACCATTGAATACTCGAATTTCCAGAATCTTTCTTGTCTTTCTCTTCTCCTCCTCCACTGGTCCACGCCAAGCTTTGTTGTCCTTAGTCAAATTCGAATTTCAATGAAGACCCTAGTGTTATATTTATATTGTTTGAGGTGGGAATGGATGGTTGAGATTTAATCTTGGTTTAGTGGTTGAATGAAGGGCTAGGATTAAAACATCTTAATTGTGACTGGCTAGGATTTAAAATGAAAAGGTTAGGATTAGTCGACTAGGGTAGCTTGGAGATCAAGTTGGCTTGGAGTGCTAGTATGGAATTCGAATATGTAGGGATTGGATTGGGTATGGACAAATTTTGCATGTGGAGTTTGGGTCTTTGTGTTTATGAAATGAATGGCTGAGATAAAAAGTTAATATGTATGGATGGTTGGATGAAAATAAAATGATATGGCTTGGGTTTGACTTGTGAAATTCAAATGGATTGAATGGGATTTGATAAAATCATGTGAGGTGTATATGATATGGCAAAATCGAATGGATAGGTCTAGGGTTGCTTGGGGTCCAAGTTTGACTAGATGTAGGGTTTTATGGAGACTATGAATGAATGGCTCTGATTAAAATGGGTTTAGATCTAATGGTTCTATTAATGGATGGTTAAGATCAATTATATAAATGATGAGATTATGCATGGAGGGTTGTGATTTAAAGGTTGTCCTAGATGGAAAATGAAATAGATGACCTAAATCTAACGTGAAGTATGTATGGAGTGGATTTCAAATGGAGGCTCTAGGGTCACCTACTTTGAATGTATGAAATGAATGGCTTAGATTAAAAAATTATGGAATGAATGGTGGATGTTCAAGGAGAGAGGGCGTGTACATGGAGTAGGGCTTAGGGTAAATTCGAACATGGGTAATTGGATCTCAGGGTTTAGAGCATTTGGGCCTCCAATGAATATCTTGGATTTTGTGCATGTGGATCCTCACTTTGGCCTGTTGGACTTTAGCTTTCACTTTGGCTTGGCCCATATGTTTAATGCGCATGGAATACTGAGTCTAGCCCACTGTCTGGCCTATGGTGCATGGCTTGGTCCAAGTGGAGGGGATCTCTGGCCCATGGATTTGGAATTCAGACTCTGGCCTCTTGAATTGTAGATTCTCTCTCCAAAATTTAAATAATTAACTCACCACTTAAAATCTAAAAATATTGAATTAATCTAGACTCTCATATTTGGATTCAGATTAATCAATTTACAGTAAAATTCCTATAAGTGGTTAGAAATTAACTATGAAAAGTTATGGGTCTTCCAATTTAAGCACAAATCTTGCAATTTCTTCTGGATTTAAACTGATTTCTTGTATTTTCCCATTTTATCTACAAAACTCATAAACTATATTAAATGTACGTAATATATACAAAATTGAGAGCTAGCTGGTCCAATAATCAGGGTAAAATAGTCATTTTTCATGTCTCAACGCATTCCATGATTAGAGCCTTCGAACTCCGAACCCTTCGCGGTACTCCCTAAAGATCAACCTAGAACTTCGTGACTCTTGAGATGAGGATCGCTACACACATATTGTATGAATACTTGTATGCTCATATGATAATTTAGGGAATGTGTTGAGTTATTGATGAACTTTAATGCATATATTGGATTGTTATGCCATATAAATGCATGATTTGTTATGAATTCTCTATTGTGTGTTTATGACCTTGTTTATAATGATGAATGATTTGTGATGATTATTGGAGACCTTTATATAGGTCTACAGAGTTAATGATGGAAAGATTTGGGTGTTGGACCATGGGAGAAGAGAGTAGTGGAATTTGTGATGAAAAGCCATCATGGGATGTGTAATAGCCCGGCCCATAAAAAAAGGGCTTCGGGCTCGGCCCAGCAAGATATTGTCCGCTTTGGGCCCACATGCGCGAACCCGCATAGTTTTTTAATCAGACCCGGCCCAAGTTCGGGTCCCAAACGCATCTTGCTGGAAGAGGAGGGCAAGGCTACTTATAAATCCCCTCTCAAATTCCTCAACTTCCGATGTGGGACTTTGGTTTTCACCCTCAAGCACACAAACACACTCCCACTCCACTCTGTTCACTTGGGCCTGGCCCTTTGTGGACTCAGCTGTCTGGGCCGGGTTAGGGTCTCACAATCCACCCCCCTAAGCCTAGAGCCGTCCCCGGCTCGACCCAATGAATCGAGTGCAGTGGTCAAAAATTCGGCCGATACTGTGCGTATCGGCCGAATTATATCGGATTTTCGACCACCGATCTATATCGGCCGATACGTATAGTATCAGCCGTACAAAAAAAATTCGGCTGATATGACAGAATTTTTGACCGATAATTCGGTCATGATATCGGCCGAATTTTAAAAAATCGGTTGTTTGTTATTTAAAAAAAAAATACTTTTTTTTTAGAAATATCGGACGAGAAAGAATGGAAAGAGAAAAAATAAAATATGGATAAAAGATTGAAGAAAAAAAATCGCTACACCTTTCACAACTTTCCTTTCTGTTCTTTTTCTTCTTCGTTGATGGGAAAAATACAGAGAGCGGCGGCGGCGGCTAGGGTTTAATAGAGAGAGTGAAAGAGAAGAAGGGTATTAAAAGATGAGCATTAGGGTTTTTAAGTGAAAACACTTCTTTATGAAAAGAACTCACGTGCTCTTCCTAAAACCTCACATGGAAAGTCAGGTGTGTACTCTTACATTTTATCATTTATCAAAAAGTTACTTTTAATGTGAAAGTAATATTTTTTTTATTTTAAATACAATATTTATTTATACTGAAAGTAAAAAGTATAATGTTCTCTTTTATTTATCTTATTGTAATAATTTAATATTATATTTATCATCTAATATTTTTACCATTGTCATTATTATTAGAAGGTATTCTTTATTTTTATTATATCAATTTAACATAATTAACTATAGCTCATAATTTTATCTAATAATTTTATGTATCTAATTATTATTAATAAAAATAAAATCTATTTTCTCAAATGAAAGAAAACATTATATTATTATGTAGGACATTTGTGTGGTTATCAGTTCAAGTGATTAGGACCCCACTAGTTTCATTTTCTAATTTTTTTCTACATTATTATGTAATTTTTAATCATTTTATTATTATTTTTTATTTCTATAATTCATAATTTAAAATAACACTCATTGACTAAGAAAATAAATTATGAAATTATTTCTACAAATTTTCCTCATTTATCTACTTTTCCTTGTAATTTTCACTATTTTATTACTAATTATATAATTTCCCGATATCGTAACTTCAAAAATATATTAGAAGATTTAAATGCCCGATCTTTTATGAAAAAATTACATATTCAATAAGCCCATAATTATCTGCATTTACTGTATTTTTTTGGATTTTTTTTTTAAAAAAAAACGTACAGGAGAGAGAAAAAGTGCGGCCGATATATCAGCCGAACCGAGATATCGGCCAATATGAAAAATCGGCTGATATCTCGGCCCGGCTGATTTTTCTACCCCTGATCCAGTGGAAGGCAGTAGACCCAAACAGTCCGAGTGCTGAACTCGGCTCTGATACCATTTGTAACAGCCCGGCCCATAAAAAAGGCTTGGGGCTCAGCCCAGCAAGATACTATCCGCTTTGGGCTCACATGTGCACACGCGCAAGCCCTCACGGTTTTTGGATCTTACCCGGCCCAAGTTCAGGTCCAAAATGCATCTTACTGGAGGAGGAGGGTAAGGCTACTTATAAAGCCCCTCTCAATTCCTCAACTTCCGATGTGGGACCTTGGTTTTCACCTCAAGCACACAAACACACTCCCACTCCACTCTATTCACTTGGGCCTAGCCCTTAGTGGACTCGGTCGTCTGGGCCGGATCAGGGTCTCACACGATGGGCTAGAATAATTACAAGGAATATTTGATATGTGTGAATGAGCCCAAAAGTGTATATCCCGAGGTTGGTGTCTGATCCACATCCCTAAGTCAACCCAATGACAAAGATTAATTGAACATATGAAAGCTTAAGGAATGTGCTATGCTTTCTATCGATGTGGCTGTATGAACACCATGTAGTTATGGCTTATATGATGTCCAATTAAAGTGTGAATATGATCACTTAAACATCACTCATTAATGTGAATTGAGGATGGGTAAACTAGAGATTGAATATGAGAACTATGTGTTAAATGGACATGTTGAATTTACACAACGCAGTAATGAAATGGTCTTTAAAGGGCAGCAAGGACATGTATATATATCTTCCCCACTTGGACATCCACTAGTGTATTGACCCAATTTCTTAGAAGAGGTTTGAGTGATAATGAGATTAATAGAACGGAAGAACTCTATTGGAATGGTGGCATCAACTACAGGGACTTGGTCCCGCAGGATTGCCGTCAAGGAGTGAGTCTCTCATATACTACGCACTAGAGGGCGCTCTCACGGCCATTTGACAAACTTGGTGTGTATTGTTGGACGCAGGGCTAGACATCATATACTCATTGGGTAATGAGCCAGCTTAGTAAGGCATTCGTGTTTATGCGCAGGGCCAGATACTTATGTACTCCGCGAGGGTAGTACTAGTCAGGTAAGGCGCTTTTGGTTGGGTGCAGAGTTAGACACCATGTACTCATTGGGTGACAGGTCAACTTGGTAAGGCGTCCATGTTTGTGCGCAAAGTTTGACATTACACCCTTGTAGGGTGATGTGTCAGCCTGATAAGACGTTTTTCGATCACCATAGCACCTAGACAGAAGGGACACAGGGCGAGGTGAATTAGCACACACTAGGGGTGAGTTACTTAGTAAATTGTGGGCCCTACGTCACACTAGGGATCATGATATTATGATTATATTTGACTACCCGTTTCATAGTGGTGTCATGGCGTGGGCTAGAGTTCCCACTCATGATATGATTGCATAACACGATTTATATTTCATTTCATACATCACCACATAAATGCGTGAGTATGTAGCATGCATATATTTCTTCACTGAGTATTATTTGTACTCACGTCATTACACTTTCAAGTAATGTTACACCAGCTAAGTCCGAAAGACCAAGAGAACGAGCTTAAGCCATTATTATGTTGTTTTATACACACTACACATTTATTTGATTATTTAATTACTTGATTTTAACATGATTATGTTGGGTTTCAGTTTTATTTATTGATGAACCGTATGTAATAAATTATACGAGGATTGATGGCACTTATGTTGGAGAATTTATACCCCTTTTGAGAGATTAATGGTGTTTGAGATTATTTTTGATTTGATGGTTTTTATATGTGATCACCACATGTGTTATTTGGTGATTTTGAGATCTATGCAAAAAAAGGAAAAAAACTTATCAGCGTCACGTACCTTTTTGGGGTCATAGCGTGACACCCCAAGTCGAACACAAGCAGAATGCAACTAATGATTTTCTTATCCCACCCTGCAAGTCTGCTCAGTTGAGAAAGTTAGGATTCTGATGTCCAAATATAACCATTTTTTCTAGGGAGTGGAAGGAATAGGAACTAAAAAGAGGAATGATTCAGAGACATAAATCTAAAACCGCAAAGCGAATGAAAGATTAGTTGAACAATGCCACTTGCTGATAATTGATTATCATTACTTTACAGATAACAATACATTAATCTTTTGCAATATACACTGAAACACTGACCAACACATCAATCTTCCCCCAGTATGAAAATTCAACCTCCTAGAACTTACGGGTGCCTTTGATGCATCCCAAATCACACTTGAATATTTTTGCAGTAAGGTTGGTTTTATGTTTTGAACTTACTGCAACACTACGTGTTGACAGTAAGTTCAACATGAAAGATGGCTCAAATACATAGAATGTGGTTTTCCATTTTCCATTTTCTGTAAAGTTGCATAGAATGGAAAAAACCACTGGAAGAATATACTTCAACCTCACCCATATCAATCGAGCATCAGTCAGTCTGACTCTCGTTCTCCATTCAAGATCAATAATCTATACCACGATGTAATCCAACTTCAACAAATAGCTTCTCTCCTCCCTATTAACTGTTCAAATGCATATTCAATGTCAAGATACTGGTCCTCAACAAGGATCTGAGCTGCTCAGTTTTCTTCCTATTTGACCTTCTTTATAGTAAACGGTGCAATCTGCAAGATTGTTCTCTAATCAGCTTATACATGGATGGTTGTTCCCATGCTACCAATGAAAATTCATCGCCATACTCCTCCATACCATCTACAAGTAGCTGCCATATCAAGGATCCTGCTCCAGCTAGATTTTTCTTAGCTGAATCATACATCTTATCGTAAACTGTCTTCAACAAAATATCTCTACCATATGTTCCATTGTTTTTGTGTAAAGAGGACCCAACCTCTGTAAAAAGAACTGGTTTTTTGAGGACATACTCGCCATCATTCACGTGGGCATCCACCCAATTGGAAAGGTACTTCACTTTTTCTTCTAGATCAGCATTTGGGATCCTGCAAGAGAGGAGATAGAAATTCAGGCACATTATTTTTGAAAGTCGAGAAATAATTATTTTTTGAAGAAAAGAAATGGAGGTGATAACATTATAAAGAGGAATATATGTGATCCTCAACTGATATCCTAGTGTCACTTGTGAAAATAGGGTTCACCATTTGCTCAGCCCCATGTTGCAGAGATCATGATGCATAGAGGTCTTATGGGACAACCCTAAACCTTCAATCCACATCCAGCAAATTAGATTGTGACAGAGATACAGCAGTAGTCCACATAGATTTTGAAGGGGGAAAGAAAAGAAAAATTGGATTGTGAGTTTGCTACACACCATCAGGGCCACTTTCTGGGTTGCCAAACCATTGGAATGTCTAATGATACTATATAAAAATAATAATAAATAATAATAATAATAATAAAGACATTATTGAGCTACATGAACTTACCAGCTATCTGGATATGCATGAACAGAAGCAAAATCGATATGTTGAATAGCAAAGTTCTCTACAAAATCAGATCCAAGCACCATGGCCCATTCCCCTGGGTTCACTCCCAACCTTTTGGTTGCTTTTGGTCCATAGAATCCTTCAAGACCAACAGTGACAAGATGTTTTTGGTCCAAACTCTTGATAAAAGCTGACATTTCAGCAATCCAAGCCTGTTCACCCCCCAAAAGAAGACAAAGTTATTGGTAAGATCTTTTCTTCATTTTTTTATGAAACACAAGAAACGATATTCTGTCACTAGCATAGCCTAAAAAAGGGTTCTTACACAGGAATGTTAGACAATGGGTTCTTGAAAACCTGATACATCAGCAAGTCCCTTTAACATGTATAATAATATTGGAAAATGATACATTGTATATGTTATAGGTCATTATGAAAGTCACATTAGAACTATATAAAATTATCAGTACTTCGAAGATCAATCTACCATAGTTGGCCAATGAATTTGGTAGAGGTAGCTGGGTTGACCATCGATTTTAGTTTATCATTACATAGTTTAAACCCAACTTTTTACCAATGACAAATAATATATGAAACTAGCCTTAGGCACAAGTAAGAAGATGAGGTCTTGAAGAAACAAGTCCAAAGGGTGAAAAATAAAGGTCGTGGCAAACCAAGATGAAATATAAGGAGAGACAAATAGCGCATCTTACTATCTTATAGATAGTTAAAACAGATAATGTAATCTAAGCAAATTATAAATCAAAGTAAAATAAAAATAAAGAATATAACAACAGCCTTCTTAAGGATAAAAGCAGGAAAAGAAGTAATATGATTGAACTTCAGAGAAGGCCTTTTTAAGTCATATAGTTTGCAAACTAGAATGAAGACAAGAAGTAAGTTCAAGTTTAGTAAAGGGAACTGATGTGGTCTTAGTTTCATATATTATTTGATGCCTGTAACCTAAATACAACAAACTGGTTATGGAAGAGATTTAAAACAAAAAAAAACATTTGTATGGGGTGAGGATGTCAAGAGAGTTGAGAGAAATAGAATAATTATTGTCACATACATTGAGAGGTTGTAACGACCCGTCCCGCTAGTATGATATTGTCCGCTCTAGGCCTCACACACGGCCCGCACGGCTTTCAATTGGCGAGACAACCCACTGTTATTCCCAAAAAGCCTCATGCTAGAAGGAGGAAAGATACCACTTATATTCCAGGGAATTTCTAATGCAACTAACAATGTAGGACTTTTTTTTTTGTGGGGTATTACAATCTACCTCCTTAAAATCAGAGCCGTTCCCGGTTCTGTACACGCAACAACCAAGCCCACACTCTCAGGCAGAGAGTTGAACTATGTTCTAATACCATTTGTAACAACCCGTCCCGCTAGTATGATATTGTCCGCTCTGGGCCTCACACACGGCCCGCACGGCTTTCAATTGGCGAGCCAACCCAATGTTGCTCCCAAAAGCCTCATGCTAGAAGGAGGAAGGCTACCACTTATATTTCAGGGAATTTCCAATGCAACTAGCAATGTGGGACTTTAATTTTGGGTGGGGTATTACAGAGGCACATATTTAGTAAAAGTTATCCTACAATTATATGGAGCTCCATATTGGGGAAACAAAATAAAAAAAAGTGAGAAGGCAAAGTAAATGCTTTAGATGCACATTTTAAGACGAATGTATGGAGTAACACAAAAGAATAGAATTAGGCATACATAGATAAGAGGGGATCATAGGGATGGCTCTAATAAAAGAGAAGATGAAGAGATGATGGTTTAGGAATGTAAATGAAAGATCAGAAATTACCCTTGTACAAAGAATTGAAGTGATACAAGGAGCACGAGAAAAGGTGACCAATGATGCAACAGCAGTAGTGAGGAGTGACATATTGCAGTGTGGAATGACAATGTTTGGAAACTGGTGGATTCTTTGTCCAAAAATCCATTCCTTCACGGGATGATAGAAGAAAGGTGGCAGGAGATGGGAAGGAAAAAGAGAGGAAAATCTACCATGACAAATAAGGATAATTTATTTTCTCTGTTTGTTGTAAATATACCCGATAGAGTAACTTATGGTCCATGCTAATTTGATAATCACGATTAAGAGTCTAGGTTGAGATCTTAATTGAATAAAAAATTATACAGTACATGAACCCAACTACAAAAGTTACACTCATTATTTTACTAATTATTTAACAGAATTTATCACTTTCTGAAAATACATTGATTTTTAATATTTTTAATCTAAAACCCAAAAATGTCTTTGCCACATCTAACATAGACTTCATTAACCAGTAATGATTCATTAAAATTGAGTAAAATGACAAAAAAAATTACCTGAAGAACTGACGCAGATGAACTCGAAAAGCATCGAGGCTCATTCATTAGTTCCCAAGCAAATATAGCTGGCTCTTCAGAATATTTAATTCCAGTAAAAGAGTTCTTTCTTGTCAAAATTGACTACAACACACAAAATGAATGTACATCAATTAAAAGCGTCAATATTTTAATTAATGTTGCCTTTTTTTTTTTTTGGGGTATACGCTAATCTTACGTCAACCAAATACAGAAGTAGGAAATAGCCGTTGACTAATAAAGCCTTTTAAATTTCACAGAAATGATGTAGGCAAAAGCTGATCGATATCTTTAGTTAACTCCTACGGATATACAGGCCGCAAAGAACACTCAGGAATCACATATTTCAGGACACACCTGGCCTACTGCATAATGCAAATCACGAGTATGAGAGCCTCTGTTTGGTCATAACATCTAATGCTAGTTGGCATTGAGAAGAATATTTGACACTCACCCAAGTGATCATTGAAGATACAACCAACAAGATTTCATCTCCAGCCCATGAAATTAAGGGGTCCAGTGGAAGAATCAACCAGTGAGTAGTTAAAAGGTGTGGCCATTGACCTACCAGTCTACCACCTCCAACCAATTGCACAGTCATCTCCATTCAAAACCTAAACGTCTTTGTACCCCAATTCCCAAGCTGTGAGTTTCATTCTATATGAAATGACCACCCGCACACTAGGGTGCAGCATATTACGCCGTGCAGCATATTACGCCGTGCAGCTAGGTATAGGGCCCAGTAATAGAGTGGTTTTAGGTGAGTCGGAAAGGTTATTCCTTGAATATATAGGCCACCAAAAATCACCTTGGTTGAATCAATAGTCATATTATTAAAGGCCGTAAAATTTAAATATTAAAGAATAATTTAAATTGATCAAATATTGAAGAGCTTAAAAAATCTGGCTTCATTGATTCTATCAATGTGATTTTTGGTGGGTTACATATTCAAGGAATGACCTTTCCGGCTGACCCATCACCACTTTATTTGATGGGCATATACCTAGGTGCTCGGGGTAAAATGCCACACAGCAGAGTGTGGATGATCATCTCTTCCAGTCTATTCCATCAGCTTGAGTGCTAGATTTGGTTAAAAATCAAGCCAGGTTAATTTTTTATGGTTGTACTTATACATATTATGGGCAAAAAGAATAGCAGAAACCCAAATGCTTTCAATTTCTACAATCTACAAGTTAATCACTGAGAGTGGAGAGTTCAAGAGATTACCTTGACATATTCCTTATAGTAACCCTTTATTGTTGGATGTGAGAAAAATGAATCAGTTGAGGAGGTTACATTAACTCCAGCAGCTTGTGCCCATCTTACATACTGAGCTTTTCCACCAAAGGCATTCAGATTATTCACAAGACTGAGGATCAACCTAATCTTATGCCTCCTTGCTTCAACTATCACAAAATCCAATGCCTGGAATGGATGCAGCAAACAACTAAACTAGTTGAAAGAAAAGGGGTGTCCTGTTATTCGTGTAACACTAACATGCATACAAATAAAAGGCAAGCCAAAATAAAAGAAAACTGAAATTCCATATTTACACTTGCTACATAAGAAGCTTTGAAACCATTTATTTTCCAATTTATGTCTAGCATGCTTACAATTTAGAAAATAGTTAACTTTTTCATTTTAAGACAAAAATCCTAGGATGATATAATCCTGTTTGATGGAAAACTTCTAGCAGAATTTATAATTTCCCAAGCTCCAATATTAGTGAATTCTACTAGAAATTTGGAGAATTTCTGCACCGGCCCTCTTATTTTTGGTGGAAGTTAGGCCTACTACTTGAAATCTAAGAATTCCCAATATTGTGATTCAGGCTTTGTAATCCAAAATAATAATTTCAGAAGAGTTAATAGTTCATTGAAATTGGAAGTGTGGTATTTCAGGATTCCAATTCTAGAATTCTGGTTGCACCCAAACATAGAACTTGTGGGAGGTGAATAAATCATAGTCTCACTGTTATGTACATCATGATGTGACCTCATATATCTTGTGGAACTGATCCAAAACTATACGTCTCAATTAAATCAGTAAGACATTAGAGAGAAGGGATTGCCCCAAATCAAACACCTCCGCATTATGAGATTATCATTTCGAAGTAAAAAAATAAAAAATAAAAAGGCTAGCCGGGGGATGTGATGTGGCGCAGCAGTTTCCGTGTTTTCTTTTAGTTTTGTTTTGTTGTTTTTTGCATTATCTAATTGAGGGTAGTTTAGGTATTCATTGTATGGTATTGTTTTTAGTAAGGGCAAACTATATAAATACCCATGTAAGAATCATTTGAAAGGGGAATAAGATTTGATAGTTTTCGCAAATACCTCTGCAAGGTGCGACGAGATTTCTTTGGAGAGTATCCGAGAACTGGGTGAGAAACCAAGGGCAAGAAGCCAGGTACATACCTTTATATCTTCTTCTTCTTCTCTCTTTCCCTTTTCTTTTTCTTTCTCTTACTGCCAAAACCAACCTTCCCACGTGACTGCCGTCCCTCTGCAGCACCACCACAGGCTTTCCTAAGTCCCTTGCCACCATCGCAAGCATTCCCTGTCCTATACATCCATCGCTACCCCTTCTAATCCCTCTACCCCTTGTCGTCACTTCCTAAAACCTCTTCCTGTGCCTTCGTTCCCCCCAAATCTCTATCCCTGTGGCTGTCTTTCCCCTCCACTGTCCTGCTTCACACTACTGTAACCCATTCAAAACTATATAGTGTTGCTGCATGCCCCTAAGTCCCCCTAAACCTACCGTAAGCCCATAACATACTCATATTTGACTGTTGTGTCCCATGAGGGCCCATCTGGCCTTAACCTTAACCTTCCCCTAATCCTTTTTGTTGCCTTTGACCTCTTTACCTCCATATCCAGCTACAAAGAACATAAGAAACCCATCTATCCACTATGAAACAGTCAGAATTATTCCCTTTTGGTGATAGATCTACACATTTATGGGAACTAACAAGCCCCCTTGTTTTGAGGGATCCCGCCACGTTTGGTAATTAGGCCTGGATCATGATATAATTGTTTACATTAAATTTCTAAGACCCGTGATTGTTTGTAGCTTATTTATATTATTTAATTGCTCCATATTAATTGATTGATTAATTTCGGCCCATTTTAGATTTAGGGTACATTATTTTCATCCCTTTTAATCTTTTAATAACCACATTAGTCATTTAAGGTCTCCCTTAGTAGTGTCCTGCAAAAAGATGGATCTGATATTTACAACATTGCAAAAAAAAAAAAAAAAATTGAGCGATAACAAAGAAGTTATTATTAAAAAGAAGAATTTCAATACATGAAAGAAAACGAGAGGTCTAAATGAGAAGACCCAACCACAAAAGGAGACAAAAGCTAAAAACAATAAAAGAGAAACAAAAACAATGAAAGCTCCAAATGGATCAAAACGCTAGCAAATGAACAGAGTCTTCAGATATGGAAGACATCAAACACAGTTCCCTTCACGCCATTCTTAGCAAAGTAGTCCGCAACCCATTTGTTGAACGCCTTACAACATTGCAAATTGAAATCAAATTCTACGTTTCCAAGTTCTCACCATGTCCACAGCAATCAAGACCATCCAAAACTGTTCATAACTCCAATTGTCAAAAACTGGGTTCAAATTTGTTATCAATTACGACTGTGATGCTTCATTCAAAAAAAAAGGAAAAGGAAAAGAAAAATCAGCTAAATGGTCTGATTATCAAAACCCAAATGTAGTTTCTAAACCAATCACATCATGTCATTGTAATGGCGAAAGACACCCATGAACGTGTGCACATCTTAGATTTGTTTTTTTTTAGAACTTGAAAAACCCACTTGTGGTGGGAGTGTTTGTATGGTGCCTAAGGTGTTCTAAACTCCCAGGTGGAAAAGAAAGAAAAATGAGGAAGGCTCTTTACAAATTTTTATTGACATCTTAAATGTAAACTATTAAAAGTATCTACAAATCATGTGTGACCTTGTCCTCATCACACGCATCTACACAAGAAGAAAGAAGAATGGGAAGGCTCTTCACTAGTCTTCATTGACATTTTCAAAAGTAAAACTATTAGAAAGTATCTATGGGGTGGCCAAGCCAAGCCGAGCCAAGGCAAGGCAAGCAAGCGAGCTAGGGTCAAACCAAGCCAAAATTGTATTATCAAGTTCAGCCTTAATGGGCATGGTCTTAGGCCTAAACACATTGAGTGTGGCCCTTAATTATTGTTTGCCAACGTCTATGGTCTTTTCATTTTCTTCATTCTAACCAATTGCAGGACTTACAACCTTTTATCAGTTGACCTTCATTTTTCCAAACATTTCTACTGAGGTGTTTAAAGTGTTAGGAATAATGCAGAAATAAAACAACGGAACAATCTACAACACGATTAATAATAAAATCAAGAGACACAAGATTTACATGGTTCAGTGATGCGGAGCATACACCGTGCTCCATGCCTTCTATTTCTATGTGTTTCTATTTTTGCATTTATTAGTTTTATTTTAGTAAGGGTAGTTTGGTAATGGTTTTGTTGTTTTATTTTTAGTAGTATAAAGTCTTTATAAAGCCTTGTAGCCTTGGAGGCATTAGACGATGAATAAAATTTGAGATTTCAGCACGAAACCTTACATGGTGAGACGGTGATTACCTAGGAGAGAATCCAGGAGCTTGGTGGAATCCAAGAGGGCGTGAAGCCAGGTACTTTCTATCTTTCTTCTCTTCTCTTTTCCCTCTTCTCTTTGTTTTCTTTTTCCTCCCCAAACCCTTTCCCACCCTTATTGTTGTCGTGCCCCTTTAAGCCACCCAGATATGTCCTGCTCTTGTTTCCGCCCCTTCCCAACTCTTTCCTGAGCCCTTCCCAACTCTTTCCCGAGTCCCACATAGTCATCGCTACCCCTCTGCCATTCCCCAGATCTGTAGCTGATACCCTTTGCTTTCCATCCTTGCTACCGTAGACTTTAACCCTCCCTCCTTGTTTGCCGTGGCCCTAAGAACCTCTCTAGCCTTGTCGCCAGACCTTCCTGCATTTTTGTTGCAAGCCTTCCGCACAAACAGAGCCTTCGCATCCTCCTCCCTTTTTCCGCAAGCCCCATTTGAATTCCCTTTCTATTCCATCCGTAGCCCCTTTATTCCCAATTCCAATTAACCCAGTTAAGTGCCTAAGTTTCTAATTTATTAACCCACGGGCCATTTAATTCATTTACATATTATGTTTTGAACCCATTATTTCCTTTCACTGATTAAATTCTTAGTATTTGCATGATTCTTGTGGTAAATTTTATATTAATTAATTGTAAATATTAATTAGAGTTTAATTTCAAGCCCATTTTAGATTTAGGGTGCATTATTTTCATCCCTTTTAATTCAGGAAACCATATTTAGGCATTTAGGGTTGCCCTATCCCTTGTCCTGCGTCATTCGGCCAAACTCGGTCTACGTCCACGGAACGTGAAAGTCTTATTAAGAGAGATGATAGAATAGAGAAGAGAGTACAATATAATATTTCTTGAGTTTAACACCAAATCCAAACACATGCGTGACTCTGAGCACACCTGATCCCGTCACTGCAATCCTTCTATGTTTCTCTACTCTATAAACCCAAACCTTGGCTAATTGCAGTGTCCTCCTCTCTTTACTCTACCTTGTCTTTCTCGACAACTCTTCACACCCACACCATCTGACATGTGATGATGTGTATCTCTTAATGTCGGTTTCCTGTGCTTCCACAACAATCAATATGAAGAACCCTTGACTAAGAGTACCATGCATGTCCTTTGGCCCAGTGTTATCAGAACCGGACCAAACCGCGGCTGAACAGTTCGGTCCAGGTAAAAAACCGGCTGGCGGTCAAAACCGCATAAAACCAGTCAAAACCGCGGTTTTATGCGGTTTTGGCACATAAACCGTGAACCGCGGTTCATATATTTGAAATTTTTTTTATTTGTTTTTAAATATTTTTTTTTATTTTCCCCTTAAAAAATGTGTATATTTGAAATATAAAAGTTTATTACTATTTCTATCCCATGTATTTCACCATTTTGGTATATTACTCAGAATTTGAATGTTATTTTTAATATTTATATTAATATTATTAGTAAAATATGTCTTATTTAATATTATATATAATATTTATATTATTTTAATATTTGACTGGCTTTGACCGCGGTCGAACCCGGTTGAACCCTGACTTCCTCGAAGACAGTTCGTTACACGGCCCGGTTCTGATAACATCGCTTTTGCCTGCTATCTTTAATCCAAGAGAATGCCACTCAATCAACGTTGGATGCATATATATATATATATATAAAATGATGCTGGTAGCCAATGGAAAAACTCCCATATATGAAGCCTCCACACTTGGCAATTTCTCAAAGCAGCACACGACCCTTACTTTAGTCCCACGTCAATATGCTCTACAAATCAGCCTCTAGTCTTCTATAACCAGCCATTGTATTGTCGTGTATATACAATGTATCCCTCATATTTTGGTGCCTTTAATGCCTATCTAAAGCAACTTACCAAAGTTGTATATGGCACACGTCAATACCACCTTAGTGTAAGGGAAATTCTAATTACCGTGGGCCCCACATGCATATTTAGAAGGTGATTAGATTTGGTTGTTGCCAAGCGAGCTTTCCCAGATTTTCTCTCTGAAAATCTGGATATATTCGAGCCACACACCCAACATAAAGGAAGCAACTGTTGGGGTTATTTGAGAACCTCTATTCCAGAGGACCATAAATGGGTGTTTTTTACAAAAAAATTACAACTCTTTCCTTTCTTTTTGGAAGACCAAGGTATCCAGGTGTCTCACCTGACTAATCCTTAGAGTATGTGTAAGCATCTCAATCCACACATGCCAGATACAGAACAATGGGGAGTGGCCCTTTTTTTGTTGAATGGGACTTGATCCCAAGACTTCCCTCAAACAATGGCAATTTTGACCATCAAGCCAACCCCTCAAGGTTACAATCAAAGGCAAAGCAAAATAGCAACATTTTGAATTGTTTTGCTAGCTCGAGTTCACCACAACAAAGCCAATTTAGATAATGTCATCGAGGAGCCATGGGGACAGTGAGCCAGCAGTAGCTTGCAACTTTATGCATCTACGAACTGGGCCTGTGAGAGGGGTAAAATATATCTTCAAGACAAAGTTCACCAGTAACGTAACTCTCTTTTTTTTTCTTAGCTTAAAATTTCATTTTCTAGCTACTACTTTCTTTTATTTCTGTCAAGTTCCCAACAATTTGAAGACATTTTCTTCATTTTGGAAACAAGACCATCTTTTTGAAACTCGCAAAGTAGAGATATTCGATAGAACTGATTTAAAGGTGACAATAGAAAACTGCAAATTTACCTAACTAATCTTCATATGTTCAAGTGTGATTCAAAGAAAAATGAACCAACTAGTACTATTATGTCCTTGGAATAAATGATTATTTATGTTCAAACTATATGCTTAACACAACAACCAATGAAAACTATCAACTTCATAGTTAGTTCAAAACTAGTAAGAAGTTGTGAACCATAGTGACAAGAAATTTAGACCAAGGACATAGCACACAAAAAATATATTGTTGTCATTATATTCAATTAAAATGGTGGTTGAAAGGCATGCCCTAGATCAATCCGTGAATTGCAAAATTGACCCAAGAAGTGTTAATGGAAGGCATGGTGATTGATGAAGCTTTCCAAGTGGCAGTGATCATTGAAAAGCTTGTCGCTTTCTTTGAAAAAATATATATATCGTAGCTCTCTTAAACATAAAAGAAAAGTCACGACTCTTAATAATTTGACCCTCCACATCCATATCGAGGAGGAAAAATGCAAATGTGAAAGAGTTTCCAATGTCTCTTTTGAATTAGCCAATGCTCAAGCCCTTTGAGGCTTATTTAAGTGGACCAAGAACCGCAAGAAACCCTCATTCAATCAAGCAAAAAATCTCAATTGTTGATAAACTGATCTCAAAAAAATGAGTTCCGACACTTTGCTCGCGCTTTTCATCACCAAAACCAATGGCAACAAGACTCAAACACATGTAATTGAAGAGTTTGTGGCAAGTAATGGCCAAATCCTTCATTGCCACAAATGTCAAAGAGTGGTGGATTGATGATGTTTTCAGCAAACTAGGCTTATATGATATCTTTACACTAGCTTGAGGGGGAGTGTTGCAGATGTAGACATAAGTGTATTTCACATTTTACAAGTATTTTTATTATAGCTGACTTGTGGTTGTCATTAACTGTAACATATTCTCTTTCCTTTTTTGTCACCTTGATTGGCTCCCTATACTCTATATATTCATATATTATCTCCTATTATAAACAAGAAAGACAATATAAAGAGAATTTATCTCTCTCTTTTCTTTCCTTCTCCTCCACTATTTTCTTCCTTTTTCTCATTTTCCTTATAACACCATTTTGAGTAGACTCCCCTTTACTAGTGAGAAGGTGGGGCCTTCACTGTTATTTGCGGGGCCATACTCTGTGGCCCTTCACTATCCTATCTGTTGTAGAGCATTTCATCTTCTTCTTCCCACCCATTGCCAGACTTAAAACCTTTTCTACCTGTTGGCATTTATTTTCCTCACGTTTCTATTGAGGTGTTTAAGGCGATGGTTGGGGTTACTTGAGAATCATTAGGGTTAGATGGGCGCACTAGAGCAAAGCCAATTCTAACAATGAGGTCAAGGAGCCCCAGGGCCAGTGAGCCAGCAATTTCCTGCAACCCTGTCCATCTACAGACTGGGTCTGTGACGGGAGGCATAATCTGTCCTTAAAATAGACTTGACAAGAACCATAACTTGATTTTATTTTTTCTTAGCTTAAAATTTCATTTTCTAGCTACTACTTAATTCTATTTTTGCCAACAATATATACTGGTCCAGTAATAGCATGAATTGAAGATGGAACAAAAACCTGAAAGACTCGCTCGTTGAAGAGGCCGGGGGATATCTGGAGGGCGTTGGGCCCACCGTCGCTGAAGGCCCAGGTGCGGCAGACGGTCAACCCAATTGCTGAGCCGCGTCGGAGCATCTCAGAAACCTTGGCCCGAGACCAGATGCTTTGGTCCATGAGCCAGTAGGAATTCCAGCCATTGATGAAGAGAGGCTGGGGCTGGCCATGGACGGTCTCGGTTTGAAGGAAAAAATGGGTGGAATTGGTGGCAACAAAAGGCATATGTGGCTGGTGCCACAGGAAGGAGAAATGGGTGGGGAGTGAGATAGAGATCCTATCTCCGAAATTGAGATAGATAAGCGCGACAACTGACAGGAGTCCAAGAAAGGTTCTGGTCCAGACCCCGCCGCCCCTCTCTCCCCCCACCGACCACATTCTGCCACTGCCGTAGATCCAGAATGGTAGCTGAGGAATGCAGATCATAAAAAACGGCTGGAATTTATGAATGAAAATTTTAATTAAAAAAGCATTACTTAAATTCGTAAAATAAGTTAAAATTTTAAATGGGTTACTTTCAATCTTAAAAATTAACTATTAAAAACATAAAAAGGAGAGTTCCAAATAAATGTAAATACGCATAATATTTAAAAAAACACTAATAGATAGTTTTGATTATATAAAAATAAATTAAAACTTATCTTAGAAAGTATTCTCTTCCTTCTATGAAGGTCCTATATGGTGAAAGATTATTCTCACATTTCCTATTTAGCTGACCAAATAACTTATTAGCTAAGTAATATTTTTCAAAGATTCTTTTAAATAAATTATAGATGAAGAGTTTAATGAGATAAAAATGAAAAGAATATTTAAATGAAGATAAAAACAAAAATATAATCAATAATAAAGAAATTTATATTGTACACTGGAGTCAATGATGTGGGAGTGCATACAGTATTGCCATACATCTAAACGTCAACCCTAGTCAAGTTAAAAAACAACTCAGTTTGACTCAACCCCTAACACGAAGCGATGAAGAAAAAATCAACTCAGTTTGACTAATCTCTTGTTTAAACTGTCAGCAATTGATTTCAACTATACTTAGCCATTGTGTGATCCGTCCGTTAATAACTCTAATCACTAATCACTCAATAATGAGTTAGTTGCTTTTTCTTTTTTATAGAGAATCAAAACATTCTAGTAAAGGCCTATATAGACACAAATTGAGCCCAAAGGTAAAAAATCTAAATAGGATCTTCTTGATATTTAATATATTATTAGAAACAATATTTAATTAAAAAATTTATTATATATAATAAAAAAATATATCTAAAATCTACTTTTTTTTTTGTTTTTTGAGATGCAAAATTACTAATTAAATTTTTGTACTCATTTCTTGCTAAAATATCATTTTCAATTGATAATATAGTTAATTCACTTAATCTTTCTTGTTACATTGTTGATCGTAGATAAGATTTTATCAATTTTAGTTTCGAAAAACTTCTTTCTGTGGAAGCAACTGTTACAGGTATTGTCAATAATATTCGGTATGCAATATCAGTATTTACAAACGAATCTAGTATTTTAATATAATTCAAAATTTCAATTAGAAGTTATTTCTATTTGTAAAATTTCTCTTAAGACTTTTAACTCTAAAACATCTATATCAGAAACCTCATTATGTTTCAAAAGACATTCAAGATTAAGACAATATTTTTTCAAACTATCATCATTTAATGATTTTAATTTTTTAAAATCAAATAAAAAACCAAAAATATCTTCATATTTTTTAAATTGTTCAAACCTATTTTGAATTAAAGAAATCGCTTCATCTACTATATATAAAAAATAACTAACTTTAAAAGATTGTTCGGCTTATTGCATTGACTCATCATCGACATTTTCATCAAATTGTTTTTTTCTACGAATTTTACGTCTTTCATTAAATACATGTTCTATATCCATTTTAGTTGCAATCTCTTTCGCTTTAGTCATAGCTGATGTAAATCAATTTTCTCTATACTTATTAAAAAAACTAATAAGACCTTCTAAGTGATCTATAGTAACATCAATATGCATATTTTTAGATTATAAAGTTTTACTAACTAAGTTAACAACAAGTAATATATCATACCAAATAGTCATACCTAATAAAAATTCAAATTTTTCGATCTCATATATAGTTAAACTTTCAGCTTCACTTCTTGTTTTATAGTCTTCACTAGTTTCTACTAATTGAAGTAGAGCATCTCTAATAGCTGGAGCTTGATATTTTATCGTTTTAACACTTTCAATACGATTTTCCCAACGTGTTTGTGACAATGACTTTATAGTTAAAGTAGATACATTATCTTTTAAAATTTTCCACCTCTTTGTAAAAGAAGAAAATAATGTATATATACATTTTAGTACTCTAAAAAAAGATATAGCTTTAGGACATGAGTTTGCCATATCACAAGTACTAAGTTTAAATTATGAGCACCACATAATGTGTAGAAAGCTCTAGGATTTCTATCTAATAGTCTTTTTTGTACACCTTTTTGTTTTCCTTTCATATTTGATCCATTATCATAACCTTGTCCTCTTAGATCATTAATATCAATTCCTAAATTTTTTATTGCATTTAAAAGTTCATTAAAAAACCATTTTCCAGATGTATCATCTACTTTTAAAAATGCTAAAAAAAAATTCTACAATTTTTATTGGATCTGTTGAAAAATTCATGCATCGCAATGAGTCATTTGTTTTTGGTGACTTGCAGCAAGAGTACAATCAAGTATAATTGAATAATATTTTGCCTCTTTAACTTTTTTAATAATTGTATTTTTAATTTCACATGCTAAAATATGTATTAATTCATTTTGTATATTATGTCCAAGATAATGATTACGGATTTCACCATTTTTAATACGACGAAGATGTTCTTACATTATTGGATCAAATTTTACAATCATTTCAATTAAACCTAGAAAATTTCCATATTTTTCTTCATATATCTTGCCATTCTTTCCACGAAATGGTATGTTATTTTTAGAAAAAGCTTCCACAACAGCATAATTTTTAAGAGTACTTTTTTCCAATGTTCTTTCTCTTTGTTAATTTGCTCTTGAATATTTTTATCGATTGTCTTATTTTTTAACAATCTTGATTCTAAATCAAATCAACTTTTCATATTCATAATATGATCATTTGTTAGTTCGTGATGTTTAAGCTTAGAATTAAGATTTTTCCAATCTCTAGTTCCATTTATAACTAACACACTTGTACTTGGTTTTAAATTAAACAACTTGTAAAAAAAGCAAAATACCAAATCCATCTCTTTTGAATATACTAGCCATTTTCTATTTTTCTTTTCTCCATTTGATAATACTCTAGTATAATAGTTAGTAGAGAAATGCCTAGAATTGTTATCTCTAATTGGACATTTTTCTACTAATAAATCTCTTATTTTTGTATCTATAGTTTCATATCATTATGGATCATAACTAATTTTAGAAATAGAATAGGTTATTTCATTTTCTTTTCTTATTTCTTTTTTTTCTAAATTTTTTTGAGTATCATTATAAATCTGTTCATTGTCATTATTTTCTACCGTTAGTTCATCATGTTCTAAATCTATTAAATGAATTGGTTGTTCATTTGTTAAATTTTCATTCAAATTACTTGTTAAATTTTGTTTATTGCCACTAATAAATTTATCAAGAGCTTCTCTTTGAGATTGAACTAGTTTTTCTATTCTTTTCCTTTTTTGAAGTTTTTGAAATCCAGATTCATATTTTCTAGTAGACATATTTATGATTAAAACACAATTATAAATAAGATGAAAACCTTTAAGATTACAAATAACTAAAATGAACTAAAATTGAAAGGTTAAAGAAGAATAGAACCTGGCACCGTGAAAATACAATAATTGATGAATGGTTGTTGCATGAAAAATAATGGAAAAAAATAAAAGCTTAGATTCAATAAGAATAAGGGTTTAGATTCAATAATATATAAATGTAAGTGGAGAAGATCAAAGAAAAAAGTATCTAATCCATAGAAGACTTGATTATCCAAAGAAGTAATCAATCATCATGACCCAAATAAAGAAGTAAAGAACTAATCTGAAAAATGATGTTAATACCATTTAAATACAGTCCTTGAAACATTTTCTTTTTCTATAATTCTATCCTATTATTTTTCTATTTGTATAATCAGCCCTACGCCCCTGCCCACTTTCTATTTCTCCTTCTTTGACCCTGTTTTTCCTATTCCTGAGATCTGAGAAGGGTCGTCTAGAGTACTCAATTACTCTAGAATGAAACATGTTCAAATTATACATATTATGGCCAAACTGATAAAAGAATGCAGTAGCCCAAATACAGTAAAATAAAATAAATAAATGAAATGTCACATGTTTCTTTAGAATATTAGAGAGAGATGGAAGTTTTACATAGAAATTTGAAGGGTCGGGTTCAATAGACATGGTACAGTTCATGTGTTCAACTATCCCACAATGACATAGACATCGAAATTACTAAATGACAATTTACATTTATGAAACAATTAAAGTTAAATATGTCTCTACTATTATCTCTTTCTCAAAGTCAAAACATTCATCATCGTCATTATCACTCAGAACTCTATGTATCTGAGGTTGATCCAGACAAGTTACCGAGCAAGGTGCCAAGGTTTCGTGCCTCTGTTTCTAAGGCCACAGAGAGCGTCGACCATCTCCTATCAAATCTGTTTTCCAGACCTAGTTTCGACGCCACAAGTTTTTTTTTTTTAAAGATCTAAAAATCCATTTCAGATCTGAGAAAAACTGAAATAAAAAACCAGCCCAAATAGTTCTCAAACTGAATTATTTTTTGTCCTTTTGATGTGGAGGCATAAAATAGAATTTTCAATTCAGGTTTTCCAAAACAATTTCCAGAACACTGTTAATATATACCAACTGATTCAATTAATCCCTAACTTAAGATGGAAATATGGAATTAGGAATACCTATGCTCCAAGTAGAGGGACAGCCGGGCAGATCGACGTTCGTCGAGAGAGAGCATTGAGAGAGGAGAGCAGAGAGAGAGCTAGAGAGGAGAGGAGAGCGAGAGAGTCAGAGAGATGCAGTCAGAGAGCGAGATCGAGAGAGAGAGCAGTGTCGTGAGAGTCTGAGGGAGCGAGAGAATAGATAGAAGTGAGAGCTGCATAGGGTATGAGGAACTTTTTATCTTTTTTTTTTTTTTTGTTTCCGTTAGATATTCTTTAGGGTTTGTACTGCACAGCGCGTTAGTGCACCAGTGGGCCCCCTAATTCGAGTATTTTTTTTTTCTGAGGCCTAATGCTAATGACTTTTTTAAGGGGGCCGCGGTCGCCTTATGGTCTGGACAACACTGCTTCTAGTTTTAAAATATCTTTCATGATGATACCTTCTCAAGTGAAAGCATTTTTTATGATGTCCAGCGATGATTATTTTTAAGAAAAGTGATGAAGGTCAAGACTCTAATAAAATTAAAATCTTCCATAAATTCTCAACTCTAATCCAAATGCTAATTTAGGTCATTTCTACATATTGAATCAAGAAATTCAAAACTTAGAATCTCAGATCACTAACATCACAACGGTCCTGATTAAGAGAAAATCTAAAGCTCAAATGGATTACCGAATTCTAGTTCACTCAATGAAAATGAAATCCGTCTTAAAATCTCACTAGGAAAATTATCACTATGCAAAATTCACTAATAACTATCGAAAATTCATTTGAAATCAATTGAACCATGAAATTAATTTCAAATTGATATGACCGAAGGAAATTAAGTATAATTAAAAATGAAATGTAAAATCAAATCACAAATACAATATGAAACTTAATTCAACATGAAATTCAATTTGAATTCAAAAGACCAAACTCATAAAAATTGGAAGAGACCCAAAGCAACCATTACTTCAATTTAATTCAACTTAAATTTGTGTATTTACAATGTCTGCCCAAGCTCTTTATTCATAAGATTTCAAGGCTGAAAAGAATTAGAAAATTTTCTATCTTAGACATGCACGCCCACCCTTTCCAACTCTAGTGTTTGCTAATTACAAAAATAACAAAAATAATTTTTTGTCAATGGTCCGACACATTTTTACAAAACTAGTTATAACTTTATCTACATTATATCAAAATTACACGTATTTAGATTTATTAGAAAGGTTCTTAAATAAGCTTTCAAATGAATTTTAATATGATATCATTTGGTACATAAAATATGCCTACAACGTCACAGTGTGTTTTCTGGCAAATCTCTAACTGACATGTCCTCTATCGAAAAAAATATATAATAATAATACTAAACTGATGTGACTCCAAAGCTTGCTCAAAGGAGAAAACTCTTCTTCTAAATTGGTCTATAAACAGATAATAATGCCATATTTTGATACTGTAGAGCTCTATATTTCCTTTTCTATCTCATAACTCTCCCTCTTGCACAGCAAATGGACCTCATTCTTTGACCAAATCAAATCCAAAGCAAGAAATTAAGGACCTGAGCCATGTTCATACCCAATAGGCCACTTAAGGATTTTAAGCCCAATTGGACACTTCAATGGGCCTCTTTTGCTACTATAAAAATTACATGAGATCTCATAACCAAATTCTTAATCTTATCTTGAATTTCATTTATAGTGGTCTCATTTCTTCATTCCAGTCATCTTTGTGATCTAATTGGTTAATTAAGCCTATGTTGGGTCCTATAAAAGGAAATCTAAAAATAGCTAGAGGAAAATAAGTGATAGAAAGAGAATATATGGAATGTATAATTATGGAATAAAGATTTTAGAAATTGTTGCCACGTGAGAAGTTAGTCTATAATTGTCATAAAACTAATGGAGTGGTAATGATGATTAAGAGAAGGGCAATGATATACACGCCCCCTTTTCTTTTCATCATACATCCCTTGAATTTTTGTCCAATTTTATCTCTCCTATCTTGATTTCATTCAGATATCTTCTTTTCCTAATTTTACTTCTCTACGTAAAGCTGCATGCTTCTTCCAATGTCACATCTCTTTAAAAATGCTTTATCGCTTTTAAATTTTTATATTTGATAAATTTAGAGGTGTACTATCAATTGTCAATTTTTCATTGTAAAATTAATAATCAAAGTTGAAAAAAAATCAAATAGCAAAAATATAAAATACCTCAATATTTTGGGTTCTGATAAATTTATAATTTTAATTTTATGTTGTACAATAGAATGTGGTATACAATCATTCTCTGCTACAAATTTGAAACTATAAATTTAAATCTATATAATATGTGTTAAATTTGAGTAAAACTTATGAAAAACTTAGTCTTTTATAATATAAAAAATTATATAGTTTTTTCATATTAAGCAAAAAAAATTGAGGTTTTTTCAAAATTTCTATTAAAAATTGATGTAATCTATATTTGTAAATATTTCTGTATTACATAGGTTAATTTATATAGATATGTAATCGACTAAATCATAACCAATAACTTTTTGATCATTCATGTTTTAAATTATTATTTTATATTTAGAAAAATCATGTATGAAAGTACCACGCAAGGGAATTGTGGAATAATACTAATTAGCCAAATGTTTCTAATCCCACAATTCCCTCAGGTGGCACTTTTATACATGATTTTTCTAAATAAAAAAATAATTTTAAACCATGAAATTGATCAATAAATTATTGGTTATATTTGTAACACTCCGGATTTTCAATTTATTAATATATGTGAAAATTACCCATTTAATTTGTGAATTATTAGATATGGATCAGTATATGGGTAAAGTGTTGGGTCATTGCCCAATTAAGACCCAACGGATTGTGGAATTTGTTTCAATAAAAATTAAATGTGGCCAATTTAAACTAATCATGCAATATGTCTAAAATTAGAGAAAGATTGTGCATGGCCGAGTATGACATATGCATATCTATGTGATATGCTCATACAAGATAAGATAGGCTAGTGAATCTTGGAAAGGTGTCCTTTCCTTGTTAGGAAGGGCAAGAGGGGCGTATGACATCCTTTATTTAGAACTCTCTAAAGTGGGAAGCCAAGGTCGGCAATTGCTATCTTATTAGGATCGAATGGAAGTTGATAAAAGAGAGGAAGAAGGGGCGCATGAAACTTTCTATTTGAGACACAAGCAAGGGCGCACGGCATAAGGGAATTTCTAACTTGGTACCTTCTAAGTTGGGACTAAGGAGGATTTCTAAAAGAGAGGAACAAGGAGGGGCGCACAGGTTTACACCATAGCCAAATTCTTTCTCCCTCTCAAGTTCTCATTCTCGGCAAAACAAAGAGGAAGAAAAGGAAGCCAACAAGAGGTGTTCTCGGCTTGGGAAAAATCAAGAAGAAAGGAGAATGATTGGAAGACCAAGAATCAATAGGAACCGGTTAGTATTTTATAAATTTTGTTTAAGGAAAAGAACCATAGGGTTCGGCCAAGGTGTATGGCCGAACCCCATAGAAGAAAGTTAAGAGATGACAATGGTAATTTTAAATGGAAAGAAAAGAACCATAGGGTTCGGCCATGGTGTATGGCCAAACCCCATGGAGGAACATTGATTGATTAATGGAAGTTTGAATGATGGAAATAATATGAGGATATTAAAAGGGTTTTAATAAAGATCCTTAAACCATGGGTTCGGCCATGATGGAAAGGATATTAATAATTTTAATGGATTTAAAATGATGGGAAAGGTTGTTTATGTTTTAATTTTAAATGGAGACCATTGGAAAATATAGATAGATTTAATATGCAAATTGATTAAATGGAAGATCAATGTTTATTAATTTTTAGAAGGAGGATTGTGAACCATAGGGTCGGCCATGGTGTATGGCCGAACCCTATGGAGTTGTTTTGGTATAGTTGTTGGATTTTGATTGATTTAGTGGAAACTATCTAATTATGGAAGTTGGTTGCTAAATTAGAAAGCTTCTAATTATGGAAGTTGGTTGCTAAATTAGAAAGCTTCTAATTATGGACTTTTGGATTGTCTTTGGAAGGAACATTGATTTATGGGAAGTTGGACATCACATGGCCGAACCCCATGAAAAAATTTCAATCGATGTATGTCTATAAATATTTCTAAATATGGAAGGTGGAGTTTAATTTAGAAAGGATGCAAGTATAGACTTATGGTTTATGGACCTATGTGAACCATTGAAAAGAAACATCAAGGGTTCGGCCATGGTGTATGGCCGAACCCCATGAACTTGTTAATGGGCCATGTTTGGGTCTTTGTATAATTTTAATGAATGGTTCACCAAACTAAGGGATGAAGGGTGAGAATAATGAAATTATAGCCTTGGATGGCAATATGGTAATTATGTAGAACTAATAGAACTATGTGTTGGAACTCAAACATAAGTTGATGGAACCAATGGCAATCTTGTAAATATGTGAAAATATTGGACATAGGGTTCGGCCATGGTGTATGGCCGAATCCCATGAACTATTGTATGGATTATTTTGGGAACTTAAGCCTTATGAAAATAAGGAAGGTAAATGGCTATGGATATGTATAATGGCATTATTGTAATTAAGTAAATTAATGGACCATGGGTTCGGCCATGGTGTATGGCTGAACCCCATGGGGATTGGTTTATGGACTAAAAATATTATAAATCAAGTGGGACTTGGTTTTGATTGGTTATTATATTATAAGGTAACGAGATGTCACAGGGTGTTTACGATCGTAAGAGGTTACCGAACGAAAGACGCAAGGACACGTTAGCGGTCTTTGGTAGGATTCTACCTCTTTGAAACCATGGGTTGAATGTACAATGTTTTATCTTATTTTGATGAATTTATATTGCAAAGGATATGTTTCAAAATGTGAATTTTTAATGCTATGTTTATTTGTATAAAATAACATGTGTTGGATATGTTTCGAAAGGTGATTTGAAATGCTATGTTTATGTTATAAAATAACATGTGTTTCATTGGCATCTCATGCATGGCATGGGGTGAAGGATTTGTAACCGGAGGGGCCACATTCCGTCGGGGCGTCCAAAAAACCTATGTGGGATACCTTGATGTGTTTTTCCATCAGGAAGAAACCGAAGGGTTCACACTCCGTCAGGGGCGTCCGAAAGACCTATGTGGTGGGTACTTTTATGTACATGTGATGGGTGGGACTCATTGCATTTGTCATCATTGAATGGCATCGTTTTATATGGTTTTGGACATTATGATATTGTATATGATTTGTACTAACCATGTGTTAGCCCTAACTGGAATACCTACTGGGCGCGTTATTCTAACGCCCCACTTCTAGCCTAGTGGATGACACATGAAATCAGGAGAACGATGAACGCAAGGAGGGCCAAGCATAGGAGCTTGGATGTTTTAATTTATATTTTGATTAAGTTATTTATGGACATGTACTTGAGTAACTAGATTTCAGACATGTAATAACTTAGATGGTTGGATGTTTATTTGGATAATTGTGATATCTGAATGATGATTAAGGACTTGACGTACTTTGCTATCTGAATGGAATAGAACTTGGTTCTATTATTATTCCGCATGTTATGATTCCGCAGTTATGATGTTATTCCGCATATTGATATTGTTATGTGTGAACTGTTTTACATGGAGTTAGTCCATGCACATATAGGGTTGGCCAGTTAAGGTCGGACTTTAGAAGTTCGGACTTAGCTCGCGTCGTGATGTCCCGCTCTTTATCACTCTACTCTGTTATAAAAAAAAATAGACTCTGATTTACGAGAAGAAACGAGTGAAAAAGGGCGGGGCATTACAATATTTAGTTGATAACATATCTATATAAATTAATCTATGTAATACATAAATATTTTACAAATATAGATTACATCAATTTTTAATAAAAAATTTGAAAAAACCTCAATCTTTTTGCTTAATATGAAAAATTATGTATTTTTTTATATTATAAAATACTCTAATTTTTTTATAAGTTTTACTCAAATTTAACACATATTACATAGATTTAAATTTATAGTTTCAAATTTGCAGTAGAGAATGATTGTATACCACATTCTACTGTACAAAATAAAATTAAAATTCTAAATTTATCAAAATACAGAAATATAGAGGTATTTTATATTTTTTGCCATTTGATTTTTTTTTTCAACTTTGATTATTAATTTCACAATGAAAAATTGACATTTGACATTAGACCTCTAGATTTATCAAATATAAAAATTTAAAGGCAATATACCATTTTTAAAGAGATGTGATGATTGAAATGCTTGGTTGTAGAAGAAAGGAGCGAAGGAAAACAAAGCACATGGAACCTTAAATGCCAGTGAAATAGAGGAGAAAAATTAGGAACATAAGATATCTAACGTGTGAATGAAATCAAAATAGGAGGGGTAAAATTGAGAAAAATTTCAAGGGGATGTATGATGAAAAGAAAAAGGGGTGTCTATATCATTCCCGAGAAATAGTAAACTAATTAAAAGAAGGAAATGAGATAGAGATTTAGATGCATTAATAAAGTGAGAGGGATACTGATAAAGAATGTGCATTGTGACAGAAGAGTTAATAAGAGATATGAGGTATTAACAAAAAGACCCTGGGTTATTTCTCACTATTTAATAATCTAAGTTTTTAAATATAAAATATCAAACATTTGTTCAAATAATTTAATTTAGAACATTTGGGTCCCACCGAGTGTTAAATTTAGAAAGTTTTCAAATCTGGCCCAACCTTCCACTTTTGGTTTCTAAGTTAAAATTTGAAATGTACTAACCAAATATTTTAAATTTGACTAGATGTAGATCCCATTAGTACACTAAATTTAGAAAGTTTTCAAATTTAGACACCTGCCAAATTGGAACACCAAGTCAAAAGCTTTCATCTCAAATATTTTATTAAGACAAAGATAAGCAGAGACAGGGGTCTAGAACTCAAAATTTCATCATTTGATACAATTTCAAGCAATAATCAGGCAAATAATTAGAATTACCCAATTACCTGATAGATTCTACTTGATTAGACTCTAAGTGAACTATGACCCACTACTTTGGGTCGGGTCGTTACATTTTTATTGTCATGTTTATGTTTGAGAGAATTATGTCATGTTGAACCTATCGCATGTTGATTTTGGATTACTGTAATAACTATATTTGAGTTGTTATTACTTGTTTGTTATGATATCTGTATGTTTGAGATTATGTTGTATGTGTTTGTTAAGCGGGAAATAGTTGCCCCATTTAAAAAAAATTAGATCCAAATTATGTTTTGGGAATTTAGGGAGTTATTTCGGACATAATGTGTCTGTAGCAGGATGGGCGTTACAATTGCTATCAGAGCACGGTTAAACTCTCGAACTGTGCATAGGACAAAGAGAAATGTGATGACGACTAGGGTTTAGGTTACCCCTGTGTGATAGAGTAGATCGAACCGAGTTTTGTGGTAGTACGTAGACACCCTAGGTTTGTTTTGGTATTGTAATACCCTATCATTAATCAGACTAATACTGTGTATTAAGCACCGTTAATCATGCTTTATGAACGATCAGATATCTAGATCATCTCGTGGGCTTCCAGAAAAGTTCAAGTTTGACCCAATCCGAGAGCGCTAGCTCAGTGATCCAACTCGTTAAATTGGAAGGACAAACCCATAGTTTATTTTTACATCATTTATTTAATTTTGAAATCATGCATAGTAACTTTAAAATTTCTCTCTGAAATAAAAGCACTGATTCGAGAGATTTGGATTTCCAAACTTGCACACACGGAAGACCTTGGAAAACTGAGTATTATGAATGTAACGCCCCGCCCTTTTTCACTCGCTTCTTCCCGTAAATTCAGAGTCTATTTTTTTTAAAAAAAAACATAGTAGAGTGATAGAGCGCGGGACGTCACGACGCGAGCTAAGTCCGACCCTTAACTGGCCAACCCTATGTATGCATGAATTAAGTTCATGTAAAACAGTTCACACATAACAATATCAATATGCGGAATAACATCATAACTACGGAATCATAACATGAAGAATAATAATAGAACCAAGTTCTATTCCATTCAGATAGCAAAGTACGTCAAGTCCTTAATCATTATTAAAACGTCATAATCATCCAAATAACATCTAACCATCTAAGTTATTACATTCCTGGAAACTAGTTACTCTAATACATGTCCATAAGTAACTTTATTCAAAACGTATAAAGTAAATCATCCAAGCTCCTATGCCTGGCCCTCCTTGCGTCCATCGTTCCCTTGTTTTCCTGTATCATCAACTAGGGTAGAAGTAGGGTGTTAGAACAACGCGCCCAGTAGGTATTCCAGTTACGGCTAACACATGGTTAGTATAAAACATGTATAATAACGTAATGTCAAAAACCATATAAGTCCATGCCATGCAATGATGACAAATACAATGAGTCCCACCCATCACATGTACATAAAAGTACCCACCACATAGGTCTTTCGGACGCCCCGACTGAGTGTGGACCCTCTGGTTTTTTCTGATGGAAAAGCACATCAAGGTACCCCACATAGGTTTTTCGGATGCTCGGACGGAGTGTGGTCCCTCCGGTTACAAATCCTTCACGCCATGCCATACATGAGATGCCAATGAACATATGTTATTTTATAACCTAAACATAGCATTTAAAATCACCCTTTGAAACATAATCAACATATGCTATTTATACAATTAAACATAGCATTTAAAATTCCATATAAAGCATATCCTTTGAAATATAATTTCATAAAAAATAAGACAAAACAAATGTACAAAAACCCATGGTTTCAAAGAGGTAGAATCCTACCAAAAACCCATTGGCAATGACGAAACACATGGACATTATTTCAATGATAGAATATCCATCATAGAGATATGACCCAACATAGAGAATTACACATGCATTTGTGATAATAAAAAATGAATGTGCTTGTATGTCTAATGTTAATATATGCTTGATCATTGTTGTTTCTCTTCATTGGCATGTTGTTCACATCCCTCACATTTCAGAGAATAACACCGAGGATGGGATAGCGGAACCTCTGTTAGAGCCTTGAAGCAAGAGTGATGTTTCCCATTAAATGGGATTTTATTACTAGTATTTTGAGGAACTTTAAGTAGTGATCTAAACATGTAATTAACACTGTCATGTTTTCGGTGCCGATTCTGATGATATTTTGATAGATGTTGTTACGAGTAGTATGAGAATAAATTGATACTTTGATCAAATGACTATCATAATGAAATTACTGTGATGATTAAAAAAAACAATTAATCACGTTTTTTGGACCCCAAGAGGGCCGGGGCATGACAGCTTCGTATAAGAGCTTTCATTCAAGCTCTTGAACTGTGGATGGAATTACATGTTTAGAAACATGTGTTAGAGTTAGAAATCCTGGAAGTGAGATGGGACTTTGGGTGGAGTTACTCCTAATCCTGTTGTGTATTTGACATTGTGTGATTTGATAGCTAGTCTAGTTGTTATCTTTACAATCTGACGTTTGTTTTGAACATCTATGACTAACGACAATAGGAATCCATGTAATTAGCATTTAATAATTGTTAATATTGTAATACCCCGTCTCGCTACAGACGTGTTATCTCCAAAACTACTCAAGAAATCTCCAAAAATGGATATCGGGTCATTTTTTTCATTTTTTTTTTTTTGCCAAACTAAAACAGGATAACAACTGAAACAAGTGATTCATTAATAACTCAAACCAACACAACAGTGTTATAACAAATATTACAGTTATCCATAAAAGTCAGATGACAACTGATTTAGACATACAATGCTCACTCAAAATAACAGAAAGAAAGTAAGGCTAAGATGTCAACAATCATCACTACCTAAGCCTGATCTTCGGACCCACCGGATCCCGCCATCCAAACACCTGAAAGGCAAGGGGTGAGCTCTACATGCCCAGTGAGGGTAACACATGCATCATATGTCATCAAGCATACATTGCATATAATCATATGGACACATCGAAATCTAAGATGTCTACGTGCATGACCATACAAGTGTGTGCCCTACCCCTATCACACAGGCCCACATCTACCAGGCCTCCGACACATATTCTAATCAACCCAATGCAACTCTAGGGAAACTCCCTCATATACCAACCACTACGGTCCACCCACCCACGGGTGCACAGACCGATCTCCATCCAAATCAGGGTTTCTGGCCTTCAACGAGTTTTATGACTCTCCGAGGTCAACCCACACACATACCACAACCAACCCATGAGTTGGGTTCACTAGAGTCCCAAACAGACTATCATCCGAGAGTAACCACCGCACCAATCCTCAATGGACAGTGAACCGAACCTATCTGTGGTCTCCTCGACCAAGCATCAGACTCCGGGTAATCACACTATGACACCCCTAAGCCAAAATGTGGGCGAACAGACACTCAACCCACCTGGCTCCCAGGGTGATTCAGTACGAATTCAGCGTACTATTCGACCACTCTACCTCTAGGCTCACCTCAATGGGAATCCACACACACTACAGACCAATACTTTAGCTATACACCGAACCATGGGGATAACCTTGAATAATGTCTATAAATAGTCAATCGGCACCTCAGTCGTACACTGGGCCACGGGGACGAACCTCAATCCATGTCCGTAAATAGTCAACCGACACCTCAGCCGTACACCGAACCACAAGGACAAACCTCAACCCATATCAGTAAATAATCAACCGACACCTCAATCGCACACCGGACCACGAGGACGAACCTCAACCCATGTCCGTAAATAATTAACCAGTACCTCAGCCGATCACAGCACAACGGGGACGAACCTCAACCCATGTCCGTAAATAATCAACCGGCACCTCAGCCGTACACCGGACCACGGGGACGAACCTCAACCCATGTCCGTAAGTAATCAACAGGCAGCTCAACTGTACACCGGACCATGGCGATGAACCTTAACCCACTTCTGTAAATAATCAACCGGCACCTCAGTCGTACACCGGACCACGGGGACGAACCTCAACCCGCGTCCATAAATAATCAATCGGCACCTCAGTTGTACACCAGACCACGGGGATGAACCTCAACCCACGTCCGCAAATAGTCAACCGGCACCTCAGCCGTAGTTGGGACCTTCGCCCTTCAAACCAGACCACACCTCTCACATAGGCGCGTCTGAAGACCACTAAAGGTAGACGTGACTGTTTAGCCTATACTATGAAGTACATTTACTCATACTCTATCATCTAACAATCCACAGCTACACCACGCCCCTGGGCGATTTTCCACAACCTCTCAACCCTAACTACCTGACAAGCTAGGGGGAGTATCTAAATCCTGATGTAGCCTAATACCCATGCCCCACCAGCATTCTATATACACTAGCTACATGCATGCACAATTATCTCTACGCATGTTATCAACCAAAACATGTCCCATACAAGTACAACAACCAATCCCATCTACAACATGTTAATAAAACTATCAACCGCATGCATAGTAGGTTATCTCACTCTCTAAGCAACCATGTTATCGCACTATCAATCAATCATGACATTTGATAAACAACTCGTAGATGCTCCCACAAGCATCGGGTACGAATACACAGGGTGGGGATCCCCGCTACATAACAGTAACAATGATTCCCTTGCCGAGTGGCTCAATACACTAGGGGATCCACATTTACTGCATTTCGTACCAACACATTAGTTGAGAAGTAATGCGTATAGAGCATGCTAAAATAGGTTATAGGTTCCTCACCTATGTGTGTCCTTGAAATCCAATGCGAGAAAACGAATCCAGGGGTTGAAGAGGCTCAATTTATTGAAACAAGAACAGGAGGGTAAGAAATTGGGATGAAACGGGCCAAACTAGGCCTGGAATGCAAATGGGCCCGAAGCGGGCCGGGTCCAAACCGGGTTGAACTGGGCCCAGAACTGGTAATTGGGTCCAAAACTAGGTTGGGCTTAAAACTGGGCCCAAAACTGGGCCGGGCCGAAGGACTAATTCGAAAGAGTTGGGCTGGACCAGATCTTGCGAACTGGGCCTGACTGGGCTAGACCCAAACTGGGCTCAAAGAACATGGTTTGATGGGCTTGATGCAAACGGGTCAGGTTAAGTCTGGGCTGGATCAAGCTAGGCTTGAATAGGGTCTGCTGATGTGAATTTTAATTTACTCGCAAGCTTACGAACCAGTTTATAGTATAGAGTATGAGTGCGAGGTCGTACCCAAGGGAAACCGACAAAATATATGTATGAAATAGAAAATGGTATTATTAAAATAATGTGATTTAAGGAAATAATTTTTTAAAACATATAGTTATAATCTTAATTTAGAACAATAAATTGTTTTGATGAATTTTGAAAAAGAATAAAATAAATCAATGATAAATAATTTGTTTACATAATCTACAATGGAATCGAGACAAACATTGAAGCGACATGTTATCCTATTTAAAAATAATAAAATCATGGCCTAATCTATGAAATGTTCTAGAGTTATAAAATATAATTCAAATTTATTTCCTATTAAGATTCTAATTAGAATTTTTATGTCATCCATTAAATCAGATTTTTTTCAATTCAAGCCTTAGGCTTGAGCGGGTTTTAAACTTGTGTTTCCCCAAATCTAAAACAACTGTTCTTGATAAGAACCTTAGACTGGAAAGATGGCAACTCCCACTGATCCTAATAGGGGTTCTACTTTCCTTGAAAAAATTCTAAAAATAATTTCTTACATAATATTCACAAAAAGAATTAAAAATAAAATACAAATCATCACTATTAAATATTTTAATAACTAAATCCACCATAAATCTAAACAACTGCCATGAATTTTTATTTAATAAATTGAAAATGAAATACAATCCTTTTGGACTTGACATAAAAAAAAAAATAACTTACAAGAAATTATATATTTTTCTCTGTCTTTCTTCGTCCAACTTCAGTCTCTTCGACGCCTTGCCCGGTTCAACTTTCAATGGACCCAAAGCCATCAATTTATAGGAGTGAGAAGAAATGAGATAAGGGACCCTTCAAATTCAACCGAGATAAGGGATCCATTCAAATTCAAAATTTCTCTCTGTGGACATCAGCTAACTCCTTCATCTCCTTATCTATGTTCCTCCTTATCCCTCTCTTTCTTATCTCTCCTTCGGTTCAAACTCTTTTATCTTTATCCCTCTCTTTTATTCAAATCCACTATCTTTTATCCAAATCCACTGTTTTTTTCAAATGCCGAATTTTGCAGATAAGGCCCCATCCTTCAAACGAAATTCACTGGTCCCACTTGGTCTTTTGGACTTGGATCCCATACTTGGACTTTTATCTGGCCCAGAATACTTGTGGACTTTGGCTCATTGGCTTTAAATTGCAGACTTTGTCTTCAGGCTTTAGATTCGAACAGTGGGTCCATTTGTGTGTTTATAAATTTCTACCACCTTTACAATGTAACACAGTCTAAAAAATATTATTATAATTCAAACTCTCATATCTGGATCTGAATTATAATAATTTACAATAATTCCAAATCAAATTAGGTGGTAAAAATTATAAACTTTCCAAAAATAGGACTATGGCCCACTTTTCTCCATTTTAATTCATTTTTCTTTTATTCTCACAAATACACTGCAAAACTTAAAAAATCTATTAAACGCATCTAATATTCACAACTCAAAGGCTAACTAATCCAAAATTAAAGGGTAAAATGGTAATTTTCAGTGCTCAACAAATACCCCCAAACTTAAAATTTTTTTAGTCCTCGAGCAAAACAAAAACTAAAAAGTAGACATTCAAATCCTAATCTGCACCACTTCGCTGGCACTCTCGATTGCATTTAGCATATGCAATAAGCGTTTAAACCCCTAGCTTACCCCTAGTGGACGAGTTATAGTCTCGTGAGGGCTTTCAGTGATGACACCCACAAACATCAATTTCGTATAGTTTTAGTTTCAGATTCGGCAAAAACAAGTTCATAAAGATTTAGGCATCATACGATTCCAAAATTTATCTTATAAGACTTATATTCGGAGTATAATGTGTGCTTAACCAATATTAAAATTAGTTTTCTTTTCCAAATAGACACAAGTTTCGTACCCAACATCGGAAAATACACTTTGACTTCAAACCTCACTAGATATCTCTCAGAAAGATTAACGCTCAGAGGTTGGGTTATTTTCTCTCAAAGGTATATGTAAGCGGAGTTTGTGTATTCAAATTCAAAATTTCTCACATATGTATTAGAAAAAACGGTACATGACAAAGAAATAATTGTTTGATCTCATGAATAGACGCCACTTTCCTGAGAACGTTCAGTTATACATTATCATTTTTCTTCCTTTATTCTCCACATGAAATACCATATTTAAACTTAAGATCAATAGGACTTTCTAATGGGACGAAAAAAGGCTTAGGACCAGGTCATATCAAAGAAGGATAATAAGACTCTAAGAATAAATATTTTGATCAAAAGGTTAGAGGTCTTTAAGATATATGACGGGATATTTCTTCCTTTATTTTTTTCTTTTCAGCACTTTTCAAAATATTCATCTTTTTTTTTTTTTTCATATCCTTGTTTTGATATTAGGATGTTCCCTTTTTTTTTTCTTTGTGCTATTTCTTCTTTTACTTTCTTGTGCCCTTGTTTTTTTTAGTACCATCCCAATATTTGCCATCTCTAACCTTTTTTATGAATAGGTCAAGATATATTTTTAATGAGGCTCAGACTCCAAAATCAGAGCTGGGTTTGGTAAACATGGCTAATCAAGAAAACATGCTAACTTAAAGGCTCAATTGGGAACTATCAAGATAAATTTTGACCAAAGATAGGTAGGCATGAAGGCTCAAACGATCTAAAATGGCCTAAATCATATCCTAAGTTTTATACAGTGATTTTCTTGTTTTAAATAAAATCTAAAAAATTTCAAATGTACTAACTCAAATTTAATGGTGTTCTCAGTAATATGACCAACATTAAAAAATGATGAGATCCACAACGACTTAATGCGCTTCAGAAAGAAAAATGGATTGACTTAAATCCCTCATAAAAATTGAAAGGCTCTAAAGCTTACTGGGTTAAGTCTCTACTAGTATTCCTTTGTTTAATACTAGACTAATGAAAAATTTTCTTTTCTAACTTAATTTAAATATGGCTGTGTAAATTTATTCCGAATATAAATTCTATAAAAATCTTATCGAAAAAGTATGATATGAAAATTTTTATTTACCTATTAATGCTGAAAAATCACTTAGACTCAACAATTTTTTTCTTTTTCACAAGGGGTCGTCTCAGTGTTCACTTACTCTTCCCTTATTTTTTATTTATTTTATTTATTTTTTTATTTTTATTGACTCACAAAAACTTTTAGTAGACTCAGTTTTTTTTATTGGACTCAACTAGTGTATCCCATTTTGACACCCCAAACTTAAATTTGACATTTTCCTCAATGTTCATTAATCCATAGTGATCAGGTGCAAATTAGAATATTTTTGGAGCAGTGTTAATTAAGGTTCAAGTGTATTTAAAAGGGTTCACTCATAATGGACCTAAAACAAAAATCCTAAACTAGACTGACGGACACAACAATTTGACCTAAGATGGTGATTATGGTGGTTTGGGTGACTTGGGTGACTTGGGTGGCTCTATGTAGGGAAGAAATGGTATAATGGAATGTAAATCATTTAGAAATCGAGGGCTTGCAAAATATTTTGCTCTTAAGTACGCTCCCGGTTCTACATATCTGGTAAAATCCAATAGATTGTTCATATCATACGGAGGAAAGTCCTGGATAGGATTATTCTCAAACCTAGGATTTACCTCATCATTCCCCTCAAAATTAGGTTCTTGCCCCTATTGGTCAGACTCTCTTCACCATGGTTACAACGATTGGGTTCTAATGTAGGTTCTAACGTTGAAATTGCCATGACTCCACAGACCCTACTGTCGTCAATAATGGATTGATAAGTGACAGGATGTTCACAATTTGGAAACTCAATTCTAACCAATCGCTTGGTCGAATCGCGTCTCCAAACACTCATTTTCACCAACAAGGACAAAACAAGACCAAAACAAATTCAAACAAAATAAATGACCTAAAACTAAAAATAAAAACCTAAACTAACCTAGGTTTCTAGACTAGCTCCTACTTTTCTCTCCAAATAATCTAAGTCTCCGATGAGAGTTTAATCACAATCATGGCCAAGTAAGTTCCCAGGTAAGTGGAAGAGCACACGGCATCTTCTTAAGTTTCCACTTATCCTTAGGCTCTTTACACCTTGGTGACAGAACTAATCCTAGACACCATGATTGAAGAAAAAATATTCATCGGTTACAAAAAATAATTTAGATTGAAAAGGTTCCTAATGAGCATGAAACCCTAAAATCTAGCCTAATGGTTCCTTAATTGATTTTATTAGGGACATGCATGAACCAATTTTACTAATCTTATTTTTCTAAGTATTGTGAAAATGCAGTCCTAAATTACCATACAACATTCAAAACAATATACAAACATTAATAAAACAATGTAAACTAATGCATGAATACTAACAACCTAGATGCATGAACAGATTAAATGCAAGCAATAATAAAGAACACCCTAAATAAATCTATATGAATGCATGATATATATAAAATAAGATGAAAAAATTAAAAACTCACCTTAGCCTTTTATGCGTATTTTCAGCAAATTTTTTTCTTTTGTTTTAAACGCACAATTTAAAGCTCCTTAGCGTGTTGTACATATCTTCATTGATTTTTAAGCGCGGCATAATTAAATTTCCTACAAAACAGACAATAAAAGCTTTGGTGAAGATTCTGATTCAAATAAATAAAAGAAAAAAATAAATAAATAAAATAAAATGCATGATACTAATCTAAGTGCACTTGTCCTAAAGTTACAACTAATAGAAGAAATATAATATTTGTAACCTAAAAAAAATTTTAAATTAAGTCAAGGTTATGAAAATTGTACTCCACCCGATTAAATAAAAACTTTGTTCCAATTTTTTTTTAATTTTTTTTTTTAATTAAAAAAAATTCCTAAGTTACATGAAATTCTAAATTAAGACATATCTGCAGTATTAAACTTATTTTTAAAAATCACATAATCTAATAACACACAATTTATTCCAAGATTTCCCCGGCAACGGTGCCAAAACTTGATGTGAATTTTAATTTACTCGCAAGCGTACGAACCAGTTTATAGTATAGAGTATGAGTGTGAGGTCGTACCCAAGGGAAACCGACAAAATATATGTATGAAATAGAAAATGGTATTATTAAAATAATGTGATTTAAGGAAATAATTTTCTAAAACATATAGTTATAATCTTAATTTAGAACAATAAATTGTTTTGATGAATTTTGAAAAAGAATAAAATAAATCAATGATAAATAATTTGTTTACATAATCTACAATGGAATCGGGTCAAACATCGAAGCGGCATATTATCCTATTTAAAAATAATAAAATCATGGCCTAGACTATGAAATGTTCTAGAGTTATAAAATATAATTCAAATTTAGTTCCTATTAAAATTCTAATTAGATTTTTTATGTCATCCATTAAATCAGATTTTTTTCAATTCAAGCTTTAGGCTTGAGCGGGTTTTAAACTTGTGTTTCCCCAAATCTAAAACAACTGTTCTTGATAAGAACCTTAGACTGGAAAGACGGCAAGTCCCACTGATCCTAATAGGGGTTCTGCTTTCCTTGAAAAAATTCTAAAAATAATTTCTTACATAATATTCACAAAAAGAATTAAAAATAAAATACAAATCATCACTATTAAATATTTTAATAACTGGGACCACCATAAATCTAAACAACTGCCATGAATTTTTATTTAATAAATTGGAAATGAAATACAATCCTTTTGGACTTGACATAAAAAAAAAATAACTTACAAGAAATTATACATTTTTCTCTGTCTTTCTTCGTCCAACTTCAGTCTCTTCGACGTCTTGCTCGGTTCAACTTTCAATGGACCCAAAGCCATCAATTTATAGGAGTGAGAAGAAATGAGATAAGGGAACCTTCAAATTCAACCGAGATGAGGGATCCATTCAAATTCAAAATTTCTCTCTGTGGAGATCGGCTAACTCCTTCATCTCCTTACCTATATTCCTCCTTATCCCTCTCTTTCTTATCTCTCCTTCAGTTCAAACTCTTTTATCTTTATCCCTGTCTTTTATTCAAATCCACTATCTTTTATCCAAATCCACTGTCTTTTTCAAACGCCGAATTTTGCAGATAAGGCACCATCCTTCAAACGAAATTCACTGGTCCCACTTGGTCTTTTGGACTTGGATCCCATACTTGGACTTTTATCTGGCCCAGAATACTTGTGGACTTTGGCTCATTGGCTTCCAATTGCACACTTTGTCTTCAGGCTTTAGATTCGAACAGTGGATCCATTTGTGTGTTTATAAATTTCTACTACCTTTACAATATAACACAGTCTAAAAAATATTATTATAATTCAAACTCTCATATCTGGATCTGAATTATAATAATTTACAATAATTCCAAATCAAATTAGGTGGTAAAAATTATAAACTTTCCAAAAATAGGACTATGGCCCACTTTTCTCCATTTTAATTCCTTTTTCTTTTATTCTCGCAAATACATTGCAAAACTTAAAAAATCTATTAAACACATCTAATATTCACAAATCAAAGGCTGTTTAATCCAAAATTAAAGGGTAAACGGGTAATTTTCAGTGCTCAACATCTGCTAACAGGGGGCCCAAAATCCGATCCAATTAAGTCAGCTGGGTTATTGAGTCGACTCAGTTGGCTCAAGAGAGATGGAAAGAGGAGGGAGAAGGAAAATCGAGGAGAGAGGAGGAGGCACCTGAACTCGGCAGATGAGGATCGGATCTGATAGATCTGGCAAGGGCGACGGAGAAAAAAGGTTGAAAATCCGGCGGCTGGAAGGCACAAGGTTCGATTTGAACCCCAGATCTCGAACAACAGAGGGGCAAACAACTGAAGCTTGGGCGGCGGCGACTGAGAGGGAGGAAGAGAGAGGTTAGGGTTTCACGGAAAGGAAGAAGGGATGAGAGGGGAGGACGCACGAATGAAAAAAATGCGAAACTAGGCGGTGACGACGGCTGGAGTAGAGAGCGGCGCACTCTGCAATGGCGAGCAGTAGGTGAGCTATCGGAGCGAGGGAGAAGGGATCGAGAGAAAGAGGGAAAGAGAAAAAAAAGCATGAGAAGGGCGATGGGGTTAGCGCGGCGGTAGGGGATTAGGGTTCGAAAATGCAGGGTTTCAAGGGGAGAGATGAGAAAAGAGAGGAAAGGGGGAATGGGGCTGCGGCGGCGGCACTGTAGCAGCTAACTACAGTGCTGCGGAAAGAAAGGGAGAATATAAAGGGGTTAGGGTTAAGGGGGTTTTAGGGTTTTGTTTTTTTGTATTTAAACAAGATAAATAAAAATAAAATGTTAAATTTTCCAAAAATAAATTAAAACCCATTAAAGGAAAAAAAATCAAGCGTCGAACATTGGGGGAGATAACGTGTGATTTTCAAACGTTTTAAATGACAAAATATTCATTAATTCAAAATTACCGGAATGTCCTTAGATTCTTTGAACTCGAAACCGGGCAAAACGGGGCACACCACGGAGCCCACACTCTCCCTACTGCTACCAAACCTCTAAAATCCCGAAAAATCGGGTCGGGTCATTACATGCCCAGTGAGGGTAACATATGCATCATATGTCATCAAGCATACACTGCATATAATCATATGGACACATCGAAATGTAGGATGTCTACGTGTCGGACCATACAAGTGTTTGCCCTACCCCTAGCACACATGCCCACATCTACCGGGCCTACGACACATCTTCTAATTAACCCAATGCAACTCTAGGACAACTCCCTCATATGCCCAACCACTACGGTCTACCCACCTACAGGTACACAGACCGATCCCCATCCAGATTAGGGTCTCTGGCCCTCAACCAATCCTATGGCTCTCCTAGGTTAACCCTCACACATACCACAACCAACCCATGAGTCGGATTCACGTCCTAAACAGACTATCACCCGAGAGTAACCACTACCCCAGTCCTCAATGGACAACCAACAAAACCTATCTGTGGTCTCTTCGACCACGCACTACACTCCAGGTAATCACACTACCACACCCCTAAGCCAAAATGAGAGCGAATAAACACCCAACCCACCTGGCTCCCAGGATGACTCAGTACGAATTCAGCGTACTCTATGACAACTCTACCTCTAGGGTCACCTCCACGGGAATCCACACACACCACAGACCGATACTTTAGCTGTACACCGAACCACGGGGACAACCTTGAATAATGTCTATAAATAGTCAACCGGCACCTCATCCGTACACCAAGTCACGGGGATGAACCTCAACCCATGTCCGTAAATAGTCAACAGGCACCTCAGCCGTACATCGGACCACGGGGACAAACCTCAACCCATTTCAGTAAATAATCAACAGGAACCTTAAACGCGCACCGGACCACAGGGATGAACCTAAACCCATGTCCGTAAATAATCAATCGGCACTTCAAATGTACACCAGACCACGGGGACGAACCTCAACCCATGTCCGTAAATAAGCAACCGGCACCTCAACCATACACCGGACCATGGGGACTAATCTCAACCCATGTCTGCAAATAATCAACCGGTACCTCAGCCGTACACTGGACCACGGGGATGAACCTCAGCCCATGTCCGTAAATAATCAATCGGCACCTCAGCCGTACACCAGACCACAATGACGAATCTCAAATCACGTCCGTAAATAATCAACCGGCACCTCAGCCATACATCGGACCACGGGGACGAACCTCAAACCACGTTCGTAAATAATCAACCGGCACCAAAGCCGTACACCGGATCACGAGGATGAACATCAACTCATGTTCATAAATAATCAACCGGCACCTCAGTCGTACACCGGATCACGGGGACAAACCTGAACCCACGTCCGTAAATAGTCAACAGGTACTCTCAGCCACACTTGGGACCCTCACCATTCAAACCGGACCACGCCTCTCACATAGGCGCGTCCGAAGACCACTAAAGGTAGACGTGACTGTTTAGCCTATACTATGGAGTACATTTACTCATACTCTACCATCTAACAATCCACAGCTAAACCACGCCCCCTGGAACGGTTTTCCACAACCTCTCAACTCTAACTACCCGACAAGCTTATGGGAGTCTCTAAATCCTGATGTAGCTTAATACCCATGCCCCACTGGCATTCCATATACACTAGCTACATGCATGCACAATTATCTCTACAGATGTTATTAACCAAAACATGTCCCATACAAGTATAGCAACCAATCCCATCTACTAACTACCGCATGTGAATCTACGACATGTTAATCAAACTATCAACTGCATGCATAGTAGGTTATCTCACTCTCTAAGCAACCATGTTACGCACGATCAATCAATCACGACATTTGATAAACAACTCTAGATGCTCCCACAAGCATCGGGTACGAATACACACGGGTGGGGATCCCCGCTACATAACAGTAACAATGATTCCCTTGCCTAGTGGCTCAATACACTGGGGGATCCACATTTACTGCATTTCATACCCGCACATTAGTTGAGAAGTAATGCGTATAGTGCATGCTAAAATAGGTGAAACGTTCCATCACCTGTGTGTGTCCTTGAAATCCAATGCAAGAAAACGAGTCCGGGGGTTGAAGAGGCTCAATCTGTTGAAACAAGAATAGGAGGGTAAGAAATTGGGATGAAATGGACCAAACTAGGCCTGGAATGTAAATGGGCTCAAAAGCAGGCTAGGTCCAAACCGGGTCGAACTGGGCCCAAAACTGAAAACTGGGTCCGAAATTGGGTTGGGCATGAAATTTGGCCCAAAACTAGGCCAGGCCGAAGGACTAGGTAGAAAGAACTGTGCTGGACCAGATCTTGTGAACTGGACCGAACTGGGTCAGATCGAAACTAGGCTTAATGAACATGGTTTGATGGCCTTGGACCCAAGTTGGGCCAAATGGGCCAAATTGGGTTGGGTTACCCGACTGGGCTTGACGCAAATGGGTCAGGCCAAGTTTGGGTCGGATCAAGCTAGGCTTGAATAGGGTCTGCTAACAGAGAGGGCCCAAAACTTGATCCAACTGAGTCAACTGGGTTATCAAGTCAACTTAGTTGGCTCAGGAGAGAGGGGAAAGAGGAGGGAGAAGGAAATCAAGGATCGAGGAGGAGGCACCTGAACTCGATCGAGAAGGATCGGATCTGATAGATCTGGAACATGCGGCGGAGAAAAGAGGTTAAAAATCCAACGGCTAGAAGGACATAAGGTCTGATCTAAACCCTAGATCTCGAACAGCAGAGGGGCGAACAACTGAAGCATGGGCGGTGGCAATCGAGAGGGAGGAAGAGAGAGGTTTGGGTTTCACGGAAAGGAAGAAGGGATGAGAGGGAGGACGCACGGACGAAGGATAGCGGAAACTGGGCGGCGATGGCCGCTAGAGTAAAGAGTGACGCACTCTGCAGCTGCGGGCAGTAAGTGAGCTATCGGAGGCAAGGGAGAAGAAATCGAGAGAAAGAGGGAAAGATAGAAAACACAGGAGAAGGGGGATGGGGTTAACAGCAGAGGTAAGGGATTAGGGTTTGGGAATTTAGGGTTTCAAGGGGTGGGATGAGAAAAGAGAGGAAAGGGGGGTTGGGGGCAGCGGCGGCACTGTAGCAGCTAGCTACATTGCTGTGGAAAGAAGGGATGAATATAAAGAGGTTAGGGTTTTGTTTTTTTTTTTTTAACAAGAGAAATAAAAATAAATTCTTAAATTTTCTACAAATAATTTAAAACCCATTAAAAGAAAAAAAAAAAAATCAAACGTCGAACATTGGAGGAGATAACGTGTGATTTTCAAACTTTTTAAATGACAAAATTTTCATTAATTCAAAATTACCGGAATTCCTTTAGAGTCTCTGAACTCAAAACCGGGCAAACCGGGGCCCACCACGGAGCCCACACTCTCCCAACTGCTACCAAACCTCTAAAATCCCAAAAACTCGGGTTGGGTCATTACAAATATAATTCACAGAATACGTTGAAGTCTACCAGAAGTTCGAGGGGTCAGGGAAATAACTTTGTACCTCCTCCCCAACCGCCTCTTTTAGATAAGAAAATGAAGTTCCAGTCGAAGGGATCTCCTTTTAAGAAAAGTCAACCATCGAGAGAGCAGTCGAGCAGATCTGTGCCATGGCAGATTATTTGTTATACTTGTGATCAACCTAGACACACATCAAAGCATTATCCTAACCCTAAGTCAAGCAGAGAAAGGCAGTGTTTCTAATACAAGAAGCCATGACACTTTATGGCAAGTTGCCCCTACCTAAAGAGTGTGGATAGTGTGGGAGGTTCAAGCCAGAATCCTCCACCGGTGCAATCTTACAGTGCAGCAACACCCCAGGCTTCGGAGGTTCAGTGGCACCAGTAAGTGCGCAACAAAGGCCCGGGCTAGCAAGAGGACATGGACATCCAATGACTCAGGGGAGAGTCTACACTATTAGATCTTCGTTGAACGAGCCTTTGGATCATGCAGTAATGGAAGGTACGGTACCCCTCTTTAGCTCCCCAATTCATGTATTGTTTTAAACTAGTGCCTCTCATTATTTTATCTCTTCTTCATGTGTTGAAACTTTGGGGCTAAGTCAGACCATGCCAATAACTCGTTAGAGGTACACTCACCTTTAAGGCGAAAGGTGTTGGCAAATCACATGTGTAAATCATGTGTAGTGAAGCTCAGAGGGTTAGATATAACCTCTGATTTGTATGTTTTAGATATGAGGGTTTTGACGTCATAATTGGGATGGATTCGCTTACCAACCATAGAGTGTTGTTGGATTGTTCTAAAAGAACTGTGTTAGGAAGATCTTTGTCCAAAGGCAAATTTTTGGAGAAATTAAAACCTTGTGAAGAACGAAATGTCAAAAGTTCTGGGCTGAGTGCGCATAGGGGTCAGACAATAGATGATATGGAATGGGGTGACGTATGAGGTGTAGGCTCTGAAATGCTTCATGTGGTATGTGAGTTTGAGGATGTATTTCCTGACCAGTTGAGTGGTTTACCTCCACGCTGAGAAATTGAGTTTGTTATAGACCTACAGCCTGGAACATTACCTATCTCCATAACGCATTATAGAATGGCACTAGCAAAACAACGAGAACTACGAACTCAGATAGATGAGTTGCTTAAATTGGGTTTCGTATGACCAAGTAAGTCACCTTGTGGAGCACCGATTCTTTCTATCAAAAAGAAGGATGGATTATTGAGACTATGTATCAACTATCGTCAGTTGAATAGAGTGACAATTAAGAATAAATACCCATTGCCCAGAATTGATGATTTGTTTGATCAATTAAAAAGAGCTAGATATTTCTCCAAAATTGATTTGAGATCGGGATATCACCAACTAAGGGTGAAGGATGAGGATATTCCCAAGACATCATTTCATACTCAGTATGGGCATTATGAATTCTTAGTTATGCCTTTTGGAGTAACGAATGCATCGACCACTTTTATGGATCTAAAGAATCTGATTTTTTGACCATATGTGGGGAATTTTGTAATAGTATTTATTGATGATATCTTAATTTACTCTTCGACGAAAGAACAACATGAGCAACATTTGCAAATTGTACTCCAAACCTTGCGAGACCTCAGCTATATGCCAAATTTAGTAAATGTGAATTTTAGTTAACTCAAGTTTAACTTTTGGGTCATGTAGTAACTGCAAATGGCATAATGGTGGATCCTTCTAAAGTAGAAGCAGTAATAAATTGGAAACAGACAAAGAATGTCTTTGAAATCCGGAGTTTTCTAGGTTTGGCAAGCTATTATAGGAGATTCATACAGAATTTCTCTAAGATTGTTGTGCCAATGACCAAATTGACTCGGAAAGACATGAAATTCGAATGGAGCGAGACTTGTGTGAAAGCTTTTCAGGAATTGAAGGAGAAATTGACTACCTCTCTAGTGTTAATAATCCCTGAGCAAGGATGGGGATATGTTGTATATTGCGATACCTCCAAAAATCGATTAGGTTGTGTATTAATGTAAGATGACAGAGTCATAGCCTACGGCTCCGGACAGTTAAAAGGACATGAGCAAAACTACCCAACTCATGATCTAGAACTGCTAGCTGTAGTCTTTTCCTTGAAAATTTGGAGACATTATCTGTATGGTGAGCATTTCATACTCTGGCCATCATAGTCTCAAGTATTTATTCACTCAAAAGGAGTTAAACATGAGACAAAGGCAATGGATGGAGTACCTTGGTAATTTTGACTTTGATCTCTCCTATCACACAGACAAGGCAAATGTGGTAGCAGACGCTTTGAGTAGGAAATCTTATTGTAGTGTGGCATATACAACATCCTTGCAATGGAACATGTTGAGAACTATTGGTGAGTATGATGTGCAGATGGCTGAAAATGGTGAATCCATGCAAGTACATAATGAAATAGTATGGCCAGCAGTAATTGTTAAAGTGTTGGAAGTACAACAAAGAGACCTAGAGACTCATAAGATTCGGACTCAGCTAGCCGAATGAAGGGAATTGGAAGGCTAGAAGGTCAAAGCCGATGGAGGATTAACTTATGATGATAGGTTATTTGTGCTTAAAATAGAGGAATGTAAGGAAGAAATACTTCGACATTTCCACCACTCACGATTTGCAGTGCATCCAGGAGGTACAAAAATGTACCATGACTTGCGTAGACAATTTATATGGAGTGGAATGAAATGATGAGTGGCGGAATTTGTGTTTAAGTGTTTGACTTGTCAACAAGTGAAGGCTGAACATCAAAGACACGCTGGAAAATTACAACCTCTTCCAGTAGCTGAGTGGAAATGGGAGCATATCACCATTGATTTTGTGACAGGACTTCGAAAGTGAACCAAGGGACATGATTCAATATGGGTAATAGTGGATAGATTAACCAAATCTTCCCATTTTCTAGCAATGAAGGTGAAAGATTATTTGCTTACATTGGCAAAATTATATGTAAAAGAGATAGTAAGACTACAGGAGTACCAATCTCCATTGTTTCTGACAGAGATCCGCAGTTTGTGTCACGTTTTTGGCAGAGTTTGCAAAAAGAGTTGGGTACTTAGCTGTGTTTTAGTATAGCTTTTCACTTCGCAAACATTTGGACAATTAGAGATGACCATCTAGACCCTAGAAGATATAATACGTGTCTGTGTAATGGATATGAAAGGAAGTTGGGAAGATTATTTAGCATTAATTGAGTTCGTTTACAACAATAGTTACCAGGCAAGCATACAAATGGCTCTGTACAAGCTCTGTATGGAAGGTCGTACATATCACCTTTGTATTGGACAGAGGTAGGAGACAAAGCACTGTTAAGACCTATCTTAGTTCGAGAGACGTCAGAACAAGTGGAAGCGATCAAATAATGTCTGAAAACAGCACAGAGCTGACAGAGAAGTTATGCCGACAAGAGGCGTAGGCCGTTGGAATTTGCAGTTGATGATCGTGTATTCTTGCGTGTCGCACTGCGACATGGTGTTTGGCATTTTGGGCGCAAAGGTAAACTGTCACCAAGGTATATTGGAACTTTTGAAATCTTAGAAAAGATTGGAGAAGTGGCTTATCGGTTAGCACTACCTCCAAATTTGGATAGAGTGCACAATGTATTTCACATTTGTCAGGTCTCGCTTTCAAGTCCATTTAGTCTTTTCCATCCGTTTAAGTTCCATGGGTCCCATTATGTCCAAAAAAATTGAGGATTCCTAATAATTATTCATATCAACCTTCCCGTAGCGATTTTCACAGAAAATATGTTAAGATAAAGTAATTGTATAAATTCCTTATTTATCAACATACACATACGAACTACTTCCCAACCCAATGTACATTTCAAGGAAAACATGATAAATGTAAGTGAGTCACCTAGCTCTTTCTACTCCTTTAAGTTATGTCAGAGAGTTAGCTGTTAGCAATCCAAAACACACAATAAAATAAAAATGTAAAGTACTTAGTGCCCAGTCTCGTATTTTTTTCTGGCCAGAGAACAATATGGAGACGGAGCCTAGAGGGTACAGAGACAATAAAGTAAATAAAATACTCAGTGTCCATCCTCGTATTGTCTCCTGAGTAAGGAAACGTATTGAGAATTCAGCCCAAAGGGTACAGTACAGAAAATTAAATAAATTACTTAGTGCCTAAACCTTTTTCCCACCGAGCGGCTCAGGCCGTCTCAGATGGCCACCAACCAACGTTTCCACTGCGCTACAGGTGGAGATTTTCGACCTAGAGGATACAGTGCAGGAAACGTATATTAAAGTATTCAGTGCACAATTCTTTCACCACCGAGCGGCGTTACCACTGCGCTACTTTTATGGTGTCACCGAGCGGTGTTACCACGGCGCTACGAATGACGAGTCTAGTCTAGAGGGTACGGTGCAGGAATTTAAACACACAAGGCATGAAAAGTAAACATATAATATTCAGCTGGGGTTAATCTTTTCTCCGATTTTATTTAGGGCCGAAAAACTGAGTTTTGAACGTAAAATAAAACTGGTTTTAAGGGTATAATTTAAATTTTTAGAGGAAAGCTTATTTTCCCTCCATTTTTAAGCCCATAACTAACCATTTTTACTCCTAACTTACTCTATAGTTAATAAAATGACAAAAATGATCGTTTTCATACCTTGGTTGCAACATTCCGCTAAGGTTTGGTCTTTTTGAAAACTCAAGGGAATGCGGGAAAGCCCGACGTTCTACCGTTACTAGAAGATGGAAGCAAAGAAAGAAAGGAAAAGAAGAAAAGATAAAAGGAAGAAAAAGAAAGAGCCGGAGAAAATCGATGAGGTGGGGCTCCCGTTAATCCAATTTATAATATTTTGAATCTTGGAGCCCAAAAAATGAATCATATGAAGATTTAATATTATTTTATTATTATATATTTTTTAATAATTACTTCCACATCCTTTCCCATATTTGGGTATTTCAGGGTCTCTTTAGACAGATCTGATCAATCCATTAGGTCTGATATAAAAAAACTAAACATGGTATTAAAATTTGAAGAGAAACCTATGTCAAAAACTCGGTATTTACCCAAAAATCACCGTTTTGTCAAAATTTCATAATTTTGAAGAACCTTTTTGGAAAAATCTAACTTTACATTTAGCTAGAGTAAGTTAGTCTGATAAAAACATTCTAAAGTTTCAAAGCGTTTGAAGTCAAAATCCACTTCATTCGAGTGAAAGAATATTTTTAGTTAAAACGACACCTCACAATTCTCGGTATAAAATAAATGTAAAAACTTGATATTTTTGGAATTCTGAAAATATAGGAAGTTTTGTTATGATACAAATCAAGTATTGACTCTCTCCGTATATTTTTAGGACTACCCTATAAAATTGGGGTTTTTCCACCTTGGAAATTTCATGTGGTAAAAATATATGGAAATAAGACGAGATTGGCATGTCTTTAGGTCCGAAATTTAAAAATACTGACAATGTAAAATTTGGAGTTCTAAATAAGTCAAATGCATGGGTTTCCGGAGCAATTTAGTTTTAAGCCTAATGAAAAGTTCAAAATATTTATGGTTTTGCTATTGTACCTTAAAAAGTCAATTAAAAATGTTATTGAAATCCGATCGGATAAAACTTGGATCCGTTCTGTAATCTTCACGATTAGAGGAACAAAAATCACAATCAAGGGCTAATTTTTTTTAATTAATCATAGTTAATTTAAATTAACCTCTAATTTGGGCTGGGGTGTCACAAAGGATGATCAATGTAAGCATAAAATAGTTTAAACAAGACAAACTCTAATAAAAATACATAAGTTCAAGAACATAGAATTTGACAAGAGGTCCAAACACAAGAGTGTCAAGATCTAACCTACTCCCCTAACCTTGGGTACCCATTGGGTGATAGATGAAGGTCTACGAGGTCCACGAGGTCCACGAGTGTCAAACAAGTGAACATTTAATTTTCTCTTCTTGGTGTTCTTGTTTGTCTGACAGAATTTTGCGAATGCATTTAAGACATTGATTAATTTCTCAGTTAAGGTGTAATTTTGATTTCCTTTTAAGTCATTATACCTTTATTCTCGATTTTGAAGTTTTGATGGGAAATTCCTTTTGAGTTTTATATTGGAACTTCTTTCTTCTCTTAAAGTTTGGTTTTACACTTTTTTATTCTTCTTTGTGAGTTTTTTCTCCTTATTTCTCATCTTAGTTTGATTTGCATTTTGATGTTGATTTCCTTCTTTTGACTTGCATTTAACATAAGATGATTGGATTGTCCACAATGAAAGCAATTTATAAATTTAATTGGAGGAGTTGAGAGATACTTACTCGTTATGAAAACGGTTGGTTTGATAGATTCTTTAACTTTTTTCTTGTCATAGCCAAGACTTGTCTTGTCTCCAAACGATTTACTTAATTTTAGAAGTCTTTCAAGCTTCTTTTCTCCTTTTGTGAACTTCATTCCAAATTTTTCTTTATACCTTTTTAACTCATTACTTCATGCATTAGCTTTTGATTTTCAATTTTTAGATTGGGTAGTGTTTTAGGAGAGATGGCTTTTAAATCACTAATTTCCATTCTATTCTTCTCATTTTCACATCTTTCAAGGGCTAATACATTTTTCAAATCTCCATTATCTTCTCTTAATGATTTAAGTTCAGCTTTACTTTTCTCACTTCATTATCAAGATTTACCTTTTCATTTATTTTCATTTTCAAGCACTAGTCAAGTTTTAAGTATTCATCTTGTATGACTTTTGGATTTTCTTGAATTTTATCTCTTTTAAATTTCAATGCCTCTTCTTTAGCTAATTCCAATTCTTTTAAAATTTTCTCATTTGTTAATTTTTCATAACTTAGCTCATTTGAAAGTTTTGTGTTTTCATTCTTTGAATTGATAAATCTTTTGGTTAATTTTTCAAATTCAAGACATAATTCTTTATAACTTTCATGAAGAATTTCATATTCTTGTTCATATTCTGTCTTTTTCATCTTCTAAATCTTCATCTTTAGGTTCATCAATTATGGTGTTTTGTTCTTTTTGAAGTTCAAGAGTTTCGACGGGTCCTAAGCAGTAGATTTGTTCTATGACATCTTCTTTCCTAGGCATTTCATGGGTTTTCTCTAAAATATTTCATGCCGCTTTTAAGGTTTCACAAGATATGATAATTTTCAAAATATTTGGTGAAATGATACAAAATATGGCATTAAGGGCCTTAGGATTAGTCGTGTCCATATTCTTTTCAAGGTCACTCCATGTGAAATACTTTTTAGCCGGTGGAGTCCAACCATGTAGGATCAATTCCCAAAGAGTTCCATCCAATGATTTTAAACATTTTCATTTTGGCTTTCCAATGAGTGTAGTTGGAACCATCAAAGAGTGGCCATACAATACAAGAGCCCTCGCTTTGATACCAATTGTTAGTCAAGCTAGATAGTCCTAGAAGGGGGTGAATAAGACTATTGGAGAATTTTAGATTCTTTTTAGATATTGGGCACTTAAAAATTGCTCTCAACAAATTTTTCAATTAAATTTTCAAAATAAATTTGTAAAATAGATTTACAAGCATGAGCAAGTTTGCATAAACTTGATGTGCAATAAAGACATAAAATAAACACAAACACAATAATGGGGTGAGGAGACGAGAAGAGATGGAGAAACCGAACACAAAGATTTTTACGTGGTTCGATAACTTTACCTACATCCACATCTCAAATACACCAGTTGAGAATTCCACTAAACTTCCCTTTCACGGGTGGAGAAGAAACCTATTACAAATATAATGGCCCGACCCTAAAAACTAAAATATTATTAAAATATCAAATTCGTACATATGTCCGTGTTTGCACGAAATTAGGTTTATTTCACCTCCTTCTTCTTGCAAACAACCAACTATTCTTCCCTAACAGCAAGGCCTTGCTTCCTCTACCTTCCATTTATTGATTTTCACCCACTAAAGTCTTTGTATTTGCACGGTTCCTTCTCCTCCAAAGGTAAGATCTATGATTTTTCTCTTTCCCTTTCTTCTTATTTGATGAGATCTTAATGGGATGTGTTGAGAATATGTGATGACTTTTAGGCCTTATTTGGAGAGAAATCCATGGATATAATTGGGGATTTTTGTTATAGAACCTTGTTTGAGTGTAGATCTGAATTGAAATTGAGTTTTGAACCCATGGGAAGAGAAGTAAATTGGGGAAAATGGTATATGCTAATTTTTTGAGATGATTCATGGGAGGAGATTTGGGGATTTCCCTTAGATTGAAGGGATTAAACCAGATTAGGGGTAAATCTTGGGTCTAAATTTAGGGGTTTTGCTTCTAAATTGTGCTTATACCTAATCTATGAACTAATAATGATATATTATGTTCTTTTGGCATGATTAGAACTTCCAAACTGCGAACCTGTCGAGGTACGACCAGAAGATCAACCTGAGACATTATGATTTTGAGGTGAGGATTGCTACACACACTGAATGAATGCTTGTATGTTATTACATTGATTTGGAAAATGTATTGTGTTATTGATGTATTTAATGCATGATTAATAGGATGGATGTGCCCTATGCTATGAATGAAATGTTATAATTTCCCTATTATGTGATTTATAGCATGTCTATTATTTAGTTATGATGATAAAAAATTGTGATAATTGTTAGAGACCCTTATGAAGGGCTGAGATGATTTATTGATGAATTTATGGTGTGAAAAGAGAGTGATTGGACTTAGGATGTTAAACCACCATGAGACGGGTTGAATAAATTGCAAGGACTAAGAATATATATAAATTAACCCAACGTGGGTATCTCAGGGTTGGTGTGTAATCCATGTCCCTAAAATAACCCAATGTGATAATTATGTTGAATGTATGAAACGTAATGGAATGCGTTATGCTTGCTATCATTGTGAAATTATGACCATGATGTGATTATGACATATATGTTGCCCATGTAATTATGAATATGTTTCCCTTTGGTATTATTCACTGATGTGTGCCTGGGAGGTTATCTAGGATGTGAGTATGGGATATTGTGTTAATGGGCATCATGATATTGAGAATTATTAGTGTTGGGGTAAGACCCAAAGGGTATATAGGACTTGATGATGTACTTTTCCCTTCCTTGGGTCCCACTAGTATGAGTCCCCACTCCCTAGAGGAGGTTGGTGTGAGAGGATGATGATTTTAGTTCAAGTTACCCTATTGGAACTGTACCGTTGGCTATGGGACTTGGTCCTGTAGGGTTGTCGTCGAGGAGTATAGCCCCTCACATGCTTCGCATTGTAGGTCACTCTCAAGACTGTTTATGGTTGTCGTTGAGGAGTATAACCCCTCACATGCTACGTGCTGTAGGTCGCTCTCACGACTATTTTGTACACTTGGTGTACAGTTCGCATAGGGTCAAATACTCGTAAGCCTATGCGGGCGATACTAACTTAGTAAGACGCATTGCGCACGGTTAGATACTCATGAGCCTATGCGGGCGATACTGACTTAGTAAGATGGATTGCGTAGGGTTAGATACTTTTGAGCCCTACTTGGACGGTATTAATTTTGGTAAGTCGTACCGATCACCTTAGAGCTAACTTAATCACCAAAGTACGTAAGGTAGATTATCTATGTTGTATGGAGATTTCTCACTTGTAAGTCGTGGCCTATGTCCATCAAGGGATCATGATATTTGACAACCCGTTCCACAGAGGTGTCCTTGGGTGGATATTGTGTTCACGTTGATGAGATTGGTATTATTGGGTGAACATTATGTTCACTTTGATGAGATTGTGTCCTTGGGTGGACATTGTGTTCATATTGATAAGATGGATAGCATGACATGATAGCATAACCTTATTTATATTTCATTTCATACATTATTATTATGTGGGTGCGTGAGTGTGTAGCATGCATATTTTCTCACTGAGTATTATTTATACTCACGTCCTTGTAATTTCAAGTAATGTTGCACCGGCTGGGTCCAAGGGACCCTGATGAAAAGCTTAGTTTATCATGCTGTTTTATACTCCCTAAATATTGAGTTGTTTATTTCATATATTTAATTTGAGTTGGTGCTGTTGATTTACCATTTTATTTATTGAGGATTTGTTTTAATAAATTCTAGAAAGTTGATAACTTTTATGATAGAGAATTTATATCCCTTTTGAGATATTAATGATATTTGATTTCATTTATGATCTCGATGATTGAGTTGTGAGTATATGTGTATTTCCCACGTGCGATATTCGAAAAAGTAAAATTATTCCGCGTCACATGCTTATGTTTTGGGTCAGAGCGTGACTACAACACTTGATCTCTTTCACAGGTAGAGATCGAACGTATACGATACTTGATCTTCTTCACGGGTGAAGATCAGACTGATGACACACAAGAGAACACCTCACTTGAGATTTCACAAGGGTTACCCCAACCCTTTAAAATTTTCTCAATAAATAATGGAAAGAGTAATTTTTGAGAAATGCCAAGAACACCTAGCATCTAGTTGCTTGAAGTAACTTCGACGTGTTCTTAAATGTCCTTCTCCTTGCAATGCTCCTTGGTGAAATGAACATCCTCCAATGATGCACAACCAATAATGGGAGAAGATATTTAGGGATGGTGGAAGGTTTTCCTATGAAGACAATCTATCCCTAAAGATTTTCTCAAATACACACTCAAGAGTTAGCCTAAGATGCTTAAGATTTACCTATAAGAGCTTTGAGTGTGTGAGAGATTAAGTTCAAGAGCTTTGAAGGTTTTACTATGGAGGCTCTTGAAATGGTTGGAAGAATTAGAGAGAGTGTAGGAGAAGATTGGGTTCAAGTGCTCAACAAAAATCCTAAGTGTGTTCTTCTAATCACATTCAATGAGAGCTCAATATGCTCAAAGATTTGCTTATGGGAGCTTGGAATGTGATTGAAGTCAAGTTCAAGAGTCTTGGGAATTTAACTATGGAGGTTTGGTAATTTTGAAGTGTTTGGGAGATTTAGAGAATTTATGGAAGAGTTTGGCACTTGTTGATCAACCTTTGGAATGCCCCAAGGCTATGTATTTAAGGGCTTTTGGGAGATATAGCCGTTGGGAACATTTTTCATGAGAAAAGAGCCGTTGGACGTTGAAAATGCATTGGAAACCCAAAATCTGACTTTTTGCGCATGGAATGGTGGAGGCTTGACAAGGAGTGGTGAACCACTCAAAACTGGGGCACCGAACATGAAAGTCAGCACAAAGAAGTTCACTTCGCTCTAGGAGCGGTGAACCTTTTTCCAGGAGCGGTTCACCGTTCTAGGTTTGGCAGTTTCGCACAGCCTCCTAGTAAAATGACCATAACCTAGGCTACCAAACTCGAAATTGAGAGTTCTTAGGCTCGTTGGAAAAAATATTGAGAGATCTATCTGTTCACATGATTTGATCCAATTTTAAGTTCATTTGATTCCTAAAATGATCTCTCAAATTCAGGTCAAGTTTTATCCAACCTAAGAATCACCCTATTTTGCCATGTTTTCACCCTTTTACTAAAACACTCATAACTTGAGTTATACAATTCGGATTCGGGTGAAATTAAGTTTGTTGGAAAGCTCTTTGAGTGATCTATAAAATTATGAAGATTTTATTAATACTAGAGCACATTTGATAGGGTCAAGAACTTCTCCAAAATAGGGCAACAACTACCTAACCTAAGAAATCCAATTTAGATGTACCAAATTAAATGTCATGGATTCTAAGGTTTGTTCGATGGTAAGTCTAGGTCATCTAAGTCGGTCCTAAGGTTCAAATACCTGTGTTGGTTGACATTCATGAAGTTCTTCAAGTTTCATTACGATGCCTTCCAAATGACGCGTCTTCTAAAGCTTCAAACTTGATTTCACTATTCAGGTCTTCTAGAGGTGCGATCTTAGACGCACGAACAAGGTCACAACTCATTCACATAAATTGACGACTAATGACTAATGCAAACTCAGTCACGGAATTGACAACTAGTATGACTCAGGGGAGACAGATTTAACTTCTAGGCCAAAAGGGTCGTACACTCACAAGAGATGTGTTTGTCGAACGACTCAGTCCGGCCTTTAGTTTGAGTTGGGAAGGTTCTGGACCAGCAGGTGTTGAGATGCTTCGCGTGGTTCGAGAGTTTCTGGAAACACTCCCTAGATTACCACCTCGCCGAGAGGTAGATTCGTCAATGACCTGCTCACCGGTACAACGCCAATTATAATTACTCCATATTGGATGGCACCGACAGAGATGTTGGAGTTGGAGAAACAACTCAGGGAGTTAGAGACTCTTGGCTTCATTTGACCAAGCACCTCTCTTGGGGTGCACTGGCATTGTTTGCCAAGAAAAATGATGGCTCCATGATGCTGTGTATTTACTGTCGTCAGTTGAACAGGATTACAGTGAAGAACAAGTATCTGTTGCCGAAGATTAATTACCTGTTCGACAAGTTGAGAGGGTCTAGGTGTTTTTCCAAGATAGACCTTCGTTTAGTCTACCATCAAGTTAGGGTGCAGGAGTGCGATATTGAGAAGACCGTTTTTTCGCACTTGCTTTGGGCACTTTGAGTTCGTGGTGATGTCGTTTGGAGTGACCAATGCTCCGACGATATTCATGACTGTCATGAACTAAGATTTTTAGACCGTACCTCGATCAATTTGTACAGGTGTTCATTGACGACATGTTGGTGTACTCAGCATCAGAGGAAGCACATGAGCAACATCTGAGAACTATAGTTTAGGTCTTGAGGGATCACCAACTTTATGTGAAGTACAACAAGTGTGAGTTTTGATTGTCAGAGGTTCAGTTTCTTGGACACGTGGTGTTAGCTGAAGGCGTGGCCGTGGACCCAGCCAAGGTTGAGGCCGTCTTTAGTTAGGAGCAACTGTGAAGTGTGATCGAGATATGCAGTGTTTTGGGTCTAGCGGGTTACCATCAACAGTTCATCAAGGGCTTCTCCAAGATTGCCACACCCATTAAGAGGTCGACCCGCAAGGATGTGTCTTTCGTCTGGGACGAAGCTTATGAGACAGCCTTCCGGAGGCTAAAGGGAAGTTTGACATCCACTCCGATATTGGTTGTACATGAGAGACGTCGTGGCAAAACGGTCTATTATGATGCTTCTAGCATCGACTTGGGTTGCATCTTGATGCAGGATGGGGGAGTGATAGCTTATGGTTTGAGGCAGCTTAAGATCCACAAGCAGAACTATCCTACTCATGATTTGGAGTTAGCGGCAGTGGTCTTTGCACTCAAGGTTTGGAGGCATTACATGTATGTGAGAGGTTCGAGGTTTTCTCACATCATCGTAGCCTCAAATATTTGTTTACTTAGAAGGACCTGAACATGATGCATAGACGGAGGATGGAATACCTCGGTGACTATGACTGTCTATTATCTTACCATCCCGGTAAGGCGAACATAGTTACAGAAACCTTGAGTCGCAAGGCGAGAAGAGCTTTGTCGAGTTTCATTGGAGGATATAGAGCAACCAAACTTTGCAACATGGTTGTCTAGTAGGGCTACAACTCGGGTCGGGCGGGCCGGGTTTTAATAAACCCAACCCTAACCCGAATCACTCCATATTCAACCCGACCCGACCCGACCCGAAAAAAAAACCCGAGATAGTGAACCCGACCCGACCCGAGATTGTAATACCCTTAACCCAACCCGACCCGACCCTTAACCCGAGAAACCCGACCCGAGTTACAGCCCTAGTTGGGTAATAGTGGAATGGGAGAAAGAAGGGTATCAGAGGGAAAATGGTTTGCTTTAAGTTGTTAGACAGGCCACATGATCACTGCATAAAAACTGAGGTGACAGGGGGAGAAATTATTATTTTATATTTAATTGTTTACCTTGAATCAGATAGAATTTGGTATACTTATTTTCAATTCAGTTTGACCTGAATTTAATATTGATGGGATGGACTGTTTTGTACTTTAGAATTTAACTAAGTTGAATTCAACTCAAAAATTTAAATTCAAATTTAATTTTGATTCCATAAATATTATTAAATTTGAATTGAATAAATACTAACATTCAACATCACAGACCGGAAAGCTCTACAGTAATGGGCATGGAATAAGAAATCAAGAGTCCCGAGGCTGAAAAAGAGCCTTGAAACTCAAAAAAGAGAGATGTGCATTTTGGTCTTCACAAACCTTCTTCTCTCTTCTCCATGCGTAGTTAACAGTTCCCCCGTCCCCACTTTATGCATTGGGATGAGGGAAACCCCCTTTTATCGCCGGCAAGAAGTGACTACCAACAGCAAACCAGCAAGCAAAGAAGCAAGCAAAGTGAAAAAGGATAGAAAAAGTAAAAAGAATAGTAATACTAAATTACTAATTACAAAGTAAGAGAGAGAGAGAGAGAGAGAGAGAGAGGGGAGCAGTACTGACCACTCCACCACCCTTAACAGCAGGCTTACGATAAGGACATGGCCCCTCCATACCCCATGCGATTCGACCCATTTCTCGATGTCCATCAACACCATTTTTCTTCTCTCTTTACTTGAATCTAGTATTCTATTGCAGAAAAAGCCCAGGCACCCCTTTTCTTAAATTAAAGAAAAATGATTTTATTATTGTGTACAACGTTATACAGATGAGTGAGTACATACATAGAAACAATAGGCTAGGCCATATTTCCCTCTCGCCCATTTCCTTCGTCCGCCGGAAAGAAAACCCAGCAACACACCTACTGTTCGCTAAGAGCCCCTCCAGACCTGATCTCTAACTAAGCAGTGTGACTTTTCACCATCGGTAAGCCCTTTCTCTCCTCTTCGTCCGCCATGCGCTCATGAACCTCTCTCAAACGTTGAGTTCCTATTGCAAGCGATTCCAAGAGATCAGAAATTACCGGCAGCCATGGCGGGCGGTACCGACGCCGAGACCCGTTAAGAAGAGAATGGAATTCCACCTACCCGTTAAGTAGCTCTGCCAAACTTTCCTCTCTCCCCTTTCTTTTCATCTTTCTCAGTGCCGTTTACACTTTTCCTTGAACTCACCCATTTTTTTCCCTTTCTTTTCCTCTCTCTCCCGTTCTGCTGCTAGGGTTTGGGACTAAGGCAGCTTTTATATTAAGTTATGGCGGGTCGGGTCGGGTCGGGTCTTCTCGGGTCGGGTTTTCTCGGGTCGGGTCGGGTCGGGTTGAAATTTCAAAGGTTCAACCCAACCCGACCCGAATTTCGGTCGGGTTTTTCTTTTCTCAACCCGACCCGACCCTACAGCCCTACCATTGTAACCCGACCCGCATGATTTCTCGGGTCGGGTCATGCGGGTCGGGCCAAAACCCGACCCGAGTTGCAGCCCTATTGTCTAGCTAGAGATTTATGATAGAGTCTCGAGAGCTCAGCATACAGATGCGAGGTGCATCCCGTTGAAAGATTTTGTGGCCAGTAGTAGTGGACCCTTTGGATGGATTGTGAGACGAAATGACAGTTTCATCTTCCAGGGCTGATTGTATGTACCCATGTCAGGACAGTACCGCGATTAGGTATTACACCACTTCCATCACTCCAGATTTGTTGTTCATTTAGGACACATGAAGATGTATCATGATTTGCATCAGCAGTTCAGGTGGAGGAGTATGAAGAGGGCAGCGACTGAGTTTGTGACCCGTTATTTGACTTGCCAGCAGATCAAGATGTTGCATAGTGTGTCTATATCAATTTTATCAGAACTGGACCATGGACCAAACCATTTAAATAAAAGGTTGCGTTAAATAAGCTTCAACTGGGTTCAACCGTAGTCAAACCCGGCCAAACCCTTTCAATTAATATAAATATTATTAAATTACTAATTAACATTTAATGGATGAGTTGAAATAAAATTTTAAATCAAAGATTATTTTTTAATATGAATAAAGAAAAACACCTTAATCAAATCAAACACACCATTGATTACAATTCTAATCTCTTTAAATAATTTGTCTCTAAATTTTTGTGGCATTAAAATTATATGAAATATATAAAATTAATTTAACTTAAAGTATTTATACTTAGTTTTTGGGCCAACTCAAAACTCTATATTTATAAATTAATTAATTTTTTGTCACTTTAAATTATTTATAAACTCCATACTTATATACGTACATAGCGTTTTGCAAATTAAATGAAATTTATAAAATTAATTTAACTAAAAATATTTATACTTAATTTTTTGACCAACTCAAAACTCTATATTTATAAAGTAATTAATTTTTTTTGTTACTTTAAACTATTTATAAGCTCCATACTTATATAGCTACATAAAATGTACTAAAAATACTATTTTTTTTTTTTTTTTACTTTTCAAACTAGCTATGGAAGTTTCCTTATTTTTTTTTTATTGTGTGTGAAACGTGGTTCAAAGTTCGCGGTTTTTTGGCGGTTTTTGCACCTGGAGGGTTTTCTCACCAAATCGGACCGGGAAGGGTTTTCGTCGGCCCAGTTTTGATAACATTGGCCTCTATTGATTGTTTTAGACCGGGACCCAAGGTTTGTTTCTAGGTTTTGACAGAGCTTGTAGAAAGAACTGAGCACACAATTGTGTTTCAATACAACGTTCCATCCGCAGACAGATGGTCAGTCGGAGCAGACCATTCAAATCTTAGAGGATATGTTGATCATGGCGGTAGCTGGGAGGGTTATTTGCACTTGATTGAGTTTGTCTACAACAACAACTACCAGTCCAGTATCAATATGGCTCCGTATGAGGCCTTTCATGGTAGGTCGTGTAGATCATGACCTTTGTGTTGGGCCGAGACCAGTAACACAGTGATATTAGGACCGGATATGGTCAAAGAGACTACTGTGCAGGTGAGACTGGTCAGGCAGAGGTTGTTGACTACACGGTAGAAGAGTTATGTTGACCACCTAAGGAGGGCACTAGAGTTTGCAGTGAGGGATCATGTTTTCATTGGGATTTTGCCCCGTCACGGGATTCAGAGGTTCGGGCGAAGAAGGAAGTTGTTGCCCTAATATATTGGACCATTTGAGGTACTGGAGAGGATCGAAGAAGTGGTTTATAGACTTGCACTTCCCTCGCGTCTCGCTCGAGTGCATGTCGTCTTCCATGTTTTAATGCATCATAAGTACCATTATGTAACGACCCGACCCAAACACACAGGGCTTAGGGCTTGACTCAGTAAGATATTGTCCGCTTTGGGCCTTGTACACAGCTCAAACCCGCACGGTTTTGCATTTGGGCCCAGGCCCACGTGGCCTGGCCCAAAAGGCCTCTTACATGAGTGCAAGGGGGTGGCCACACTTAAATCCCCTAATTTCTTCCCCTCCACCACCGATGTGGGACTTTTTTTCCCACATTGGTGGGTTGGGGTATCACACATTATGATTCGTCGCATGTGATCAACTGGGAGGATGTGGAGCTTAGCGAGGACGTCACTTATGAGGAAGGACCAGTGTTGTAATGACCCGTTCTGGGTTTTTTCGATTTTGAGGAGATTTTTGGATCTCCAAGTTGTTTCCGTGACCGTGGTAGCAGTGAAGAGAGTGTGGGCTCCGTGGGCCCCAGTTTGCCTGATTCAAGTTCGAGAACTCAAATGGCATTTTGGTAATTTTATAATTATTATGTACACTCTCATGAAAATGTGTTAAAAAAATAAAAAAATCATACGTTTTCTCACTTGACGTTGAGCATTAGAGAAATCCTTCGGATTTTTTATTTTATTGTGTTTAATTTTTTTTTAAAAGAAGTTTTGGAAAAACTTTGATTTTTTTATTTTCATATTATATATATATATATATATTGAAAACCCTAATCCCTAATCCCCCCCAAACCCTAACGATAAAACCTCAATACTTAAACCCTCTTCCGCGCGACACTGTAGCCGCAGCTGCTACAGTGCCGCACCCCTTCTTCTTCATCTCCCTCTCGGGTAACCCTCTCCCTTCTTCTCTTGCCCATTTCCTTCTCTATCTTGGTTGATGCGAACAACCACCCCCAGCCGTGCAAGCCCAACACTGTCCGGATTTGGTTTTCGCTCACAGCGGCAGGATTTTTCTCCCCTTTCTTGCCTTCCTCGCCGATTTTAGGTACCCTCTTCTCCCTCCTTTTTCCCCTCTTCTTCTCTTTGGTTTTTCCGTGATTTTCCATGATTTCTCTCAGTTTTCCTTAACTCTCCCTAGTTTTCCCATATTTTCTTTGAATTTCCTCGATTTTCTTCCTCTTTTTCGACTCAATTAAGTGACTGGGTCAGCTCAACCGAGGTGCTGAGTCAACTCCGTTGGGCTTATGGGTTAACCCAGTCCCTGGACTTTTTCGGCCCAACTCAGATTGACCCAGATGCTGCCCAACCAGGCCTAGTCCAGCCCAGCCAGACCTAGTCCAGCCCAATTCAGGAAGGCCCAACTCTCAGGTCGTTTCTAGCCCGACCCGGTTTTTCGCCCATTTTTCGTTCAGCTTCGTTTTAGCCCATTTTACCTTATTTACTTATTCGCCCTTCTTTGTTTCAGCAGATTGAGCTCCCTTCAACCTATCAAGCTGCTTGCTCACTTTGAATTTCTTTTTACTCCACACACTGTGAGGGGACTTATTACGGTTTTAGCATGCACTGCATATATCAATTATATATTTCTGGATATGAAGTGATCCAAATGGAACCTTCTATTTATTAAGCCACTCGGTAAGGGTGGACCGTTGAGAATGATTATGTGGCAAGGGGTCTATTCGGGTGCACTCTTGTCCATTATATGCTATTGTGAGAAACTTTAACTGGATAAATTGATATTAAGCTTGACATTTGGAAGATGTTATGACGCATTGTGTGGTCACGCATAAGATGCAAACGTAAGCATATGTTGGACATAGAGGTATATGTTTAAGAACTTGTTATGTGCCTTTTGAACTGCATGATGAAGTATATTATTAATGTTGATTTATTATATCAGCACATGTTTATATTATTATACTTGATTATGACATATGTTCATGCATGGAGGTAATCCACATTGGACAATGCACCATTGGGTTTTGAGATGAAGGAGTTGTTTACATGTGTACATGTTTATGTTGATATGATGATTTAGTTGTTGGGAGGACTTCCCCGTTACGCTCCGGCTGTCGAGACCCCCATAGGAGATACGGGTTTTCCCATTGCATTATGATGATTGAGGTACTTGCCTTTGAGATTAGCTTCCTCGTTATGCTCCGGCGGTCGAGACCCCCATGGGGGATGCAGGTCTCCCCGTTGCATTCCGGTGGTTGAGGCAGCTGTATATTGTATGGTCTCCCGTTTGTATTGGTGGGGAGACTAGAGTTGTTGGAGGACTATTGTGAGTTATAGAGGTGATGTCTCAGATTGGTAAGTGAGACCATGGGTTAGTAGTATATCTGAGAACTCATGTACAGAGACGTTCTTTTTATTATGACTTTCATTACTTTTCATACATGCGACACATGTTATGTTGTTGACATGTGATATGTTTTATCTCTTCACTGGATTGGTTAGCTCACCCCTTACCTTTCAGGTACCTCGATTGCAGAGGGGCTAGGCGAGCCTCTTGAGCAAGCACCTGGAAAGGAGCAGTAGTAGTTAAACATTTATAGTCATGTTTATGTTTTAAATTTGGAGACTTTAGTTTGCATGGACTTATTATACATGTTTGTTTAAATGACTGTAAAACCATGTTTCCTTAGTTTATGGTTATTTGTTATGTTTTTCTTAGCTTTGCGGACTTGTGGTTTGTTGAGCAGGAGGTTGTTATCCCGTTTCAAAAAAAAAAATTATATGACATCCGTCTTTTACGACTTTTTGAAATATTTCGGAGATAACACACCCGTAGCGGGACGGTGTGTTACAAGTGCGGATTGAGGATTCGAGAGAGCAGAGGCTTTATGGCAAGACTATCGTCTTGGTTTTAGTGGTTTGGTAACGCCAAGGCATGGATTCTTTGACTTGGGAGAATGAATCGACGATGCGGAAGCAGTTTCCGGCCTTATTTGAGACTCGAGGTATGAGTTCAGTTTGAATTTCGATGACGAAATTCCTCAAAGGGGGTAGCGTTGCAATGACCAGTTACGACATTTCCGAGTTGGTTATCGGGAGTTTAGTAGTGTTTGGGTTGCGCCATTTTGAGTTCGGGAGCTCGAGTGAAATTTCTGTAATTTTGATTAATTAATGTAATATCATGCAAAAATGTTTGGAAAATTCACAAAAAACTTAGAATTGATTATTAGACCCTAAGATGTTGGCGCACACCTTCTCCTCAGTTAATTACACATGAGAAAAATAGAAGCCCACACTTATCCATTGTCGAAGCCATCAGTTTGATTTTCGAAGTGTTTTCAGAATTTATGAGAAATAGAAAATGATTTAATAAAATTACCTGTCGGATTTTGTTTGAGTAAGATTTCACTTTTGGACTTGGTTTTCGGCCAAGAGTTTAAGAAAAATAACCCATGAGAGACCCTATATAAGGGCACAAAGACCTAGGGTTGGCCGCTGGTCTGAGCAAGAACTACACAGCTTTGGTCCCAGTTAAAAACAACTCGCAGGTCTGTAACTGCACATAGAGGTTTTAGTCTTTGTTAGGATCGGCTCGCCGGTCCTCTGTCACCAGCTCGTCGGTTCATGTTGAACGGACCGCTGGCCCACTTGGCGGCTCGTCGCTCCTCGAGGTGCTCGCCTTGAGTAGCTCGCCAGTCCCATGTACCGACTCGCCAACTCTTTGAACTATTTTCCTCAACGGCTAGCTGGTCTTCAAAATCAGGTCGTCGATTTACCTACGTTTGTTCTTAAGTGACCTTTTTTCTGTTTTCTTTCTCACATTTAGTAGAGATTCGCATGGACTTCTAGGATCTCCCCCTCCATTTCACTACTCTTCCAATTTAGGTGAGGGGACTTATCACTTCACTTAAGCATGCATCTATGCATCTTATATCCTTAAACCTTGGACATGAGGTGACGTGGATGGATCCTTTTGTGTATTAAGTGAATCTGTAAGAGAACCATTGTGATGAATCTTTGCCAAGGGATTCCTTCAAGTGCACTCATGTTAACATTATATGTGATGTCGTTATGTGTCTATTGATGATGTAGATTATTGATTTGATGCTAAGATAAAAAAGTATTGAAAGTTCCAGGCTAGAACAAGATTGTCTCTAGAGAGGGGGTGAATAAGACAATCCCAATTTTTGTGGCCTTCACAAATTTCTTGAATAATTAAAATGATATACAGTGGAATTAACAACTTAACCAAGAAGATGTGTTGTGTGTTAACAAGAGTGCACAAATTATAGAGCAAACACACAAACAAGCCAAACACTTGATATATAGTGGTTCTGAGTAAATCCCTCCTACATCCACTATTGGACTCACACACTCTTGGGTTATCCCAAATACACTATGTGGGGAATTACGCCCTTACGAATAGAGTAGGAATTCCACTTACTCAATTGAATGGGAATTTCACCCACTCTCTAGAATTTTGAAAGGTTCAACCTACTCCTGTCTACTCCTTATCCTCTATTTTTTAAAGTGGTTCAATCCCTCAGATTTAATTCATTGTACAAGATGTTTTAAAATAAAAACAACACTAAGAAACACTTGCCTTTTGAAAGATCTCTTGATGTATATGTTGTGCTTCTTAAAGGTCTATTCCAACTTGATGTCCTTGATGACAAAGATGTGTCAATGTATGAACAACCACAAGTTTTGGAAAGAGGTTCTAGGATGTATGATTTGCCAATGTAATCGTAGAGTTTTTCTTTCTCTCAAGTTCAATCAAATGGTTGATTGGATTTCAAATGATTCACTAAGGTGAAGTGCTTAGAGAGAGGTTGGGATAGGTTTCTAGGATTTTAGATTTGCCAATGGAATCCTAGAGGTTTTTCTCTCTCTCAAGTTCAATCAATGATGATTGATCACACAAATGATTTACCAAGTGTTTAATGTTCTTAGAGAGAGGTTGGGATCTCTGGGAATGCCTTAAAATTTTCCTATGTGAAGGTTTCCAACCAAACTCAACAAAGTTTAGAGTTTAAATAGGCAAAACTGAAAAATTCCCAAACTGAAGTGACGATGGGCTGTGGCTTAAAAATGTGCCGTTGTAATGTGACCGTTGAGAGTTGAGTGTGTTTCCAACGAAAACAAAACGGTCACCCACGATGGGTCGTCATTTCACGATTGTATCTTCCTAAGAGCAACCCAAAAAGACAATGTTTTCATGTCTTTTTCCAAACAATGGATCGACGATGGATTGTCTCTGTTTCTGACGATGGGTCGTCCTAATTAGCAAAACTGCTCTCTACTAAAATGGCCATATCTTGGGCTCCCAAACTCCGATTTGAGTGTTCTTAGGCTTTATAAAACTCTTTCAAAGATATATCCAACCATGATAGTTTTACCAGTTTATTACCACATTTGATTGGTTGAAAGAACCTCACAAGTCATGACATTTTGATAGCCCAGAATTTTCCAAGATATGTTCTAGGTGTTCCAAGGCTTTGGTCCATTTTTTCTAGACTTTGTCTAATTTTACCAACTTGTGTTTTAAGACTAGTCAAGGTTTTCCTAGGTGTGTTAGGTCCACCCTAGAGTCTTCTATAGCCAATTTACCTTTGTAATTGCCAAACCTTTGGTAATGCTTGAATCTTGAACTTGATCTTTCAGTTCTTGCACTTGATTCAGTCTTCATCATTCTTGAGTCTTGATTCATTGTCTTTAATCTTCCAAAGCAATGCTCTTCTAGGTCACGAAATTGACAACAAGGTGACTCAGTCAAACTAGGGCTCTAACAAGTATGATGTTCTGTTGGCTTGTACTTGGTTGATGTTTTGGGTAATCATATGTTGTGTAATTGTTTATTTCCATGTGAATGATATTATGTTGGAGATGGAGATGTATACTTTTGAATAAAATGTTATATGCTTTTAAAGATTGCATGATGAACATGTGACGTTAATTATGTTTAAAAATGTTGGGGCATGCCTATTTCGTTAAGCATGGCCATTGCATCATGTGTGGATGTAGGTGGTATTCATGGGAGGTGACCCACAACGGACTATCGCGCAGTTGGGTATGTACCTGTGGTCACACCTAGTGTTAGAGTCTTTCCCTGGGATGGTGTGGTCGAGGTAATGCATGATGGTGTGATTGTTGATTATTGGGAGGACTTCACCGTTGCGCTCCATGTGGTTGAGGCCCCCATGGTGGATGTGGGTTTCCCCGTTGCATTCCGTGTGGTTGAGGTGTCTGGCCTAGAGTTTGACTTCCCCAGGTGTGGTATGTGTGGTTGAGGTACCTGTCTTAGCTTTGGACTTCCCCGACACGACTTGTGTGGTTGAAGTCATTATGTGTAATGTTCTCTCCGACCACATTGGTAAGGAGACAAGAGATTGTTGGAGGACTCGACGTTGTTTGCCTAGACGGTATTACGGGTCAGTCCACTAGGTTATGATTGATGGAGGGGTTGGGTAAACATGCATATAGACATCATTATCATCAAGATGTTCATGCATATTTGTATCTGGAATATTATGATAGCATGTGGTATGATTTATTCTCTCACTAGGTATGCTAGCTCACTCTATTACCTTTCAGGCATTCCGATAGCGGAGTGGTTGGATGGATCCCTCAAGCAGGCATTGGGAGCGGAGCAATAGTTCGTAGATGTTTTTACTGTCATGTTTATGTTTGAGAGAATTATGTCATGTTGAACCTATCACATGTTGATTTTATATTATTGTAATAACTATGTTTGAGTTGTTATTACTTATTTCTTATGATATCCGTATGTTTGAGATTATGTTGTAAACGTTTGTTGAGAGGGAGGTAGTTGCCCCATTTTTTTTAAAAAAAAGACTTGATTTCCGTTTTGAGAATTTAGGGAGCTATTTCGGAGATAACGCGCCAGTAGCAGGACGTGGCGTTACAGATGGAAAATGATGACACGAGTTTTTTTTATGTGGTTCGGCAACCTTACCTACATCCACGCCTCAAGCATACCACTTAAGAATTCTAAAATGAACAAACAAATTACAACCCCTGATATTTTTCACGGGTAGAGGTCGAATCGGTACAATATTTGATTTTCTTCAAGGGTGAAGATCAAACCAACACACCAAGAAAACACATTTCTTGAATTTCACTAGGGTTATACTAGGGCTGCAACTCGGGTCGGGCGGGCCGGGTTTTCATAAACCCAACCCTAACCCAACTTACTCCATATTGAACCCAACCCGACCCGACCCGTATGAAAAAACCTGAAATAGTGAACCCGACCCGACCCGACCCGAGATTGTCATACCCTTAACCCAACCCGACCCGTCCCTTGACCCGACCCGGCCCGGCCCGGCCCGACCCGAATCTTAAATATTGACAAGCACAACTGGTAAAATGCTCACTGTGCGACGTTTTGGGCCAAGCCTGTCCTGAGTCTTGTCTGAACATGATTGAATTTTTCAACTACAACTGCAACTAACAGTCTTAACACCTGCACATAAATCATTTGTTTTCATTGGAACAATCATAAGAAGACAATAGGTTGTTGTTGTTTGTATTCAACTTAAAGTTGGAACAAGACTTCAACTGATAAAAGCAATCACTCTGTCAAGGCATGGTTTAGTCTTAAACTTCATACCCATTTGTACCTGTTTTTATACATTTTTTGGCTGTGTCAAATTTAAGTACAAGAGCAACCTGCAGGCATAAGAACACTCATTCAAGTCCATCGAGTCTGCTCCTAACCTCCTCGAGTTCATTGGACAACAGTGGATTCTTTACAAACAACACAGGGAGTGATGTCATGGTGGAAACATTCTCAAACAAGTCAGTGCACTGGCTGGAGATTTCTCTGCTCACCTCCCTAGGACGGGAAAATCCATAGCTAAGGTTGACAAGTCCAAATCATCCCATACAAAAACAAAGCATTTGCCCAATTTCATTGCTCAGGTTTTTTCAAGGTAAGTGGTAGAAAATGAAGTGAGACAGTTGATGCATATCTCATTTCAGGTTTAGACCAAAATTTTCAGCCAATACTTCATATTTCAGCTGAAATTTGTAACTGAGGTCTTACCCCATAGAAACAGAGCTATTTCCTGACAAAACCAAAATATCAGGTTGACAAAATCTCACATACTAGACTGATACACATATTGGTTAATATTTTGATATATCAACATCTGTACATAATTTATGCCTAGCAAAATATAGTGCAAGGAGCATTCCAGAAGCATATAAGACGATCTAGAGTTTTAAACCAAATGTCTAATGCAAATATAAATAAAAGCAATATTTCATAATAATGTCATATCATATGCTACATGATATTGATACGCATAATATCCACCCATTCATCTTCCCTCTCCTTAGAAGAATCCCCACTCTCGCTATGCACCTCATCATCGTCGTTGTCCACTGAATTTTCAAACAAAGGATCCTTTTCCACCAACTCCCCAGAAGGAGTGCTGATCAACCTATAAATTACATGAAGAGATGATTGAAAATCAGAAATAATTTATTCATAAGGAGAAAAGATTTAAGAAAAGTACTATTTATTACCAATTACATCTCGCTTTCTTCAACTTCAGTGACACCTTAAAAAAGATCAAGAGTAATATTAGATTGTAACAATATAATAACAAAATGAAATAAATACTAAATAGATAGAAATAAATGTCATTACCTGATTCAATCCTATCAGTATCGTCTTCATGATCATAAACTTCAGGCTCTCCCTCCACGACATCGTCAGTTATGGCATCTCTTAGCCAATCTTGAGTGCAAACCAATGCCTGTACGACTCCGGGACTCAATGAACTTCGGTACTGGTTGATGACTCTACTTCCAGTACTAAATGCAGACTCTGAAGCAACAATCGATACTTGAATTGCTAAGATATCTCGAGCCATCGTAGAAAGTATAGGAAATTTGGAACTATTAACTTTCCACCAACTCAAAATGTCTAAATTAGGATCATCTGGACAAATTTTCTCTTCATAATACTGCTCAAGCCCCGTCTTCAAGTCCACATTATTCTTTCCACCACCCTTTCTAAGAAATGATTTTTGGAATTGTTCTTTCATAGACTCTGTTGAAGTATCATTCATCATCTCCGTTGAAGTAGAAGTGCCTACTTGCTTTTGCAGTGAAGAAGAGAAAGAAGTGTACTCATTGAAAAGTGCAACCATCTCCTTACGAAGTACTTGAGTATATTCATCAGCATCAGAATATGAATAAAGTTCATGATATATAAATTCAACATATTCCAACTTGTAACGGGGATCTAATACCAAAGCAATAGCAAATAGTATATTGCATTTCTTCCAATATTTATCAAATTTTTGCTGCATCTTATTTGCCATTGAAGAAATGCACGAATCATCACTCTTCAACATCTCAAGTAAATGAGCTTGAATCTCATACACTTCATGAAAAACAAGATTTGCAGTGATATATTTTGTCCCCGATAAAACCTTTGTAGCATTATAAAAAACTTTCAAAAGCTTGGAAATGGTCTCAGCCTTTCTCCAATCATCAAATGTTGGAGCAACATCTTTGGCATAAATAGGATCGCGCGTCTTCATACGTACAAATGCACTCTCATATGGTAAGGCAGAGGCTAACATAAGATATGTTGAATTCCACCTTGTGCACACATCTAAGCACAAGCCTTTAGAGGATGAAATATGTTCTTGCAAGACACAACTCTCAAACTCTTGCTTACGAGATTGCGACGACCGCACATATTTCACACATGTGCGAATAGCTTCAACTGATAATTTGATCTCACTTAAGCCATTTTGCACAATCAAGTTAACAACATGTGCAGCACATTTTATATGAAAGAATTTGCCCCGTTGTAACAAAATTCCCTTTCGAGAAAGAGTCTCCACGAGGTTATCCACAGTTGACTTGTTGTTTGTCGCATTATCAAGTGTGATTGTGCATATCTTCTTTATATCATATTCCATCAAGCTTCTCTCAATCATATTGGCAATAATTATGCCAGTATGTGGTGCTGGAACCATACAGAAACTAAGGATCTTCTTATGTAACTTCCAATTGTTGTCTACAAAATGCGCTGTGACACTTAAATATCCCAAAGTTTGGTTGGAAGTCCACAAATCAGACGTTAAAAAAATGTGCTTGCATGAAGTACTTAGAAATGATTTCAACTTAGCCTTTTCCAAATGGTAGATTTTCAAAAATTCCCTTCTAACCGTTGTACGAGAGATGAATTGAAATCTAGGATTGATGCATTTCACAAATCTTCGAAATGGTGCACGATCAACAATAGAAAATGGAAGCTCTAACATAACTATCATAATGGCCAATTCTCTTCGTGCATTTTCCATATTAAAACTATAAGGCACAAGGCCTGCTCCCACTCCCTCATCACCATCTTCTTTTTTAACACTACCAAAGGTAAGAACTTTCTGACTCTTATCTTTCACCGAATACGCAGTACATCGTGTTAAATGTCAACTATGAGTGCTAGTTCCACTTTTAGAAGCAGCTTTATATCTTCCATAGCAATATTTACAAATTGCCATTAAATCATCCCCCTTAGTTTTAGGGTCTCTAGTAAAATGTTGCCAAACATGTGATTTTAGTGGGTATCCTCCTTTCTTTGATTTGACACTAGTGGCAATTGAACAATCACCCGTAGTAGAATTGATGGTATTGTCATTAGTGACAGGAGTATTAGATCCTAACACCTAATTAAACAATACACATAATAATTAATCAACTATGATAATAACATAAATAAATCTACGAAAAATGAATTAAATAATAAATAACTATCAATGAAAGAAAAAGAAATCTTACTTCAATGTCAACATCAACATCATCATTATGCGAAGCCATTACACTATTTTCACAAAGGCACTGTAAAAGTAAACAACAAAAATCAAGTTCTTCGCCAAAGTATAATTAAATATGTTAATATAATATTAGTTACCATATATACTATAATCCTTTTCCTCTCTCCCAAAACAAATGAGTCTTAAATTCAAAATATTTGCCAAAATATTAGCTCATATTTCCCGATTTTCTCTTCTTTTAAATTTTCTTTATCTATATAACAAATTAAATTTGATAAAAAATGACTTTTTTCAGACAAATAATCTCACTCATACTAAAATATGCAGATGGACATCATTATTGCACGTGCAGTCAAATTAAAAATTCCTAAAAAAATTATAAAAAAAAACTACTTCGGGTAAAACTAAATTGACATTCAACTCACATCTCAATCTTTTGAATTTATAAGCATATATTTCATAACATAATATCTAATAATATATTGCAAAATTAAATTTATAGATCCTTTAAATGTGAGAAAGGAAAGATTTTTATGAATAAGAAATAACAATCTCTGCAAATTAATTTTCATCAAAGTTTTGGTGATAAATGATTCGATGGTTCTAATTAAGTCTATAGAATTACCTTTAAATGGTGAATAAAAAAAAGTGATTAACTTATGTTCAAAGAAAAGCGAATAGCCGAATACGGTAGTTGAAATCATGCTATCCATGAGAGATTTATTTTTTTTAAAAATCAATTACTCAAAATCATATAAAAATATTTATTTTTCCTAAGAAGGAGAGGAAAAATGATAACGACCCGAAGAGGAGGCGACGAAGTTTGAAATAAGATTTTTAAATTTGAGGTGTAGTATATGAGCTAAAACTAACTCTACAGCAATCTCCTCCTCTTAGATTTTACCATCAGCGGCAAATCATCTGGTTTTTTGGTTCCATGCTCGCAAGGTATTTGATTAAATCCCCCACCCAAACACTTGTATATAAATATCTTGAAAATGTAACAACAACCTGTTAGCAAGTGATTCAATGAAGTTGCTGAAACAACCTCTTGAAGCCAGTTATTCTAATCAACAAACAGAAATCTGAGTGTTGCAAGTATATGGACACATGGCTTATGGTGTCCGTGTCATGTTGCTGGAACTATAGTTCCTGGAGCATCTTTTTTTACTAGTTTTGGTTATTCCTGATGTGTGCATATTTACTTAAATGATTTTTTCAATTTGAGTCAAGTCGAGAATCCCTCTCTCAACCCAACTCGAATTTATTTTGAGTTTGTTTACAGACAACGTCAGAAATTACAATGTATCAAATGGTAATAAGATCTGCAGTTCTGCACGAACCCATCTTGCCATAATATTATTTCTGTTAATCATTTCTTTATCTTTTACATTTTAAAATAAAATATTACATGATCAAAGAAAAAGAAGAAAGAAGGAAATGGAAGAAAGGATATCAGTTAGAGAGACTCACCAAGGTCCGACCGGGAAGAGATGTCGGTGAAGAAGAGGAAAAATGACAACGACCCGAAGAGGAGGCGACGAGGGAAGGGGGAAAAAAGATCTGCACGAACAATGGAAATTGCCAAATTGGAAAACAAAGGGTCGGCTAGGGTTTGCTGAGATTTGGGGATAACTAGCCTTTTATATTAACTTATAAGAATCGGGTCGGGTCGGGTCGGGTCTTCTCGGGTCGGGTCGGGTCGGGTTGAAATTTAAAAGCCTCAGCCCAACCCGACCCGAATTTCGGTCGGGTTTTTCTTTTCTCAACCCGACCCAACCCTATAGCCCGACTATTGTAACCCGACCCACATGATTTCTCGGGTCGGGTCATGCGGGTCGGGCCAAAACCCGACCCGAGTTGCAGCCCTAGGTTATACCAACTGTTTACAATGTTCTCACAAATGATAGAAAGTAGTGGAGTTTGAGACCTTTACCATGAACACTCTCCTTTTGTTGTTGGATGTAACTTTTGGCGTGTTTTGAGAATTTCTCTTCTTCTTGGATTGTTGATGTAGATACTCCAATGAAATTCAAACAAGATGATATAAAGAGGTCATAAAGGTTCTATTATGAGTGATTCTATCCCTAGAAAACCTTCTCAAAGACATGTTCAACTTAGAGCCTTACATGCTCAAAATTTGCCTATGAGTATTTAGAATGTGTTTAAGAAAGAGATTAATTTCAAGAGCTTAAGAGGTTTAACTATTGAGTTTTTGTGCTCAAGAGGTGGTTGGAATACTTAGAGATATGTGGGAGAAAAATCAGCTAAAAAAGATCAACCCTTGGCACTCAAATGGGCTTGGTTTATATAGGCAAAGATTTTCCCAATGGAACAATTCTTCAGAACTTCCTAAGTTTCGAAACTTCTAAAGTCCCAACGGTCAAATAAGCAACGATCATATTCCAATGGATAGTTTTGACTTTACATCGGCTAGTTTGATTATGCAAGATACTCTTCAGAACTTCCTAAGTCTCTGGTTAGGAACTTCCGAGACATCCCACTTGGAAATGTCCTAAGCAAGTACCGAAAGGCAAAATAGAGATGAGTTTCGAAGGGGTCTCTGACCAATCTCGGAACTTCCGAAGTGTCATCTTGGAAGTTCCGAGAATCACTGTCGGAACACCCTGGAGTTAATTTCGGAACTTCCCAGGATCAAGCTTGGAACACCTTCGGACCTTCCAAATATTAATAATGACAGGTTCTGAAGTGCCCAAAATGTCTAACAAATCACCCATATAATGTATGATTAGTTGGATGAATTTGAACATGGAGAGATCTTTGAGTGATCTTAGCAATCAAGGCAATTTTACTGTAAGAACATTTTCATGATTGCAAGAACACACATGATGAAAACATTTAATAGCAAGAGTTTCTTCAAAGGGCAGGGAATGGACTTAGAAATCCAGCTTAGATTAAGTCGGTTTTAACCAAGGGATTTTAAGGCATCTAGGTTAGTCCTAAGATCCAATATACCTATATTGGTTGACATTCATGGAGTTCGTCGGATCCAGGTGTGTTGCCTTCTAATCTTCACTGCTTCTGGAGCTTCAAGCTTGATTTGACTTTGTTGGTCTTTTAGAGGCGAGGTTCAGGACACAGACCGACTCAATCTCAACTAGGTCACAAAATTGAAAACGTGTGACTCAATCACGAAATTGACAACTCAGTCTGATTCAAGGGAGACAAATTTATTTTTTAGCCTAACACTCTTCAATTCATTAGACTTATTTCAACTATAAAGGCTCTCTATATTTTTATAATTTCCAATTATTTTTTATTCACTACACTTTTGCATCCAATGTGGAGCTCAACATTGCTACATGTGATGAGTCCTTTGAATATCTTTTTCATCAATGAATACTCAAAAAATCATGTCGATTCAATGATAGAATTATGTTTCTAAACTCCATAAGTATTAATTAGTTTGAATTATTTTTTAACAATTGGAATCAATACATGAGACCTATTTTTGCTCCATTTGATGACACATTGAAAGATTTTATGATGTGGGCATCAGGCCAAGTGATTCACACTCAGTGAAATCTTCAGTGGATCTTGATCACATTGAAGAAATTGCATTAGCTTTCATAACCCATTTTAATCACGACAAACAGCCAACCACTAATGGACTCCGTCTAATAATTCAGTTTCAATTTATAGTCAGAGCCCGGCCCAACTAACGCTAGAATGGACCAAACCAAGCCAGTAAAAGCCCAAAACCAAGCATTCTAAGCCTGATCCAAGCCCCTAAATCCCCTCTATCTAGGCCGCCATGACCGTCCACATCAGTAGCTCCTTACGTGGAATGGCGTGTGAGCAAGTCTTCATGATAAGGGATCCTTGTTGGCATGAGCACATGTTTAGGGATAGGATTTTATGCTATATTTATTTGTGTTTTCTTAAATATAATCTCCACCGTCCAATAAGTCATGTGGCATTTTTAAGAACATAAATTTACCATTGTGTAATCACATGGACTGATCCAGTTGAGATTACAATCCTTGCAAGATCCTATCATTCAATAGCTTAGGATTATTTCATGCTGTTTTCCTCCTTGGTGCGGTGGACCAAGGTAAGGATAAATTGGTCTTTTTACACTCTTTTTTCTTTAAAAAGCTTTGTATTTTGAATTTGAGACTCTTTCAATATTGCAATTTTTTGAGAATTTCAAATTCATATGTGGAGTTGGTGTTTTGCAAGGCTTCTCAAGTAAGGCCCAAACTTCAGTCTAACACGAGTACATTGCATCATAGATCTTTAATTTTTTTATGTCTTATTGGTTTTTATATTAAGAATATCACTTCGATTTTCAATTATCTCATTTTATTGTGCTTCAATTAAAACGTTAATTAAAAGGGGCCTTAATCTAAATTTCAATAAGTGCAATTGAATTTCTACGAAGCTTGGCGTTACGAGTTTGATTCGTTAGATTTGTAGCAAGACATAAACCAACTGTAAATTTCGTAATTGGTTGCGTGGGCTTCGTAGACGAAAATGTCTACGTATCGATATCCTGGCACACTTGGGTAAAATTATTGAAATTCGCTCTAAACCTACATCATTTTAACATAAATATGAAACTACATAAAAATCACTTGATCCAATCTTGAGAGCCATGCTTTAAGCTTTTAGAATTTCAATAACTTTATTTATTAATTAATATTCATAGACATTTTTTACTAATTATGAAGCTTGGATGAGACTTATTTTAGTACAGTGCTAATTCATTGATATACATACACATAAATTATAATTTAAATATATTTGTATATGAATAAAATCATATTTTATATTATATTTTTATAAATTTATTTGTATGTATATAAGTTAAAGATATGTAATCTAATTTTAATATACCATTCAAATAAATGAGATACATGCAATATCTTTTACAGTGTTTTTTATAGAGCTATGCGTGAAATATGTCTCCACAGGTGACTAAAGTCAATCTTTAAAGGAAGAAAAAATAATAAAGAAGTATTATTGTGGTTTAGATTTTAGAAGTCCACCAAGGGATGCTATTTTTGACTCGATCTTCGAATTCAACCCAGAAAAAATCGTGTTTGCTGCTCATGCATATTTGAAATTTTTTAAACTAATCTATTTTGACCAGAACCAAAACAAATATGGGTCGAGATGGTTAAAGGGAGTCTTCGACCCAAACGTGACCCTATCTGACTTAAAAAACAATATTTAAGTAATTTATTTATTTACTATTAATGATTTTAGCATTATTACATTCAAGCTAAAAGTCTTAAGTTATTGTAGAAGTGGCAATTTTTTATCTGATCCGTAAACTCGCTCAACTCAAAAAAAAAAACTGAATTTTGGTCATTCCTTTTCTTAAAAAATTAAATTTACATATATCTGTAATGACCCGACCCACATATAAGGCTTAGGGTTCAACTCAGTAAGAAATTGTCCGCTCTGAGCCTCGCACACAGATAGCCCGCACGGTTTTGCCTTTGGGCTTGGGCCCACCTGGCCCGGCCCAAAACGCGTCTTGCTAATTAAATGGGCTTGGCCTCTTATATATCCCCATTTCTCTCCCTTCCTAACCGATGTGGGACTCCCCACATCGGCTGGGCAAGGGTTTCACAATCACCTCCACTAAGCCTCAAGCCGCCCTCGACTCGACCCTGCTTAGCTCAACAATATCAGGAAAGGAGGAAAGGCCCACACAGTTCGAAAGTTGAACTGAGGCTCTAATACCATTTGTAACGACCCGACTCACATACAGGGCTTAGGGCTCAACTCAGCAAGAAATTGTCCACTCTGGGCCTCGCACACAGCTAGCCCGCACGGTTTTGCCTTTCAGCCCGGGCCCACCTAGCCAGGCCCAAAACGCGTCTTGCTAATTAAATGGGCTTGGCATCTTATATATCCCCATTTCTCTCCCTTCCTAACCGATGTGGGACTCCCCACATCGGTTGGGCAAGGGTTTCACAATATCTATTAATTTTAGCCTATGTACCCACTAAGTTAAAACCTTCACCTATTGTCACAATTTTTATATTCTAATATGCTCACATATTTCATTTTCTTTTAAAAATGTTTTTTACTCTCAAATTTCCTACTTTTTATTTTTTTATAGAAATGTGGGTTAGTTGTGTTTGAGATTGGGAAAAAGAGTCCCACATCATAAGTTTCCAACTTTCTCATGAAGTTTATAAGTAGTTGGCCCCACAACTCTAATGGACGCGTTTTGGACTTATCCTGGTGAGCCAGGTCCAATCCAAATCCGTGCGCACTCATATATATGCGTATTCACATGTGGATCCAAAGCGGATAATTTTCACTGAGTTAGACTCCAAACTCTATTTATGGGCTGGGTCCTTACAAACTGACTAGAATAGACTTTCTTTTTAAATTTTTTCTTCTCAATTTTCCATAGTCAGTGGTCCTACTTAAAAGGAAATTCTCTTTTATTTTCTTTCTCTTAAAATATTTTTTTCCTATAATGTACTTATTTAAAGTTCGAGTTAAGTTAGGATCAAGTTGGATAAAATAAAAAACTTAAATTGGATCACTTAAGTTGAAAAATTTTAAAAATTAAATTAAATTGAATAAATCTATACAGATAGCTTAGTTAATTTAAATTTGGGTTCAACTCTTCCTAGATTAACATGATATTAAAGGCTTGCCCCACCTCAAATATGAGATAGAGATCTATATATTATAAAAAAAAATTAAATAAAAATATTACCATCACCTATAATCTAATTCTAGTGAATTCGGGCCATTGCCCATTATGTCCACCCACATGGAGTGTCCCCAGCCATAATCTAAGGTTGACGGTGGACCGGTCCGGTGATTAAATGGAGGATGGATGATAACATGTCCCTCGGGAGCACAGAATACTTTCCCCAAACAAAACCCTAGCTTTTTTTATATCTAAATTTTACACGGCCGGATACTCTTGTTTATCCACCGCTAATCCGTTTCTTCGTGACTCTCTTTCTCTCTCTTAAGTGCCTGCTTCGCGAGAACTCCTACTCTCTCTTTCTGTTTCCCCCTCTCTCTCACTTCAACGTTTCAATTCATTTCTCAAATAGCAAATCTAATTCAAATAGCCCCCGCCAAAACAAGAGAAGGAAAAGGTATTGAGACTAATCTCTTCCCTTCGCTTCCCTTTTCAAATTCCTCAGAACATCCCTCCCTTCTCTTCTTCCTTTCTTTCCGTCTCTCTCGCTCTTTCTTCTAGGGTTTCTTATTTTCTTCAATCCCTTCCTTTTCCCAAATGCCTTCTCACTCGTCTTTTCTGCAGGTCTTGACTCCGTTTCACCATCTCCTCCGTCTTCAGGACAGGAGGCGTGGGAGATCAGATTTCCTTCCTTACCGCCTCTATCCTTTGATGGATCTTGCCTGGCCGAGATGATGATGGATCAGGAGATTTTAGATCATTCGGTGCTCAGCACGGTAAATCTTACTGCTGTCAATGAGGAGAAAAGGGCAGCGGCAGGGGAGGATTTGGATTCTGGGTTTCAATTTCAAAAGAAGATGAGGACGGATGGGGGAGGTGATGATTTGAGGAGGGTTGCAGAGATTGTGATGGTGCTGTCGGCAGTGGGGAAGATGAGGGGTGGGCGAGGGCCAAGCAGGGTGGAGCGTGGGCTGATGGCAGAGGCACGGGAGAAGCTTGCCAGGATGTGTGAGTCTGTGGCACCCAAGGATCTGTTGCCACGGGATGCAGTTAGGGCTGTTCAGGAAGATCTTGGCTTTAATAAATTGAGGGATACGAGGTTTGGGTTCCGCCCCCCAACCATGACAATTGCTGAGAAGGCATCTTTCATGATGAAAAAGGTTGACTTTTAAATTCTCTCTCTCTCTCTCCTCATATTTCTATAGAATAAAACATATCAAAAGGTTAGTGCTGTCTTTGAAATAGCATTTTTTAACTAAAAACCCAAATGCTTTAACCTGAATTTGTTAGAAAGTGTTTTTTTTTGAAAGATAAATTTGTTAGAAAGTGTTTTTAATTAATTCCAAGAAAGTACTCTTCCTTTCCATGCATCCAAATGAAGCATATGGATTAGTTTTGGGTGTTAGTAGAAATCTCATGTATGAATTGGTTGGTCTAATTGTTTTGGATTGCAATTGATTGCCCTCGATATTTCTGTATCTCTGTCATTTTTACTGCCATCAATATCCCGGGTCATCCTCATTGACTGAGTTAATATGAATGGAAGTCCCATACTCCCATCACATCTGATTTTAGGCTCTATTTGGGTCAGGCAGAATCAGGTGATTTGCTTCTTACGATCTGCTTTTATCCATTTGGTGGGAATAGTGCTGTGTTGAAGGACTTTTTGCCAGATTTGGGGTCTCATTCAATGGTAGTCATTAATGCAAATTGACTGGAGGAGAATTGTCTAGAGCATGGTAGTCAAAGGCCTGCCTAAGTTTGTACATGCTTGCACCTAACCTTGCTTCAATGCCTTGGGCTTCAGGATTGCTTGTTGCCTTGACTACTATACCTTGCACCTTGACTACTATGGCCTAAAAGGAATCACCTACCTCCTTTTCAGCATCCATCATTTCACCTTCAAAATTGTGCCGTATCCAATTAGGTCCTTAGAGTGCTACAAAGATGTGGACTGGGCGCATGGTGTACTGTTTTGACCTTCCAAAACAACATTGCACTGTTTCTCCTATGTTAGAGTGTGCCCATACGAATGGACCACTAAACCTAGTCAGTTGCTTTATTGTCTACTTGCTTTTATATGTTTTTGACATAGGACGTAACATGACTTGTTTGAAGGGTGACTTCACTCAAGGTTCCATTTTGTTGCCTTCAAGTTGTATGTTTTCCTTATGTCAATTACTCAATATGCGGGTACTTTTGTATCATGATGGTGACAATGATTCCTATTGTTGTTACTGTGATAAAAAACTGATCTTTTGAACACCATGCCATGGCTCTAGACCATGCTTGCCATCTTCTGGGCCAATATATTTGTGCATGGCTTAACTAATTTGTGACATGACGTGTAGATTGTTATATTATTTTACCTTCATAATGTTGTATTGACCTTTCAAAAAAAATGTAGTATTGTATTGTATTATTTATATATCTTTGAAAGGTAAGAATGATTATATTTCATAGAAGAGATGTATACAAAACTGTATTGGATTTATGAGATATACAACCTAAATCACCAAAAAAAGAAAGATATGTGCAGCTAAACACATAGTATTTCTATATGCTTTTGTTTATGTTAGTGAATTAATCTACGGATTTGTTGTTCTTTTGATCTTCCTAAAGGTTACTGCCCTTGGATAACACTCCATTCTTTCATGCTACCAATATTAGTTTCTATGGTTCACTACCATCACTGTTACCCACCTAATGGCATTGTTGAAGCCCCTTCTATGATAACATGCCCACCAAAATAATTTGATTAAGCATAGTTGATTGGGTGGGGATCTCTAGGGAGAGATAAGTATTAGGTTATGATGGTATTATAAGCCTTTTATACTGCTTGTAAGACTCTTGATATACCTTCTTTTTATTAATAAAATTATTTGTCACTGCCTCAAAAAGAAAGAAATTGATGAAGATGATGGTGGCCAAAATGTAAATGATAGTAACGAGTGGGTTGTCTTGGGACTTGGCAAACTAGAAATCTACCGCTTTAATTGTTTTCTAAATATGATTGATACAATAAGTCGACCTCCATGAGAGGCAAGTTCTTTTCTTCCACTAGTGATCTCTTTTAATTATTGCAGCAATGGCTATCAACTTAGCTAGCTTCTTGCACCCTTTAGGATGTCAAAACGGTTTTCCATTATGACAGTTTTGGAAGAAATCTCTTCTGAGAAATCATTCCTTTTTATGAATGTGTATGGTCCAAATGGTGATGCAGATAGAGGAGTATTTCTGGAGGAGATTGCGTCAAGGAGGGCAAATTATAATCTTCCATGGTGTATAGGAGGGGACTTCAATATAATGTGACGAATGTTTGAGAGAAAGGGTTGTAGCAGAATAACCGAATCTATGCAGATTTTCAGCAATTGGATTGAAGAAATGGAATTAGTAGATCTGCCTTTGGGAGGTGCTTCTTACACTTGGTCAAATATGCAGGATAACCCAACTTTAGCATGGTTGGACAGGTTCCTCATTGATTCACAGTGGGCTGATTGCTTTCATCATACTTCGCAGTTTGTAGCTGCTAATGCTGTTTCTGACCATAATCTGACAATTCTTGGTTCATGTCTAGATTCTTGGGGTCCTATTTCTTTTCGGTTTGAATTGCCTTGGTTGAAGGTCAATGGCTTTCATGACCTTGTTGGTACTTGGTGGAGGGAGGCTACTGTCACGGGATGGAAGGGATACTATTTACTGCAGAAATTGAAATATATAAAAGAGAAGTTGAAGGCTTGGGACATTAATCGGCAGGAGCAAGGAAAACTGGAGGAACAACAGTGGTGGGAGGAGTTGTAGAGTTTGAATCAATTGGAGGAGGAGAGTCCGCTCTCAACGGATCAGCTATTGCGGCAAAAGGAGATAAAAGGATTGTTACGGAGAAAAGCACTGATGGAGGAGATTAAGTGGAAGCAACGTTCTCGTGTATTGTGGGTGAAAAAGGGGGATCAGAATACAGATTTTTCACCATATGGCTAGTGCCAGAAAACGAAAAAATTTCATCCACTCTTTGTTTGATCAGGGGGAACGTATTGAAGGAAATGATGATATTTGTGAAACAATAGTCCATTACTTTAAAAGGCTTTATGAGGCTCCTCAAAGGGTTTTTCCCACCCCTACTTTGCTCCTTTTTAAAGAACTGCATGAGGATTAGAGTCTCCTGATGGATGGTCGATTTGAGGAGGCGGAGGTGAAAGCTATAGTGTGGGAATTGGGAGAGGACAAGGCTTCGGGGCCGGATGTGTTTCCCATTATTTTCTTCAAAACCTTTTGGGAGGTGGTAAAGACGGTTGTCCTTGCTTTTGTTTCGTAGTTCTATGATAGGGGTGTCATCTCTAAGGATCTGGGGGCTGGTTTTATCACACTCATTTCGAAAAAGCCTGGTGCCGTCGCATTGAACGATTTTCGGCCTATCTCCCTTCTTGGTGGTCTTTATAATGTTTTAGCTAACCTTTTGGCAAATCTGCTATAGGTTCTTCCGCACATTATCTCTCCAGTGTAAAGCGCCTGTCTCGAAGGTCAGATTATAGACTCTGTTATAGTGGCTCATGAATGTGTGGATTCCAAATTTATGTTAGGGGAAGTTGGAGTTGTTTGTAAACTTGATTTCCAAAAAGCTTATGACAACGTAAATTGGTCTCTTTTGGACTTTGTTATGGAAGGGATGGGTTTTAGTGGTACATAGAGGAATTGGATGCATTCATGTTTATCGTCAGCTCATGTATCAGTTTTGGTGAATGGTAGTCCGAAAGGATTTTTTAGAATGGGAAAAGGTGTTAGATAGGGGGATCCTTTATCACCATATGTTTATGTCATCATGGCAGAAGCACTTCATCTCATGTTTCAGGTTGTTTCCTCTCAGGGTTGGATTCACGGTTTTCGGATCGGGCAATCTGATATTGTGGTTTCTCATTTGCAGTATGCAGATGACACTGTTCTTTTTCTTCATGTTGATGCGGATGAGCTTATAATGGTCCGGGCTGTTCTCAAATGGTTTTAGATTTGCTCCGGATAGGAAATTAATTTTGAGAAATGTGAATTGATGGGGGTGAATGTGGAGTATAGTCAATATGGGGAGTTGGCGGCGTTGTTGGGGTGTAAAGTAGTTTCTTTTCCTTCTAAGTATCTTGGAATTCCTTTATGTAAAGGCAAGCCTAAAAAGGGGTGTTGGGATGGGATAATTGATAGAATGGAGAGGAGACTTGCGATGTGGAAAGGAAAGCTTCTTATCTATTGGTGGAAGGATTACACTGCTTAAGGCAGTTCTATCTAGTCTGCCAGTTTATCTTCTTAGTGTGTTCAAATGTCCAACAACGACAGTAAATAAAATGGAAGCAATCCAGAGAAAATTCCTGTGGAATGATGATGTTGAGTGACGGAAGTTCCACTTGGTCAGTTGGTCCCAGATTTGTAAACTCAAGCAGCAAGGAGGTCTTAGTGTTCGTCCTATCCGTACATTCAATGAGGCATTGTTGGGAAAGTGGTTATGGAGGCTGGGTGACACTACTAACAGATTATGGAAGGATGTTCTTAGCAAGAAATATCGGCTACTAAGTCAAGGGTGGTGAGTTCCTATTGCAAATAGGAGAGACTCTAGTTTTTGGAAGGGTATTTGTAGCGTGGCACCGTCTTTCGGCCGTCGTATTCGATACAAAGCATATTTTGGAAATGAGATATCATTTTAGCATGATAAATGGATTGGGGTGGCTCCTTTGTCCCGCTCCTTCCCTGTGTTATTTTCTATGGCGGCCTACAAATTAGCTACTGTGAGGATTGTTGACGTTATTAATGACAAAATTGTTTGGGGTCCTATGTTAAGACGAGAGTTGGAGGATTGGATGGTCGACGACTGGGTGACTCTGTTGTCTCTATTGGAGAATACCTATGTGGTTGGTCGAGCTAAGGATCAATGTATTTGGGAGTTGGATCCACATGGTAATTTTTCAATGTTATCTTACTGCAAGGAGTTGTTGAAGTCGGATGTGACTCCGGCAGTTCATCCGAAAATTTGGATAGGAGTATCTCCTTTTAAGGTAAAGGTGTTTAGTTGGATGGCAGGCTGGCAGGCTTGCAAAAAAATTTGACCATTGACAATCTTTGACTACGAAGGATGCTTATCATAAATGTCTGTCCTCTATGTTTGTCCGATGCTGAGTCGGTCAATCACCTTTTTCTCCATTGTCCCGTGTCCTATCAAATATGGGTTCATTTCTTTCAACAACTAGGTATTCAATTTTGTCTTCCTCGTTAGTGGCCCGACTTGCTTAATGAAGAGGTGGTGAAACATGGATCTTCTTTTAGGCGAACTCTTTGGGCAACAATAGTGCAGAGTATCGTGTGGTCCATTTGGCTCGAGCGCAATAGGCGAATTTTTCAAGGTAAAGTAGGTTCTATATCGAACCTTCTAGATCTTATCAAAGTCCGAGTGGCTTGGTGGATGGTTGGGACATCAAAGTACAAAGGCATACGGTGTCAGATGTGTGTAGAGATTGGGCTACAGTTGATTATGTTTCATAGTAGAATCGATCTCGTCCTATAATTTCTTGGTCTCTTGGATTACTGAAATTAAATTGTATGGAAGCTGTCTGCGTGAGATTGGTATGGTAGGTTACTGAGGCATTATTCGTAATGACTCAGGCCACACATGCTTTCTTTTGCTGGCCCTCTCTCTCATGGTTCAGTTATCGAGGCAGAATTGTTTGCAATTTGGAGAGGTATTTTGGAGTTGGCCAAATTAGGAGATGGGGGAGCATTGTCGAAGGGGATTCAAAGGTTGTGGTGGGATGGGCTACAGGCAGTCAGTGCCCATGGCAATATCTAGATAAAATAGAGCTGATTCGGCACCTTTCTACAACACATGATTTTCAATTAATGTGGGCAAATCGGTCTTCCAATACTGCCGCGGACTAACTGGCTCGTTAGGGGGTTTTCCGAACCTCGGAACTTGTTAACTAGTGCCTCTTGGGACAGATGGTTTGTTTGTTTGTCCATTAAGGGTGGCCTATCGGCCATCCTATCCTATGTACAGTTTTGTTTTTGTTAATATAAGTACGTTACCTTTCAAAAAAAAAAAAACAAATGTAGGCCATTCATTCAAATCCTTTTTTTTTTTGGAAAGGTAAAGACTTTTTTTTTTTGAAATGTATTCATTCAAATCTCCTCCACAAGGTGTACATGCCCAAGCTTGGAGATCCTTGCTAATTTGATGCTTTCCAAATCCATCCATGTGGTCCATGATGCCTTACACGCTCAAACCTTGCTAAGAATTCAAAATTCCATGCTTATGTTGACATCCATGTGCCTCCACATAAGGTGGATGATGACGTGGAAATTCGTCTATTCAGCTTCCATGCAACAAATGGGCCTTCTAAAGTAGGCTTTTTTGGTGGCCTAAAACACCATGAAACAAACCTAGGTTCCATATCTCTTTCATTCAGGCTCAGAATTGCATGAAACTGGGTCCATTGGAAAGCTTGCAAGGTCCTCTCTTCACTCCATTGATTTTTGAGTGGAATTGAAGTGCAATTCTTCTATATAATCAAATTGGGCCCCATCATCTTCATATGGGTCTTCATGATTTGATGTGATGGGTGCGTCACCCAAGGCCATTGGGCATCTTAGAAACAAGTCGTCAGAGTCTTCCACCTGATGGCCATAGAGGATGCAACAAATGTCTCCGTCGTGGTCCATTGGCTCAGAATGGGGTCCAAATGGCTCAAAATTGCATGAAACTGGGTCCATTGGAAACCTTGCAAGGCCTTCTCTTCCCGTCCTTGGTTTTTGAGTGGAATTGAAGTGCAATTTCTTCTATGGAGTCAAATTGGGCCCCATCATCTTCATATGGGTATTAATGATTTGATGTGATGGGCGCGTCACCCTAGGCCATTGGTCATCTTCTAAACAAGTCGTCAGAGTTTTCCACCTGATGGCCACAAAGGATGCAACAAATGTCTCTGTCGCAGTCCAACATACCCCTATGACTAAGACCCACCCTGGTTAAGATCTTATTCTTAAGAGCACACCAAACAAAAGCCTGAACCCTTAGGGGGGCAACACCATTCCAAGCCAAGGATCCAATTTGAGAACCACCAGAGTTTCCTCTAGTGACTGAGTTGACTCTGACTTTGACTGAGTACAGCCTCGACGAGTCATTGGTTTAAATATGTTCATCCTCTTCTCCCACAAAAATAGGTAGGTCACCCAACAAAGCTAAGAGTTCCTCCACTCCTTCGTTCAAACTCCCTTCAAGTTCTCATAAATCCTATCTTCCGCCCAACCGCCCCCACCTTAAAAATTCATTAGTCTTGAACTTTAGCAGCCATGTTGATAGGTATTCAAATTTTGCATATCTCCTTTGTTTTTATAAAACAGGACCACCATACTTTTTGCACCACTCATCAAGCATTCTTTTTGAGGTTAAAACTTTGTTGAGCAATCAAGTTAACCAACAGACCCTGCTTTTACCTAGTATAGTACTAACTTCGACAGGATACTATTGGCCTAATCCATCTATGTTTCTTCATCTTTTTCAGGGCTAGGGTTACCTTTGTTTCTGATATTTTGTTCATAATCTTATTTGCTACTCATTCTTTATGAGCTTTAGTTTCAAATTCTGTATTCAAAAGATCTTTAAATAAGTTTCTCACATTATTAATTTCTCCTATTTGGTTTTACTTACAACTTCGTTAGCAAATTTCCATGCTATCTTATAATTCTCCTAATCTTTTTTTATCATTTGCCAAAGCTTGTAAAAAAGATTCATTTCTTCAACCTCTCTCAAACATAGGATGTGCATGATTGCAATTACTATTTCTTGTTCCCAATGTAAGTAATTGTGAGGTTCTTGTCCAACTAGATTAATGTGAGGAACGCGAACATGCAAGGAGGATTTGATGTACTCCACCAGTCTAAACAAGATACAAAATGAGTAGACCTCTTTAAGAAAATAAGGACTTTGAGTATAAAGATGGAACAAAAATTTATATTTTGTTTTAAACTTAGTGACTATACATCATCGTCATTATCATCATCATACATTGATGCAATGGTTGGGTTTTTATTTCAGTTTTACTTTTTCACTCAATCCTATTGAAAATCATGTTCTATTGCTCCTCGGTCTTCCTTGACCCATAAAAAATATTAAAAGAACAAAAACAAGAGGAAATAAAGCCTCATGTTTAGATGAGGAGAAAGTTTTCAGGGAATTCCCTTAAGTAGGGGATTATATTGCTGAGGGATTCTTTTGTATTTTGTTGGTATTCACGAGGAAAAAGGTATGAAAAAAGAAGGAAAGATAGGGGCAATGAAAGAGGAGGTGAAACCAGGCTTCTCCTCCCTCTCAAGGGTTTCTAATTTTGTTGACTTTGGAACTGGAGGGAAAAGTGGGGCCCATTTTTCACTTTTTTATAAATATTGAATAGGGGAATGGAAGTGAATCCTTATTTTCTTTTGCTTTCCCTCCATCCAAATGGACCTTAAATGTAAGCTTAGTTACAAACCTAGTGGATCAACTAGGAACCCACTTGAGTCAACTAAACCCAATCAAATAGACCTGCCTGACGAGTCTTAGTTGAAACTCAATCAACTCAACTTGGTTGACTTGTGACTTGTTCAACTCATATTGGTCTAAATGAGTCACTTAACTAAGGGGAAAAACATCTGCTTATGAAGTTTGAATGTGATTGTAACCTTAATTCCTAATTTAGTTTATGGGCCATATATTTATGAATTGTTAGTGTTTGTTTATATTTTTATGTGTGTTGTTTATGGATAAGGGGTGTTAAAACTTGGGACTAGGAATCAATTCTTGTTTGTAGATTATAACATGTAATTTTGGCTTTTATTTGCACTTGGGGTTGAAATTTCAAAAATTTGATATTTTCTTTTAAAAGTTTTGGTTGTTGATATTGTGGTGACTTGGATAGAGTCAATTTATATTCTTTTTTATGAAAGAGTCATGCAATAGTTGAAATTTCTTTTGGACGAGTCTTGGCTCTTGGTTGGTGAAATATGTATATAAGTGTTGTACACATCTGTATTAAAATATCAAAAATAAATTGATTGACCTGTCGGAACCATGAATATATGTATTGTATATATTTGTAACAAAAATATTTAAAATTAATTAATTGACATGTTGGTTTCTTGGTTGGCTCAACCCAATAATTGGACGAGTCTTAATCTTGGTCCTGATTGGTGAGCTACGAGTGTAAGAATTGTTATGAGGTGCATTGAAATTTCTTTTGGACGAGTCTTGGCTCTTGGTTGGTGAAATATGTATATAACTATTGTACACATCTGTATTAAAATGTCGAAAATTAATTGATTGACCTGTCGGAACCATGAATATATGTATTGTATATATTTGTAACAAAAATATTTAAAATTAATTAATACATGTCTATTGAAAGTTGGGATAAAATAAGTTTGTGATAGATCTGAAATGTAATTTGTCACATGGAAAGCATTTTGTCAAATCCAAACACGAGTTATAGATTTGGCAATCAAATGTATAAATGACACCAATGATAATGGACGAGTTTATGTGGCAATCAAATAAGAAATGTGTGAACTTTTTGTTACATTTTGAAAGAAGAAAATGTGTGCTAACGTTGTAATCATGGAAAATAATGTTATAGTGGTACTAAATCCATGAAGGATTTGACATGTGTATTTTGAAGAGTCTGGCATGGAATCATGTTTGACTTGGTTATGTTCATTTAAAAGAATCCATGAAACATGGGTGATGTGTTGCAGTTTTTATGTCTAAGCATGAAGTAGAGAGACTTGACAAGCTTATTTATTGATTTGTCATAGAATTAGGATGTTATGGTGGGTGCTTCTATTTTTATATCTTTGTTAAAGAAAGGATGCTAGCATACTGTTTCATTATCGTTCTCCTGTTCTTGACAAGCTTATTTATTGGTTTGTCATTGGGTGCTTCTATTTTTATATCTTCGTTGAAGAAAGGATGCTAGCATACAGATTCCATATAGTTTTCCTGTACAGGGGTTAAAATATTGACTGATATGTATCGGTTTTGAGTATGCCAATACGCAGCATATCGTCCATACAATGCCTGTTGCGGCCGAATCACTGCATGCAGTATTGGCTGCATTCAATTGTTTTAATTTAAAAAAACATTTCGACCATTTATCGAGTTTAATCTTGCATTGGGTGTGATTTTAAGAAGGTTTAGAAGCAAGTTCTTCAAGTGTGATGGTATTTATCAATTTCAATCTTTTCCCCTTAAAATTTGACTATTTTGAGTTGTTTTCATTAAATTTTTTTTTTTTTTTGAATTTTTGCTCTAAGATAATCCCAATTTTATTTTTAAAAATAATTTAATGAAATGATATTGAGCACTTATGGAATTGAAGATGTTTTAATGTGATTGATATAGTTTGTAGGGTGGCTGTATGATTTTTCAAGTTTTTTAGAAAAATTAATGAAAGCCGGGTCTTCTAAGATAATTCTCATTTTGGAGTTTCTTGTGGAAAAAAATATAATGAAATGACATACAAATGTTTCTAGAATTAAATGAAGAGCTTTTGATGTGATTGGTAATAGTTTTTAAGGTGTCTGTGCAATTTTTCTAATATTTCAACATTTTTATGAAATTTAGATTTTTTTTTTTATGAAAAATTATTAGTCATAATAGAAGATACATGTCACCATGTGATATTGGAGAACACAAATTTCATATTAGGTGTTTCCTCATATTAGTCTCATATTTTCTAAAATTTTTAGACATTTTTCAAAATTTAAGACATACTTTATTCGTATTGGATTCGACTCTCAAGGGTCTAATACTCCATAAAAATGACATTTATTAACAAAAATATGTTCACAATAGGTTTCCATTTTTCTCTATTTTCTTATATTTTATGTATTTTTTTTCAAAAACTTCATAACACCGCAACGATACGTATTGGTAGTACACCCATATCGGCCTTTACGTATTGGGGGCCAAATTTTAAACCTCTGCTCCTGTATTTATATCAGTATTCTTGTACTGTTTCTAAAAAAAGGGAAAAAAGATAAGATCCTTGGTTTTGGGTTGTTTGAGTTATTTACTACTTTAGTTGCATTTCTCAGTGGATCGGTTTGTTTGTGTGTGGATGTTATATTCACAATCTGTGGTTTGCATGATCAAGATGCAAGTGTTTTTGTGTTTTTAAGAACAGTATGTGCCTCCTATTTTGTTTATTTATTTATTTTGTACTTAAATCTGATTCCTTGTTGCATTCAGAAATTCTCCTTGCGAAAACCGGTGGTTTTTCATATATATATATATATATATATATTCACTTTTAATAGTTTGTAGTTTACAAGTCAAGTCAATATAGAATACACTGATGGTTTTCTCCAGTCATTAGCTATTAAGTGTAGTTTTCTTTCGCCTATGAATTCTGTAATTGGAATACAATATTACTTATGTCATTTTCTGATCTTGAACCTTTGGTCCATAATCTAATGCATGATAATCTGCATCTGATATTTCTTCATTCATACTCTCTAGATTGAAGAATCAAAGGAAGGCACTGCACAATCTGCAATGCATTTACCTCAACAGATGCAAGCAGGCATGGGCTCAAGCTCTGATGGCCATGGGACTGTGTCTTCTGAAGGTGTATCCCATGGTCATCCATCCGGCAGAACGAGTTCTGTGCCACAGACTTCTGGGGGATTTCAACCTGCTTCACCTGTAGTTTTTGTTTCTGCACTGCCGCCTCCGTCCTCAGTGAACCAGTCACAAGTTGCTGTAATGCAACCTGCTTTTGTCCTTATGCCATCATTTAGTGGCCCTTCAGAAAGTGTTACTTCTTCAACACCATTGCCTCAAATGGAAGCAGCACATTTCAGATTGGATGGCCAACCGGCTTATTTATTTCAAGTTCAAGGTGCAGCTGGCACCCTTTTCTTTGTTTCCATATGTAGCATGGATAAGATTTGAAGTGCCCTCCTGTCCTTTTAGTTATTATTATTATTACTATTATTTATTGACTTGACTCATTGGATCACTATAGTTCTTGTTGGAAAATAAGAATAAAAAGAACTGCCCACATGGGTGTAGCTCAACTGGTTAACCTCCCGTCTTAGGAAGCAGGAGGTGCCAAGTTCGAGCCCCCATGGCCTAACCTGGTGTACCCTAAGGGCAGTGGGTATCACCCGTGGGGTTTTATGCTGGGTTTCCTGCTGTTTCCCACACGTAAATTCAAAATAAAAATAAAAATTATACAAACTTTTTCATTCTTTACAGCTTGATTTTATGATAGAGCAACAAATTATAAGAACTGCAATAGGGAGATTCCATTAGTCTCCTTATTAAGATTGAATATTGACTTTTTGTTTGCAGCTAATTCTTCTGGAAATCACCTGTCTGATACCTCTCCAACCACTACTTTCTCTCAATCTCCATTGGCTGCAGTGGCTAATACCGGCGAAGTAGTTAAGCCGATGGATCATACTCCTGCAATGCCTCAGGGAGCTCAGAAAGTAAATCCCTTCCAACCAGCGTCTCAGTCAATAAAGGATCATAGCTCCATTCCATCTGCAGTTCAAATGACATTGAGTAACACCCCCAGTGTGCATCAACCTATACAAGCCATGAATTTTGTACCACCTTCTTCGCTTTATTCTAACCACAATGACATTGCTAAAAATATTCAGAAACTTTTACAGCAAAGGCATTCTGACCATGCTAACTGGACTACTCCTCCTATTAATTACATGACAGAACCTTTAACTTGCCAAATGTGCAAGGTTTCAATCACTGATGTAGAAAGTTTACTTGTTTGCGATGCCTGCGAGAAAGGAGTCCACTTGAAATGCCTTCAGTCATACCATATTAAAGGAATTCCCAAAGGTGACTGGCACTGTCCCAAGTGCTTGATGACAAGCAATGGAAGGCCCTTGCCCCCAAAATATGGTCGTGTTACAAGGAATGTGCGTTCCACAAAGGTATCCTCAAACAACAGTGGAGTTGAGGATTTTGCGGAGAAGATGGACAATCCTGTTCAAAAGGTGAATCATCAGAAAACAACAGATAATAAGTCTAGTTTTCTGAAGCCCACCCACACTGTTACTACAGGGCCTACAGGCAATAACAACATGGAGCCTGGGCTGGATCAGAAAAACCCAAATGCGAGAGATGGTGTGGATTTGCCAGCAGTGAAAATGGAAGATGAGCCTTCCCATGGATTTCACTCAGATTGCCCCGTGGAAAAGACAGGGTACACCTGTGCTCCTGCTGGTACAGTCAATGAAAGTGGTGCTCAGCACATTCAAAGCAAAGAATCTTCACCGTGTCATACAGATCGATTAGTTTCTGCACCTGAGTCACAGCCAGATGTTGAATTGAGACACCCCTGTCCTAATGAACAGTCTGACACTGGTGGTGTTTATCTCCATCAACCTCAGGCCTCAAGTAACTCACCAGAATCTGACAAACCACAAGTTGTAACTTGTGTTGAAGTTTCTAAAAATCAACTACATGATAGTGATCAGAGTGCATTTGAGGAATTTAACAGACCTGATGATGTAAGGGAGCATTCTGAATGCAAACCAGCAAGCAATATAAAGGAGGATGACCAAGTTGTCCGGGTCATTTCTAATACTTCTGAAAATGGAATTCAAGCTGGAGGTGGTGGTAGGTCTTCGTTAAATAGCTTCCATGGGGTGGATTGGATTGGTGATGCTCTCCAAATTGTTGATGATAAAACATACTATTCATCTTGTTGCATTAATGGGGCTGCGTACAAGCTGCAAGATCATGCCCTTTGTTCTAACAATGGAAACCTTTCACCGGTGAAACTTGAGGCAAGTCATTGGTTAACTCTTTTTTTTACTATTGTTTTTTGAAAGATAAATCATTAGTAATCGGTTTCCAAAAAAATCTGGTACATATTGATTGGTTGTAACTAATTTAATTCATTCTAAATCACTCTATGCTTCTTATTGCCTAAAAGAAATTGAATTTATAGTTTGTTTTTCTAGGTGCTGGAGGTCTGTAATTTAGTACAGGTTAAGCACATTTACTTCTGGGTCTGAAATTTATGACAGTGCTAGCCCATTGGGTTGCATGATTGAACTGCTGCACCAGATGGTTCAGGCCGAGTCATTTGATCAATGGTATGACAGGTCGAAACAAGGTTAAAATGATTCGAGAACAGAATAAAAATAATATGTTAAAAAAAATTAAAAATTCAGACATCACGTTAAATAATTGCAACTGCTAGCTTTGACCAATCTTGAAAGATTTGACCTTTTTGGATGGCTTTAACCAGTCTGATTGGCTTGGATCTAGCCAGAATGAAATGCTTATTTAGTTCTGAAGGAATGGTCTGGTTTGCTTTTCAAAATGCTGCTCACAAGCTTGGTCTGTTACAACCATAGATGGCATGTTGTCACTCTGCAGGTTTGGTCCGGCCTGAATATAATCTTGTAGCACTTAGGCTGTAGCCTGGCCCATTTATGATTCATTCCTGAATATTATGGCTTGAGGGAATCTCATCATGTGGCCAGCCTGGCTGGGCATATCTCTTATGAAAGTCAAAAGGATCATTTGAGTCAATTGACATTGCTAGTTCCAGACATCATTTCTGCTCCTTCGTGCAATTGTAATATTCTAGTATTTTTTCCCTCAAAGAATCTGTTTGTGCACTTTGCAGGTTTTATGGGAGGATAATAAAAATGGGTCAAAGTGGGCTATTGTGAATCAATGCTACTTTCCAAGTGATCTACCTGAAGTTGTTGGGAGACCGTCTACACCTGAAAACAATGAGGTGAGTGTTGAGCTACTAGTTATAAACATAAAGGCATATAGAGATACTTAAGTATGTCTATGGGATTGATTGAGATGAACAAATAGACAGATATACATCAATATTTTAATGATATTTAAATTTCAGTCAATGTGTTTAACTTGCCAAGTTCTGGTTCATAGATGGTTTCCTATTTCGTTGACATTTTTAATGAACATGGAACTGAAGGTACATATCTACTTCATTAGTAAATTTTGGTTGATGAATTGCATTGAGATATCATTTGATCTATTTAAGTCTTAACATTTTCTAACATTGAATTATAATTTAAATTTTTGACAAGTCTTTAGGACAGTTTGTAGTATTGTTGGAATCAATGTTTGCCAAAATCGTACGAGTCACGAGTTGACTCGTACAATTCGACTCGACTCGGAAGCTTGACGATTCAAATCGCTGAAAAAATCGTTTTTTGCCCAAAATTGTGTGATTGATTTGAGAGTCAACCCACATAATCATAGACGCGTGTGATGCTATGGAGAAAGGAAGAAGGAAGAAGAAGAAAAAGGAGGAAGAAATGAAGAAGAAAAAGGCGAGAAAGATGAGGAAGAGGCGAAGAACATACCAAAGAGAAAGGAGAGACCAGTGTTTTTCGTTTCTCCCTTTCTTTCTTCCTTTGACCCTCCATTTTGTGCTTTCACATCCCTTCATTTTCTTCTTCTTTCCCTTTGTTTTCTTCTTCATTCATGTCTCTGGTATTCTCGAGAACATCTTCTCTCTTGGATTCACGTGCCAATTTTTTCTCATATGGTTGAGATATTACATTTAATAAACAATTGGTGTCAACTCTTACTTTAGATATTTTATTACTCTTTTTAATTAAATACCCTTTTCTTGTTTTTCACATATTATTTTTCTTATTTTAATTTTTTTGCCAATCTTTTTCTGTTCTTACTAAAAAACCTCTTTTTTTTTCCTTTCAATCTTTGGTATCTATTTAAAATAAATAAATAAAAAGCTCTAAAAATGATTTTTTTACTTTTTAGAATTTTTTTATTTGATGAATGCTATTTAGCTTTATTTAAATATCTTTCATTTGTTTGTTGATTTCTTAAATTTATCAATACTTAATATTTATATTTAAATTTCATATTAATATATTTTTGTGTCTTTTTTTTTTTTGGGATAGTTATTTACGATGGATGATTAAAAAACTCGAAATTTTTTCATTTTTTAAAATTAAATGTCTTTGATTTATTTGTTGATTTTTTAAATTTATCGGTACTTAATATTTATATTTTAATCTCATGTTAATATATTTCTTTTTTATTGGATTTTTTTGGGATTTTGGAATTTGGATAATCAAAATTGATGAATTATGATGATCTGGAATAGAAAAACTTGACTTCTAATGCATTTTGATTTAATTTTGCATTGGTACATTTTGTCATATACTTATGTATTTGCATATTTACTTATATATTGTGAGAAATTGAAAAACATCTTATTATTCTATGTCATATTATATGTAATTATACTATAAATAATACTTTTAGAAAAAACACTATGAATCTTACGATTCTATGTTTTTTTATCAACGATTCACGATTCGCACCCTTAGACTGATTTCCGATACGATTCGAGTTTGACAACATTTGTTGGAATCACAAAAGTTGTGTGTTGCAGTTGTGTACCAATTCAGTAATCTGCCATGGTTTGGTCTCGGCCTCTCCAAGTAGTCTATGTATTGGCTACTATTACATTATTGTTGTTGTTGTCATTATTGTGATTTGAAAGAAACCTAAAATGTTAGTAGTGCATGGAAAAATAATCTTGTGGCGGCATAATCATTATATTTGCTTCAAGCAGCTGATTGGCATGTGAATGCATGAGCATGATTTTCAACATGTACTTTGAGTTAGTACAACAACAAATGTTTGATGCTATTTTTCATTTTACGCATGCTTTGCTTTCGGTATTCGTGGTTGGATGAACGTGGGGTTTGTGGAATAGGATTATGTTCCAACAGTTAATAATCAGTTTGGAAACTTGATTTTATTGGGTTAGTGATTGACCTTTGTCTAGGTTCTATTTTATTGTCATTACCAAAAAATACATATGGTATCTAAGATTCTTTGCTTGTTAAAAAATGGTCAAGACTTGTTTAAATAGGCTTCACAACACAACATAGACTTCTAGTTTTGAACTTGCTTGTTAAGAATAGATCTCAAAAAATAGCAACAAAGGACTCTCCCAAAATTAGGTGGAATTTGAGAGAAGAAAGGCAAAATAATGAAAGACAAGGTGCTTAGTAATGGAGAGTGGTATGATGATTCGAATCCTAATGACAGGTAGCTTAGGATGTTTTGACTCATTAAAGATATAACCAAAGAGGTTTTCAGTGAAACTAATGGAACTAGAATAGACTTGTGGAAGGACACATGGTGGTGGGCCAATGAGGTAGAAAGAGCTATACATGAGAAAAAAATAATTTGAGATATGATAGAAATCTAGGAATATAGTGAATTTGGAAAATTACAAGTTAGCATGAAAAGCTGTTAACAAAGCTTTAAGTAAAGCCAAATATGAAGCTTTTGATGATTTGTATGCCAAATTGGAAAGAAAGGAAGGGGAGAAAAGAATTTATATTCTCGCTAAGGCGCGGGAGCGGTGGAGATCTTGTGATGCGGAGCACCACACGAGTTTCCATATTTAGCAAGTTTTTATATTTAGATTTAGGATTTTCAGCTTTTCATGATTGTATTTTTTCTTTCATTTATTTGTTTAGTCCAATAGTTGATTTTGTTTGGGGAAATTTAGTGATTTTACATGTAATTAGGGCTTTCTAATCATTGGGGATAGTTTGGTGTTTGTTTATTTGAGGGTATTTTAGTATTTTTCATATTTTTAAGTCATTATATATGTGATGTAACCCCTCCATACGGGATGAACACTTAATGATGAATGAAATTGAAGTTTTCTTCTGCTACTTGTGCGACGAAAATAATTTGGGAGTGATTCCTTTGGCGTGAAGCCTAGTGTGAGGCTACCATCCTTCCATCTCTAGGTATTATCCATCCTCTTCTATCCCCTTCCTTTTTGTTCCATTTATTTAAGTCCTAGATATCTAAGTATACCCTGCTTAAGTCTTTATTTTAATTACCGTTCCCACAAGCCTCCCATCCTGTAGCCGTGACCATCCTTCGACAGTTTGACCCGATAATCCTTGGGATTGATTAAATTCTTTGCATTTTCATGATTATTTGTGGTAAATTTCTATATTAATTAATTGCATTTATTAATTGGTATTTAATTTCAGCCTATTTTAGTTTTAGGGTGTATTATTTTCATCCCTTTCAATTTTTAGAGAACCAAATTAGGCATTTAGGGTTACCCTATATCTTGTCTTGCATCATCTTGAGCACATGAGATGCATTAAGGAAGATAACCAAAGGGTTTTAGTGAAAGATGAAATTTGGGAAATGTGAAAAACTTACTTTAAAAGATTTCTTGAACACTCAATTTGAAGATGGAGGTAATATGGAAGGAGAGGCAAATGAAGGGATGGTAAAAAATAACAAAAGCAGAAGTGAATCAAGCCTTGAAAGAGATGAAGAAGAATAGAGTGTTAGGACCTGATGGCACTCCAATCGAAATTTGTTCCATTTTAGGTGAGAGTGGAGTGTGTTGGTTGACTCGATTATTCAACAAAATTTTAACTTAAAAAGGGATTCCTGATGAGTGGCACAAGAGCACATAGTCCCCTTTTAAAAAATAAAGAGAGATATTCAAAGCTACGCCAATTACCGAGTGATCAAACTCGTGCCACAAAATGAAACTTTGGGAATGGGTGAAGGGTTGCCTGAGGCTAAATTCAAATATATCTGAAAATCAATTTGAGTTTATGTCGAGTAGGTCAACAACAAAAGCTATTTTTTTCTAAGACAACTTATAGAGAAATTTAGGAGAAGAGGGAGAACCTTATGATCTTTATTGACCTAGAAAAGGCCTATGAGAGTACCAAGGAAACAAATTTGGAGAACCTTGAGAAATAAATACATCTCCAACGACTATATTGAGATTATTCAAGATATGTACGACGGTGCAAGTACTAACGTTAAATCGTTTGGGGTGAGACAACAGTTCCCTATTAGTGTAGGACTCCTTCATGGATCTACTTTAAGCCTATACTTATTCGCACTAATCATGGACGATTTAACATCAAGAATCCAAGATGAAGTGCCTTGGCGTATGCTTTTTATAGATGATATAGTATTAATTAGTGAGACGAAACAATAACTCCATGCAATGCTATATTTGTGGAGGAGTACATTGGAGTTAAATCGTTTGAAAATTAGTAGAACTATAACAGAATACATAGAATGTAACTTTAGTGGGTTTGACGATAGTGGGGTAACTTGGTAAAAATAGGAAACAACTTCGTTGCACATTGTGATAAATTTAGGTACTTGGGGTTCTATGATAGAATCTCAAGGAGGTTTCAACTTAGATGTTACGAATAGGATAAGAGCGTAGTAGGCAAAATATAGACAAACTAGCGGGAGTCTTGTGCGATAAAAGAGTCCCCCTTTGCTTAAAAGGGAAATTTTATAAAACAATTATTAGATTTATAATGCGATGGACTAGAGTGTTAGGTTATGAAAAAAAGGGCAAATAAACAAAGTTAGGACAACTGCTCTGTTGGATGAGTGGTTTAGCCCATAAGGATTGAGTTAGAAAGGAACACATTTGGGATAGTTTATAGATAGTTTCGATAGATAACAAGTTTAGAGAAACTCGTTTGAGGTGGTTTGTTCATGTTAGTAGAAGACCAAATATAATCTTAGTGTACAGAGTTGAGAGGCTATGGCTAGAAGGCACTAGGAGGAGAAGGAGATCTTTGAAAACATGGAGGGAAAGGATAAAAAGGACATGTTAGACTGTAAAGTAACTGATGGTGTGGTTTATGATAGTGTCAATTGGAGAAGAACTTAGAAAGCTGATCCCAAATAGATGGGATACTAGCTGATGATGATGCCTTGTTTAAATGGGCCCTTCTTTTTATTTTAAGATAGTAACATTTTATTGAGTAACACTCTTTTTCTCATTTGATGCTTTTGTGTTTGCCCATTCCTTAATGTTTTGCTTTGTCGGTCATCTTGCTTTACTTGGAACCGTCATTTAGGAATTGGGTTATGCATCCCTGGAGCAAACCATCTTAACTTTGATGATTTTTCCATGCCTTTTTCTTGTATGTTTTAATTATTGTTAACTACCATGCTTTTTGTTGGAGATTTTGTTTATTCTTCTGCTACATATTTTGAAGGTTGTATTTTGTGGGTATAGGTGTACGGATCTAATCATCAAAGTACCATAATGGTGGGCTCAATTCACAGCCCATGTGAAGTCCTACCTCCTGACAAGTTTAAGGAAGAAAGCGAAAGGCGGACTAGCACAGGAAATGGGGCTAACTATGGGTTCCATCCAATTTTTCTATGCAAGTACGCATTTACTTCTAAGCATTTCATTCAACTTACTACACTCGCTTGGTAACTACATTGCTAGAAAGGTTGTATTGACAATGGTTACAAGTCAGTCCTATAATTGCAGAACAATTCCAATCTCATCTAATAAACCTTCAGTTACCTCTATAAAGAAAAACAAAACTACTTATTACTCAAATCTCTTTTATAGTTCAATTACAGCCTGACAACTTGTCGCTGTATGCCATAGATGTGGTGATCCAGAGGCTATGTTTGGTTTCAAGAAGGGTGGGAATAGAATTGAATGAAATGGATGAATTTGGGCTTGGGCCAGCTCTAAGTTCATCCTGCCCATTCCATTTCATTCTCACTATACCTAAAACCTAATGGACCCATTTTCTTTAGATTTTATATGAGAAATGAACATATCCAGGTGAGCAATGTGTACAATATGAGACCCATTTATTTTGCTAATCCCCAGCCTACCTGTTGCCAAAACTTTCAAATTAGATCATAGTGATTACTGTAGGTGATGATCTTCAGCCCCAAGACAAACAATGGGATTACTGCATGAGATGTTATGATGCAGTAGTAATATGACCTCAATCAGGAAGGTGGAATTAGTTGCAATTCATTTGTAATAGTTTCGATCTCACCATGATCTGAACAAGTGAACAACCACTCTTCCTTATTTATATTCCAGAAATGGTATATAGAGCTAATTGTTGGGAAACTAAGAAATGACATAAAGCAAAGTACACATGGCTGAAATGCATATGCTAAGAAGGGTGTGAGTAATAAGGATAGGTTTGTGGTAAATAAGACAATCTAATAGAAGAAAATGAAGGGATGTCATCTAAGAAGGTTTGCACATTAACCAGACACGAAGGAGTACTATAGTTACCAAGAGAAAAAGGCCAAAAAGGGCTTAGAATAAAGGTAATTAGCTGTCCCATTTTAGATTTTCAGCTGACAAAAACGGCTAAGAAGTTTTGAACATTAACCAGACACAAAGGAGTTACTCTAGTTACCAAGAGAAGGCCAAAATCTGCTGTTGTTGAAGGTCATTAAATTTTGGATGCGGTCATTACTGCTCATGAGTATATTGATTCCCACCATAAGTCTCGGTGAAAAGGAATAATTTGTAAGCTTGACCTGGAAAAAGCTTATGATATGGTGGATTGACACTTCCTTCATTTTGTTCTTTCCAGTATGGGTTTCAGTCGGAGATGGTGCATATGGACTTGTGAGTGCATGTAATCTACTCACTTCTTCATCCTCATCAATGGCTCCTCTAAAGGTTTTTTCAAGAGCTCCAGGGGTATTCGTCAGGGTGACCCTCTCTCTCCTGCTCTTTTTATCATGGTTGCAGAGACTCTGAGCCTTCTCCTCACTAAAGATGCTGACTTCTCCTTATTCATGGCTTCCGCATTGGTGATTCTTTGTCGTAAGTGCACCATCTTCAGTATGTGGACGATACCATCATTTTTTGTGACGCTATCATGGAGTCTATTATGAATCTTCGCTCTCTGCTCAGATGGTTTGAATTATTATCCTCCCTTTGGATCAACTATCTAAAGAGTGAAATTTTTGGCATCAATTTGGATGACAATAAGATTGGATTATTTTCCGAGATATTGGGGAGTGTTTCATCAACTCTTCCTTCTTATTTGGGGGTTCCTCTTTTCATTGGCTTTGCTGGGTATTCTCAGCGGGAGTCCATCACCCACAAATTCAGCAAGCGTCTCGCTTCCCGGAAAGGAAAATATTTGTCCTTCGGTGGCAGGACCACTCTCCTTAAGGCAGTTTTTTCTGCTCTCCCAATCTACTTCCTTTCTGCTTTCAGATGCCCAAGTAAAATTGTCCTCTCTTTGGAGAAAATCATGAGGAATTTTTTGTGGGGCGACCAGGAGGATAGGAGTGTGAGTTGGGAGCAAGTGTGTCTTCCTATTGGTGTTGGTGGCCTTGGAGTGCGGTCTATTAAGGAATTTAATGTTGCTTTCCTCTCTAAGTGGATTTGGCGGTTAGGCTCTGAGGGTAATTACCCTTGGAAGACTATTCTAATCCAGAAATACAGGCTAGGAAACGTTGGATGGGACATCAATCCTTTTCCCTGTAGAGCGTCAGGAATGTGGAGAGCTATTGCTGCTTGTGTTGATGAGTTTAAAGAAGGGATCAGATTTAAGGTAGGGTGCGGTAACATAGTTAAGTTCTGGACTGATCCCTGGTGTATCAATACTCCTTTGGCATCCCGATTTCCTTCCCTTTACCTTCTATCCCAGTTTCCAGCTGGGGACATTACTGACTTCTACTCCATTTGCAGTGAACAGATTGTTTGGGACCTCTCTATTAGGCGCAACCTCTCTGACTTAGAGATTGATGACTTTTCATAGTTGCTTCATGTCGTTTCTTCCTACAGGATCCGAAGATCTTTTGAGGATTGTCTTGAGTGGTGGCAGGACTCGACTGGGATCTTCTCTGTCAAGTTCTTCAATTGGAGCAATCGGGTGGCTCGTCCAACAATTGTCAACCCTGCTATGTGGACATCAAAAGCTCTGCCTCGTGCTATTTGTTTTCTTTGGATGACCGGCTTGGGAAAAATTTTGACTCAAGAAAACTTGCGCAAAAGAGGAAGAATCGTTGTCAGTGCTTGCCTTTTTTGCTTGTAGGTCTCGGAGGAGACCAATCACCTTCTTATCCACTGTCCTTTCCCCTATGCTGTTTGGAACTATGTTTTGGATAAGTTTGGTGTGCTATGGCTAATGCCTTCTTCGGTAGCGAAGTTATCTTATGCTTGGGATATTGTGTCGGTCTCCCCAAAATGCTCTTTATTGTGGCGTCTGGCGCTCTTTGCCATAGTTTGGAGCTTATGGTGGGAACATAACAATAAAATCTTTAACAATCGTGCCAAGTCAAGTGAAGCAGTTTCGAGAAGAGTTTTCAACAGGTGTGCCTCTTGGGCTACCTTTACTATGGAATTCAGGAATATTTCGATGAATGACCTCTTACAAGCTTGGAAAGAATGTATTGATTTAGTTTATGCTCTCTTCTTTTTTTGCCTAGTGTTGTAAGCGTTTTTTGAGGGTGTATTTGGGTTGCGGGCTGGTTGTTTCTTTGTTTTTGCTTCTTTTGCCTTATGTATTTGCACCACTGGTGCCTTTTTATTAGTATATTAACCATTCAAAAAAAGAGAAGAAGACCAAAAATGGCTTAGAATGAAGGTAATTAGCAGTACCATTTTAGATTTTCACCTGACAAAATTATCCCTAAGAAAGAAAAAATAGTAGAATCACAAAGCTATCTCTAGATATGCCAAGGCACTGCCATTTAGAAAAAACCTTATGGGTCATGGAATCCTTATTTAAACACTCTTCCATCTGAATATTGGTGCTGAAGATATAATTGTTAGAAGGAAAATAGGGAAAATGAAGAAAATAATGGAAGAGAAGGGAAGAAAAGAGAGAAATTCTCTATGTTGTATTTCTTGTTATTCAAAGAAAGATGATATATGTATATATAAAATACAATAAGCCAATCAAGGTGGCAAAAAAGAAAGAAGCATGATTTGCAATCAATTACAACCGTAAGCCAACTATAGAATATAACATGTGAAAAATGCATGCACAATTTCTACAATATTTATAACACTCCCCCTCAAGCTGGTGCAAAGATGCTGATTAAGGCCTGCTTGCTCTAGACATTATTAAGTTGTGGTTGAGAGATGACCTTTGTAAACATATCAGCAAGTTGATCATTGGATTGCAAATAAGGAGACATGATGGCAAAGAAAGTGACAATCAACTTCGATATGCTTCATTTGCTCATGGAACATAGGGTCTGATGCAATGTGGATGGCAGTCTGATTATCATAAAACATTAGTGTTGGTTCAAAGGAGGCAAAACCCAGTTTGGCAAGAAATTGCTGGTACGATAGTAATTCACAGGCAGTATTGGCCATGGTAGCATTCGCACTAGAGCGAGCAACAACCGTATGTTTCTTGCTACGCCAAGTGATCAAATGAGATCCCAAGAAAATGCAATATCCTGTGGTCGAGTGATGGTTGTGTAGGAGACTCAACCCAATCAACATCTGAGTAACTGCGAATGGCCATTTTGGACTGATGAGTATGGAATAATCCTTTTCCAAGGTGAGCCTTAAGATAATGGAGGATAAAAAAAAAACAGCTTGAAGATGGGCATCACGTGGGGCATCCATAAATTGACTTGCTACTCCAACAACATGGATAAATCGGGTCTAGTGATGATCAAATAAATAAGTTTACCCACTAACTTCTGATAAAATCATGGGTCATCTAGGGGGTCCCATCTAAAACAAAAAACTTAGTATTAACATCAAGAGGAGTATTTACTGTCGTGCATCTCAAATATCCTGCATTCTGTAAGAGATCTAGGGCATATTTTCTTTGAAAGAGAAAAAGTCCCTTAGGGGAACGAGCAACCTCAATACTGAGAAAATATCTGAGTTGCCCTAAATCTTTGATATCAAAGGTGGTCTTTTAATGCATCAATAAATTGGACATTATTCCAAGTGAGCACAAGATCATCAACATAAACAACTAACATCATTACAATAGAGTTGGCACAATAGACAAATACAAAATGATATGATTGACAATGAGAAAAGCCATATGTCAATAAGGCATTGCTGAATTTATCAAACCATGCTCGTGGAGATTTCTTGAGGCCATAGATAGCCTTTTTAAGTTTGTAGACCAACCCTTGCTCCCCCTATTTCACAAACCCGGGAGGAGGAAGCATGTAAACCTCTTCTTTTAAGTCACCGTGAAGAAAAACATTCTTGAGATCTAGCTAATGAAGAGGCTATTGATGTGTGGTAGCGATAGATATCAATCAAGATCTGAACAAATGTGATTTTGGTTAAGGAGAGAGTCTCTTGATAATCAAGCCTATATGGCTATAAGAATTATGCTATCTAACATGAATATGTACATCACCAAAAGACAGACAAAAAGGAAGACAAAGTTGTAGTTTCAGTATGATTTTGAAGGCTACAAAGTTATAAAAACCTATTGTCCAAAAAGCTCTGCGGCGGTTGGGAGAAATAACTGCTTTTCCACGAAGGGGGAGGGGAGATGTAGATTTCGGAATCGACGAAGTTGAATGACGGATTTCTGACCATCAAGTTAACGATGGTGCAGTGGTGGAAAGAAAGCTTATCAGTTTTTGTGGGAAATATACCCTATTGGGGGGCAGGAGATCTTGTTCGAGTCTTTGGAGTTGTAGGTGTCATTTACGATAGTTTTGTGCCTCTGGATAGGAGAACTGGGAAATAGAAGAATTTTGCGTTCGTACACTTCAAAACGGAGAAGGAAATGACAAATGCGATTAATCCTTGGATGGTAAGGAGTTTGATGGCCAGCGAATACAAGTTAATAAGGCTCGTTTTGGTCCAGAGTCTAGAAAGTTTGGTTGTCGAGATGATGGTAAGGCTACGCAATCTAGTCCAAACTTATTGCAGAAAGCTGATTTTGGTGTGAGTACCAAACCTCAACCGTTTTATAACACAGTGTCTCATCCCAGTGAGAATCTTCTACAAGTTAATGAGGCTTTTGTGGAGTTAAATAAAGAACATTTATCTCGTACCTGGATTGTGGTGGCTTGCCGCTCAAATTTTTCCGCACATGAGATGCAAGCCTGGATTCTGCTGAGGTGGGTTTTCGGTTTGAGCATTTCGGTTCGTTGGTTGTCTCCTCTCCTTTTTTGGATTGTTCTTGCAACTGAGATGGTCCCCTCAAATAGGCTTGGTAGTGGATTGGGTTCGGATTTTCGGTGTTCACCTACATGTCTGGAGGAAGGATATGATGTGTCAATTAGGAGCACCGCTAGGGGTTGTTGAAGTGGTGGATGACCGTTGTATACAAATGGAGGTGGTGGAGTTTCTATGTTTGAAAATTGTTCGGCCATGTGTAGATGTTGTGCCACAAACTCTATGGTTGGATGTAGGGGATCTTCGATATCGGTTGTGGACGGAGGTAGAGTCGAGACCATCATTGTCAATGGAGGAGATAGTGGCGCACGGTGCTTCGGTGGAAGGGCGTTGTCATCTAATGGGTTACGGGGGGCAGAGTCGTCTTCATGGGGGTTCTTTTGGCGGTGACGGCTCTGTCTTAAATCAGGACTGATCTTCAGCAGGTTTTACCTTATTTATGCACATTATCATTTATTTTGGAGATGGTGATATGCCGTACGACCTTTATAGTTTGCAAAAATGAGCCACTTACCAACTGTGCTTTAGCCTTGTTTCTCACCTTTATAGGGTCAACTGTGAATTATCAATATACTCACCTGAATCACTTTAGATACTTTGTTGGCATAGCCAATAACTAAGATGTGGTTTGGTTTTATTAATGAAGTGAACAAGGAACACAAAATTTAGCATGAATTATAACATTGCTCAGATGTTCCACTACTGCTCTCTTCTAAATTATCTCAGCATTGGAATGACCTTTTTGCTGCAGTCTTATTAGAAACCTTTGGACCAAAATGTATGCTTCTGTAACTGCTGAGATTACAATATGATCTTTCTCTCTCTCTCTCCAACTAAAGATGAATAAATGTCAGTGAATTGTCATATGACTGTGTACCTTATTCGATTTTTTTTTTTTTGATGTTAAACTGTGCTGAATGTGAACTGTGTACCTTATAAAGATAGCAAGTTGTGAATTGCAATTCCATTTCATGATTTATGTTAAATATTGGTCACAGCTCTGGCATGGCAACCAGGAATTTTACATGTCTAACGATATGCAGTTCAGATATGAGACATCTGTGTTTTAAGAATGCAGATTTGGTTGACATTTGTCTCTGTTTCATTCCTCACATTTTTTAAAATGAGAATTTTGCTTTAATGCAGATGGTTTTATGATGAAACGAAAGGCCTTCTCCAACATGTTGCCTACTAATCTTGTGCTTGTTCTTCCATAAGAACTATGTGCCAGTGTCCATTCTTGGCAAATGATCAATTCTCTAACATCAGGTATTATTAGCTGCTCTGACTAGATTTGACAACATAATTTTCTCTATTTTCTAATGCTGCCAGCATATTTAACTGAGACTTAAGTTGAAAGTCATGAATTTTTGTGGCACCCCGCCCTCTTCCCAATGCTTAAAATCAGAGTATTTTTTTTTTTTTGACTAATACAATAGAGAAAAAAAGGGACGGAGACGGCCATGATGCGAGTCGATCCCGAATTCAAAGACTCGCGACTGACCCAATACAGTGTGTGTGCATAAACTTCTGTCTATGATAATCTTTACACACTTAGAACAATCAGCGGAAATTACATCATATTTATCCAAGATCTATATGAATAGCAAAGTATGGAGTCTCTTATGAGTCAATATGTCAAACCAACGACAAAGTAAATGAGTCCAGGAGTTATAATTATTACATTCCCAAAATATTATTCCTGCAAAATACATCTCATCTATGATCAAAATAAACTAGATCAAAATATCATTTCTTCTTATCCAACTGTTCACGCTCTACTGCCACTTGGTTCGGCTCCGTTTCCTTGAGCTGCATTATCATCTGTAGGGGAAATGGGCTTAGTCAACGCACCTAGTAGGTAAATCCGATCAAAAGGGGAGAGAGAAGGGAGGGGGGGTGGTGCACATGAGTGTTATAATCATTATATCATATACTTGTATAAAAAGCATACATACATAATTCTCCATTTAAAAATCATAAGATAAAGAATCATACATATCACAAGTCATGATTAATAAAGAAGAATCATAAACATAATCATCTCATATAATTAGGATCACATACATCTAGCCATTATTAACATGAATGCTATGCCATGTATGTCATGACCCATGCTTTCCCTTCTTGATTCCATACTCAATCACAAATCATTCTCATTCAATGGTTCATATATTGGCCAAACATGTATCCACAGCATCTCCGGGGGCAACCGACAGGGTGTTGTACCCTATACTAACGTTTAACCGGGACTAACCGGGGGAGTGTCAATCTCCTATACGCCTGCGCAGGTTTCGGGACTTCTCTGACCCTCGAGCTCTTATGGCCCAATTTAATGCCTTTTTCTTTGTAACCAATGGACGTGGCCAATTCATAACAGTTTATTTAATCAGTTCAATAATCATTTCATATGCAAACCCACGGCTGGTTCTAGCTAATGTAAGTCCCATCCCATGCCATATGCATGAGGTATGTGTATGTAAGATGCCAAGTCCATTCCATTTGTATTTCCTCAATTCTTTCCAAAACATGGTATCATATAATCAAGGATTACTTTAATCAAAATCATATATTATCATTTACTTAGTCAAGACCACATGCTTAACCAAATATATATATATATATATATATATATATAACATTTAGATTACATCACCAAACATCTCATCAATACATGATATCATATATTCAAGGATTACTTAATCAAAATCCACATACTATCATCTGCATAATCAAGACAACATGTTTAACCAAAACTTAGCATTGCAATTCAACATATCTCATTGTTTCGTAAATTTGAAGCAAGTTCAATTGGTCATTCATAATAATAGATAAGATATATATAATATCACTCTTAGTGCTTCAACAAAGTAGGATCACCTACTTGATTGACGAAAATCAGTGAAGGGGTGGTTTACGAAACGGCACGTACAACGTCTAAGTCACCCTTGAATCCTTCGGTCATTTTCATGTATGACAAAACATCACAACACTATTATTAAACTTAATTAAATCAATTGCCATTAGTTTCTAGACCTAATGTTGTTACTTCCATCAATGAGGTCTTGTTCAAAGTCTAGAGTTAGCTACTAAGTGATTAAAACTAAGTGTATCAGTCTTTACATTGTAACTTCAAAAACAGTCCTAAAATCAATGGTTTTGAACTTGAAAAACAGTTCTCAAAACAATGGTCTTTGAGACTGAAAACCAGTCTCAAAAACCAGCCAACTATTGGTCTTAAGTTCAGCCAACAAAGAGTCCTAATTTCAGCCAGCAATTGGTCTTAAGTTCAGCCAGCAAACAGTCCTACCATGGCTTGTTTTTGAGACAGCAAGACAGCCTTATCATGGCTAGTTTTTGTAAAAATCATTTTGAAGCAATTACAGGTCCAACTTCGGGACGGTTATGTAAAGACTGTTTTTTGTCTTAAAACTGTATTGTACCATTCTTACAAAGTTTCCTGGTATCAGCCCAGATTAAATCAAGGTTCCATATCATACATTGGGTAGGTCTCTGAATAAGGATTCCAACGATATGTGGTTTGACCCACACGGACGTTCCTAGCCCGAGCTATGGTCAAAATACTTAGACATGTTCACCGCCCGACAGTTTGCAATGTTAACCGAGATTCTGGTTTACAGACTATATTTGGCCTATCAAATGAATTCATAAAATTCTTAAATAATTCAATGAGATAGATATTTTCATGAGCTCCAATTTAGGCACAAATTTTACATCATTCTGATCTCCAGAGATAAAGATAAAAATTATGCATCGAACTGCTACAGAATTTCTATAGTCTCAGATAGAACAAGTAGTCTGTCTTACAGATATGATTTGGGGTATCAAATCAAATTGTTTAGCCTTGATGTTTTAACTGGAGATAGATCACTTTGTCTAGATGGAAATAGATATAAATTTTGCGGAAATACGATATCGGAAGATTAACTTACTGGATCTTTTAGTGAAGAGCAGCAAAACTGTCCCCAAACCTGAACCAGATATTTGATTCGACTTTTAGGTTTTATTTGGGGCATCAAACTATATTTTTTTTTCTTTCAAATTCGGATAGCAACTAGATCTATCAGTGTGGTTTCCAATAAAACAAATTTCGTCGAAAACGACATCTGGAAACTCTAGTTATGATTTTTGTTGCGACAACGCGTAGAAAATCATTGATCTGTCCAGAAATCCGAATTTTCCCAAACTTAAGTTTTATTTTCCTATTTTCATTCTAGATTTAGATCTCTCCTAAACCTTCTATCATAATAAAAGGATAGTTACATACCTCTACTTGAAGTCTTTGGATCTTCTTTCTTCAACACTTCTCAATAGAGAAGATTTGATAGAAGAATATGAAGTTTGGAGGAGAGGCCTTGATGCTTGTTTTCCTTAATGGACTTAGATGGAGATGAGAGATAGACGTGAGAGAGAAATAGTTGCTTTAGATTTTAATGGGAGAGAAGAAATAAGGACACTGCAGGATGGGTTCTTGCTGATTTCCAGCACCAATAGCATGGGCTTCCTGCTGTAAGATGGGTTTTCCCTCTTTTCAGCTGAGAAGGCCACTGTTCCAGTGGTTTCCAATCCCCTCTCAACATGAAAACGGGATCTTGTCTTTGCTTTTGGTGGATTCAAACAAGGGTTGGGTTAGCTAGTGCATTTCATTGCACATGGGTTTTGCTAACTCAAGGGACCCACTTACCATGTGGCAAGTTGTGTCACCACAAAGGTGTACAAAATTAGATTAACTTAATTAAACACAAATATTTTAATTAATTCAGTGTTATTCCTCTAATTATTAAAATTCTTAATTAAATACCAATGGTTCTCATAAATCTCAAAATTCCATTTCATACCAAAAATTCCCACATAACTTGATTATTGACTTTATTCACTTTCTAATCATCACAATGCCATTACTTAACACCATAATTCACATCAATTTTCTCAACGATTAACAATTTGGATTTAAAATTCCAAATTCATTTTAAAATACATAGGGCATCGGATCGAATTCTCGGGTCGTTACAATTTTGACCAGGTTGCTTCCCCTCTTCCTGCTGGTACGATAGGTATCCGTTTTGACATACCCTATGAGGAAAAGTGGTGTCTTGAAAAATGCAAATGCACCTCGTATATACTGGTTTGTCAGAGGGGGCTCACTTTTTTCCTTGTCAGTGGGGGATGGTTATGTAATTCTTTGTAATTGTGCCAAGCAGATTATCATTATACTTGATCTCAACACCCAAAGTTTAAAAGATTAGTACTTAAGTATTTTTTGTGGATGTTCAATATAACAGTGTACGAGTTGAATTAGTGTAAGGCTGGTTTTGCAATCTAGTTACTTATTTTTCGCATTTTATACTATTCACAAAAGGCACACTCTAAGGCAACCCGAAATGACCAAAAGAATAGATTTGACAACTATGCTTCAAAATTGTTAGATCTGTTCAGATACCAGTTTCAGTGGAACATTCAAACATTTTGGCTGAATCGGGGCATTCCATCCTGTAGAAGGCAGTATGAAAAAGAGAAAATTCTAAAAAATATAAAAAAATAAAAGAAATAGTGAATTGTCACTAACCAAACTCACTCATGCGATCAAATGAAAGGTGTGGCTCTTTTCAAACCTCAATTGCTACCTCCCGAATGAGCACTATAACTTTTCTTGGGTCCAACTTGCTCAATCACCATAACCTGTCATGAATCATCACTAGCCCAACTTACGGTAATTGAAGTTGTGTCAATTGGGCTAGTCACATATCCTACCCATGATTTTACCTGTCATGGATAACTTGTGATGCCCATGTCAAATTCAACGGTGGCCTTAATTGGAATGAAATTTGGGACAGTGACCATTTATGAGGTGTTACAATTATTAAATGAGTTGGATTTAAGGTGAATTCTACAAAAATAATTTGGGATAGTGATAATTATGATTTAACCCATGATCTTACTCCATTGTCGTGTGCTTTTTGAGAGAGATTATTGGTGCTTGTCATTTGAACCATAAAGATTGTGGGTTTTGAGTCATGGTAAGGAAGTTGCCAAATTCTATCGTGAATGCATACCAAATAGAGTAATTGGGTGAATTGGATTCACGAGTTATAAGATTTTTGGAAGGAATTTGGAGGTAGTTGCCGAAAGTAGTGTTTTGAAACCTTTCTCCTCTCGGCAGTTCAACCCTGACCTTTATCATATGCAGTTGGTTATCGTTAAAACCTTCTCATAGTCCAAACTCATGAAAACCCTCGTTGTCCCAATGTTTGAAAGGGTTTGGGTAGTGTCCCTTGATAACCTGGAAAAGGTTTGAAACTTACTGTTTTTAATTGTTGGACCTTTTTATGTTGTGTTTTGTATTGACATTTTAATTTTATAATTTTTTTCATACTGTTACATTCTAACATCTTTCAAAAAAATATTGCTATATTCTAAGTTGTTATTAATTAATTAATCTTATCTATGACATTATGTTGATGGAATGGGTTTGACCGAGTTTGAATATTGTTGAACCCTATCTAACACAACCTTCTCCTAAGATGGTTTGATCCACAGTTTGGTTTTTAAAACATTAGTTGAAAGCAGAGGGTAGGAAGCCCCCATCTTACATGCAAGGTCCTCACCTCTCAAAAATCCAGACTGTCAAATGGTGACAAAACTTTATGATATGGTTACTCCACTTTGTGATTCCTGTCAATATTTGCCCTTTCCTTTGGGTTAGTGTGTTCAGTAACCTTAAATGTCTAATGAGTGAATTTCATTCTCCAAAACAATCAGAGATTTCATTTGGTTTACCCCGTCTGGTTTTGAATCAATTAATCACATACTCAATACACAAAATCCAATGGCAAAGACTGATGAGAGTCAAAATATTGGCATTCTGAAATATGGAGGTACAGTGGTTGAGCAGTTGGTATTTGTGAGCTGTAGCTCCCGTAATGACTAAATTTGTGTGTTGGGAGATGATGCTATATATTAATACTGCTGCTGCTGCTGATGATGATGTGCTGCTATGTTTGATCATAATGATGATCTGCCGCGGTGCACGGATATAGCTGATTGCATCAAATGGACTAATGGTCAATCATATGCTCCGACATGTCACTTGGGAACTGTTTTCCCACCACTACTATGATTGGATAGGAGATGAAAAATGCTGATTGTATATATATCCTGAATTTCCATTTCTTTCAATAAATGATATATTTAATAAAGAGCACAAAACAAAGAATTGCTCCAAATCGTGTATCTGACCCATACTGTCTTCTCTCATTCTTGCCAGAAACTGGTGTCGTAATTTTCTTTTTCTATAAAAAGAAATGATCCTAGTTCCGAAGGGTGTTGATATGCTTCCTTTATTGCAGGCCAGGTGCTGCTGGAAAGGATGCCTTGTACACTATGTAGCTCAATTCTTAGTTTTTATCGTTGTAATTGTAATATTTCTAAATGTGTGTTGAGGTTCTGTATCTTCCTCTTTTCAAGTAAAATCTCAAGGAAATGTCGATTTGCCATGACTTTGTGTTTCAAGCTGGAGCTCTATGTTCCACTTGTCCTGTTTACCATCTGCTCTATAGGCAATCTGATTTCCAAAGTCACAAATAGCGTTCTCAGGATATTAATGACAATAGATGATAATGGGATATTTTTGAAATCTTGGATTGTTACTGAGAATTTAAAGGAAAAATTTCATGGAAAATAAAAGTATATAAAAAATAAAAATAATAAATAAATAATTCTCATCTTGTTTGAGAAAAAAATATCATACATTTTTATTATCGTATCAGTCATCCACAAAGGGTGTGGTTCAACTCGTTAATCTCCTACTTCAGGAAGCGGGCGGTGTTAAATTCGAGCATGTATGGTCTAATCTGGTATACTTTAAGGGCGGTTGGATTTCCTGCTGTTTTCCACAACTAAAATAAAAAAAATCCACAATAAAAGTAACATTGAAAGACAATCATCTATAAAAAGGGTCTAATTTGTAATTTCAACTAATAAACCATAAAAGTAAATAGTATTTTAAGGTCAACAAGGATAAAAAATAAAATCATTTTTTTTTTATCAAATGAGGTAATATTAATGTCTTTCTTTATTTTACATATTTTTACATAAATTTTTGTTTTTAAATATTGACATAAATAGGACAAAAAATTCAAATTTATACAATCTAATTTTTTACTTATATTTATATTTAAACCATAATTTATAAAATTGGATCAAATTATTTCACTTATCAAATAGAATTTCAAATCTTTTTCTAATTTAATTTATTTTATATTCTTTATTTCTTTATAATACAAACAAAACGTATTAAATATTTTATCAAATTAATTATCAATATAAAATTATAATAATTTTATAAATAAAAGTAGCATGGCCTACAGTAATAGAATGAAGTCAAGATATCAAGAATGCAATCTTGACGTCATTATCTATGTAAGTATTTAAAAAGTTGCAAGTAATCAACCATTGTCAACTTATGTGAGGCGTAAAGTGCGGGCGACTTTTGATATTTCAAATTTTCTTCCGTAAATATGATACACACGGACTGGCTTTTCGTTATTTCCGGTAGAAGTGCATTTTTAATACGAAAAATTCGTTTCTCGTGTTAAAAATCTGTTATTAATGGTAATTGCACGATAAAAATGGCGTCGGCGATAAAGACTCATTTTTTGTGATGAAAAACTCATTTTTACACCATCAACGATATTTTCTTGATAAATTCACGATAAAATTCAATTTACCGCTAATATTTGTTCCTTTGATTTGAACTAGGCTGGTTTGCAATTTTTTTCATAACAGATAATTCCATAAAGCAAAATAATTCACAGAAAGTGAGGATTTTCAGGTAAAATATCATAGTAAGTAGTTTAAGGTAAATGTATAAAATAAAAGTATATTTCATTTTCATTAATATAAGTTTTTCTATTTGTTATCGCTCAAAATAATAATAATAATAATAATAATAATAATAATAATAATAATAATAATAAAAGTATATGTTGTATATGATGGTCGCTGGGTTTGAATTTGACTTGAATTTAAAATTTGGGCATTTGAATTGGGTCAGGCCCTTAAAGTGCAAGGCCCAGGATTGGCTTTAAATGGTCCCTACTTTTGGGTCTGAATTAAACTCAGTTCTCGAAGGCTAGAACAAGTTGACTTGATATTAAGTTTTTTAGAGGTCAGGCCAGCCGACCCAAGTTGCACTCCTATTGGGATTAAATCAATTTTCCCAATTAAAAAAGTTAGATTATGCTTGGAGAGTTACTCACAGAATATGGTCTTTATTGGCAATAATTTGGTGAGGGATATGGTGTTGTGGAGATTACTCAGTAAAACAGTCTTATGCCCACATTGTTGTATTAGATGTAAATAAGATTACATGATGATTGATTCTCAGCTGATTACTGTATTTTTTTACAATTATATTTTGTAAATTAATGGTTTTTATTTATCAAAATTTAGAGACCAAAATCATGTCTAAAATGATCTATTATTGGTGAAACATTATTTCTTCCTTATTGGAAAAAAATTAATGATATCTTTTCTATAAAACCCTTTAAAAAGAAAACAAAACCACTCTCGTGCTCTCCTAGTCTCCGACGTTCTTAACATTCACGTGCCCGAATAAATTAATTTTTAATTTTAGTATATTCACATGTACATGGATGGGACTTGCTTTGTTTCAATGTGATGGATTATAAAACTTTTTTATTCATAAATATTGAAATTCCATTCCCACATAAGGAAAATTGCTTTGAGTAAGATAAATTGCAATTGGGTTTGCAAGTTGTACTCCATTCTCACTTGCTGAGTTCTCTTTTGCCTTCATTTTCATCACTTAAGCCATTGGCGTTATAATTTGATGTTTTCTCTTGTTCACGGTGTTTTTCACGAAAAAACATTCCTCTAATTTGTAGTTATCAATGTGGGGTTCTTCGTTTCTATACAACCCATTACAGAATGAATGATTTTGCTGCCACAAGTTCATCAACATATCATTGAAATCATTAAGAATCAAATTCTTTACATTTGAAATTTATTTTTTCATTCTAACCTCATTTTCCTTGAGATATATTTATTTTGAGTTATTTTTAGCAATTTTCTAAATTTTTGCTCTAAAATAATCTCCATTTTATTTTTAAAAATTTAATTAAATGATATTGAGTGTATATGGAATTAAATAAAAATTCCTTAATGTTATTGATATAGTTTGTAGAAGGTTTGTATTGTTTTCTTAATATTTCAACATTTTAATGAAATTAAGTTTTGCCGCCAAAAAATTCATGAATTTTAATAGAAGATATGTCATTATTGGACACTAAATTTCTTTTTTAAGTGTTTGCTAACATTAAATTTTGCACACCTTAAAAAATTTACAACATACTTTATTTTTATAATTTTTTTTTGCTTTTAAGGGTATGATCTATTAAAAGAATATTTTTAACCCAAATATGTTCACAATAACTTTCCCATTTTTGAATTATTTCTCATATTTTTCTAAAATTTGTTTTTAAGGCTAAAGTCAGCTTTAGAAATCTCCTTAAGCCCTCGGATAAATGAATGACAAACCTGAACCCAACTCAAATAATGGGCAATCAAAAACTTTAGATCAGTGAAACCAAGTTTCCAATGAAACTAAATTCGATTTTTGCTTGAATTAAATTAAAAATGCATTTCCAATCACACCAATCAGATCTAATTAAGTTAATGTAGAATTATAACGGATGATTGCATGAATTAAATTAAATCAAAATAAAAATAAGAACATAGTATTCAAAGAAAACAACTTGCTAGAAAATTTTCGAAGAGACTTGTCTCTAAACTTCTCAAGTTTCAACTCCCAAATTCATATGTTGTACATTGCAGCCAAGACCTTTATTTATAGGTGTTTGATGGAGAGAGAATGAAAAATAAGTACAAAGAAGTGGGTGGATGGTGTTACTCCTAGAATTTCCTAATTACAAAACACAACAAACTCAATTTTACAAAAATCTAACATTGTTTGATACTTAAATTATGCCTACAAAATTACACCACATTTTTTGCCAACTAATTATGTGAACCATGTCATATTGTTGTGTTGTCCCAACAAATAAGTGAAACTCACCTCCTATGCGCCATCTTGCTTTGTTCTTAGCCAACAGGGGATCCCAATTATGCAAGTTGAAGGAGAGAGAGTCCACATGCCAACAAGCCTTGGAAGTAGGAATTTTAGCCACTAACCCACTCAAATTCAAGTCTCTTTTGAAGCTATGATTTTGGCTTTGCAACACTTCTTCTACGATGTATTATACATTCAATTTGGTTTTGAGCCCCTCTCAACACAAAAAGAGTACTCTTCATAGTTTGTACCCGGCATGTGTGGATAGAGAGAGGTTTACACATACCCCAAAGATTAGTCAAGTAAAATGCTTGAATACCCATCTTAAAAAAACATAATTGTCATAACGAGGAGAAAGGAAACAACACTTTATTTGAATGAACTTTGGAAACCAAATGGTGCATGCATCAAAATTTTCATTGCACTCGTAAGACAAAGTTGGGTATGAAGTGGATGCGACTTTTATATCAAGGTGTACCCGAAGAATCGAATAGAATACAAAATCAATGGGAATTGAAAATCATGTAAGGCTGATAGAAGTGGCATATGATTGAAGCAAAGAGAGTGCTTGTTCCATGATAGCTCTGTTCCTTGCTTGCCTAACCCAGTCGACAACAATTTCCTCAGCCTTGCTGCCACTCACACCCACTTCCAAAGCATCAGCTGCTTCAGCAAGTTTTCCTGCAGCTAAAAAGCTTTCAACACTACTAATGACAGACTCTATCCCTTCTCCAGATTGACTAGTTTCTCTCAACTGCAAACAAATCAACAACAAAAAGGATTGAAGTTATTTTATCAACTGTAATGGGAAAAAATCCCTTGATAGTGTGCCATGAGAATTCAGGAGCAACATGCACTTAAAAGTAGTAAGGCCAGTTTGGAAGTACACCAATCCATTTATTATACCAGTCAGGAATGATATAATCATAAACTGTTGGATCCAATCGTACAATCAGAACATGATAATGTTGGACTTAGTGCAGCACCTGCTAAACCAAAGCCCGTTGAATCATGTTCCTACCCATTTCTGGTAGTGCATTCGTTATTCCATCTACCTATGTGCCAAGCAACCAAATAGATAATTCTTTTACACCACTAGGCAGTTCCGAACATATATGCACATAATTTGTATAGTTAGTCTGGCTGCTTACCTTAACTGACGACGCAATATGAGCAACAGTGTGGGCCAGGATACCACCACCGCCAGATGGAATAAGGCTAAAATGACGCAGTGTGCCTTTCAAAGCATTAAACTGTAATGCCAATTGGAAAGTTTAAAAGAAATGAAAGATCACATACTCTATACAAAGAAGCATTCAAAATATCAGTTATTCCAAAAACTTCATTGCAATCCCCAAACAATAGATGCAGTTGAGCCATATGTAAAAAATCAGTTTTCATTCTGGAAAATTAGGTCGTAAAACAATAAGAAATCAGTTCTACACAGGATAATAGTTACCGGTATAAGAGAGCTAGTAGAAGAAAAATCCATCAGGTTTGAATATATTTCAACAGAAAATCAATTGGCCAACATAATGACCAACCCTCTCGACTCAACTCGATTTATTTTTCTTTGAAAATCTATTGGTGTTGGTAATATTTCTTGAGTGATAGACAATGGTGTTGTGTCTAGTATCCTTCATTGTTGTAATTAAAAAAAAGGGAGGAAATTTTCTCATTCTCTCTGTTTTCTGTCAGTCTCGAGGCTTCAGACTGTCTTCCGAGCCCTCAACACTGTTCCTTTGAGGACACTTGCAGGGTTTAAGTTGTTTCTTTTTTTTAAAAAAAAACCCTTTCCGTCTCTTTCAATTCCATTTTGAAAGAGGGATCTTTCCCGGTGAGCACTGCTAGGGTTTCGCTTGTACCGTGGGATCCTTGCTCGTCTGCTTTCGCAACTGTGCCGCCGCTGTGTCTCTCTTGATTCACCATCTCACGATCATTCATCAGCTGCTCCTCTCCTCCCTCGGGTAATCTCTGCACATTCTCTGTTTCTTTTCCTTTTTTGTTTCTCGGCTTTCCTCTCTTGCTCCAGTTCCTCATCATGCCGAGAAAGAAAACCATCGGAGCAGTTCCATCGATGTCTGGCCGGGTTCCTCGAGGCAGAAATCCTCCTCCTTCATCTCCTCTTGCGAAGAAGGCTCGCAAAATGTTAGCACATAAGAAGGGTTCCACTTCAGCCCCTCCTGCTCCTGAACCCATATCTGAATCAGAACAGGACATTGAATCTGACCCTGAGACCGATCTTGACTTATCTTCCTTCGAGTTTGATGAGTCTGAGGATCCAAATGCCCTTCATCTTTTACCCATCAAAGCCTCTGCTTTCACCTCTGAGATCATAATCGAACGCCGATGCTGTGTCCTTGATCATAATGAGCCTCCCAAAAACTCCAGGATTCTGTCGGAGGGGACTATCAAGCTTTTCTTCTCCTCTCCTGCCTCTCCGTCAAAGGAACCAGTTGACGTTGCCTCTACTTTCGAACCAGTTGATGCTACTGAAGTTCCTCCCCTCCTGCTGATGCTAATGCTTCCCTGCCTACTCAAGGATTAATAGAAGATCGTTTTGAAACCCTTTCCAAGTATCATGAAGAGGCTTTCACTGACATCCGCCTTCACCAGGATCAACTTCAGCAGCAACACATCGAGCCGGCAACCTTTATGAAGCAATCCTTAAAGCGAACCTTCAAGTATTTCAAGTGGTTGGCCTCCTCCTGTCATCATCCGGATGCTCCCCTTCCACCATCCCCGGCATCTAGCTCTGGCTAGATCCATTACAAACTCTTTCTCATCATGTTTTTGATATTTTGGGACTTGTAATAACCTTAAAACCTGCTACTGCTAAACTGTTTTCTGGTGTGGTGAATGATGCTTTTCTCTTAGGTTATATGTTTTCTTATCATCTTATGTTTGATTATATTTTTATTTATTTGTTGATTTTTCCCCCTTTGTCAAGTTTTTGACAAAAAGGGGGAGAACATGGACTAATGACTGAGGGGGAGATATTCAAATCCAACCAAGCTTGTGCATATCTATATTCTTGCAGGAATGGAGTTTGGCATTCTGATAGGGGGAGCAAAAAGATTTGAAGTCTTGTCTTGTGTCTAGTTTTTTAATTATTGGTGTAATTTTGGCATGGAAATGTATTGTTATAAATGTCTAGCAAGAGTGTTTTGATTTGAATTTCAGTTTTGTCACGAAATTGACAAAGGGGGAGATTGTTAGTGCCCCGGTTCATCCATGTCCCTATCTTGTCAATTTCGTAAGTTGAGTCATAACTTGCCTTGGATGATTGAAGCTGAAATTCTAGGGTGCTCAAGATTGTCAGAAGATGCACCTGGTCAACTCCTTGGGTGTTGGGCAACCCTACAAGTAAAAAGGACACTAAAGGACCATAGGTTGAACCCAACACACTTTAGTTGCATGGACTGAAAAATTGAATATGGTTAAAATGAACAGACCCTGGAAAATAGCCTACCAGTCTGGAAATCTATCTATCTCGAGCCCTCGAAAGTTAGTCGACCCCTCGATGTAGGGACATCGAGATTTTATCGAGGCCTCAACTGTTTATCAGAGAGCTAATGAGCACAGTCTGGATTTTCTTGTATGCTCTGTCTCAAGCCCTCGAGATTTTATCGAGTCCACGACTGTTTTATCAGAGAGCAAATTGGCACTGTCTGTATTTTCTGTCTGCTCTCAGGCTTGAGCCCTCAAGGAGCCTTCAAGCCCTAAGACCTGGGGAAGCTCTTCGACCCCTCGTAACTTAAACGTTGAAATCAGTTGTCTTTCCTTATTCCGGTTTCGACCCCTCGACGACTAATCATTTGGAAAAAAACATTATAAATACAGGGACTCGTTTCTTTAATTATGATTAAGGAGAATTAATCTGAGATTAACGCTAATCTCTCCAAGACTTCCAGGAGTCGATCCTCTACCTTGAAACCACCTTAGGACCTCTCCCCCCTCTCAAATCTCGTCAATAAATGTTCTAGAGGCTTGTTAGCCATCAATGAAGAAGATTATGAGAGAACCCTTCTAACACCCACTGTGTATCTGATCTCCTAGACCTACCTCTTTTGCTGCGGTTGCCCTTGCTCGGAGGATATTCTACATGAAGACCAAAGCTTGAAGATTTACTAAAGAACACATCATAAAGAATTGTTCGAAGGCCCAAGGCAAGTGTTCTTTATTCTTTTCCTTCTTTCATTTATGTACAGTGAATTAGATCAATGTGATTGAATCACCTTAAAAAAATAGGCGTCGAGAATTAAACATTTGCAGTTGAACCTCTATAAAAAATTAGATTGTACTGGTTGGGTGAGAAGCCCATTCTTAGTGCTTTTGGGATAACCCAAAGATGGGTGATGCAAACTTCTACGGGCATGACAAAAATTTTATTTTCGATCCAGGTCCGGCCCAATTCATCAAGTCCATGATGGCAAGCCAATGCCCAAACTTAGGACCAGCAAGTCAGGCCCAAAGGCCCAACAAGCATGCCACGTGAATATTCAGCAAAAAACGTGCATGAGATGGATGTTGGTGGGGTGTTGGAGTTGTTTACACCTGTTGGAGTCCTAATTAGTATAGAAGTAGGTTCCATAGTCGGTCATTGCAGCTAACTCGGGATTTGATTTAGTTTGAAATTCGTATAGCAAGATATTAGGAAGTCGTTATTTTTATTATTTCTATAATGGTTCTAATTCTTGAATTAGAATGGAGGGTCGGCTCCATATTCAGCATGTAGTCGTGTGGGTTTTTCCCTATAAAAAAGGGTTGTAATCAGTGAGTAAAAGGAGGATATTTGGGATTAATAATTTTTTTTTTTTTTTTTTGAGATTTTGTTCTGCACCAATTGCAGATCACCTTGGGAAGTAACTGCTGCAACACATTGCAGACTTCTTCCAATTCCAGGTTCGTGAAGGTCCCTTGCAGTTTGAGCATCCCAGGTCCTTATCAGTGAACTGAGCTGATTCCCTGGTCCAATCAGAGACGGTGGTGATTACACCTAGCAACCAGATTGGCCAGCTTGGACGATTCTCCTTAGAAGTCTTTGATTGCAGACGCCCTACATCTAAGTCTTGTAGTTCAGGGACAGATTCTAGTAACAGAAGGAGTTGGTTCTGTGATTTGCTGGGTGGTCCAGCCGTATTCTGCTAGTCCTTGCAATTCAGTGCATTGGTTCATTGGGTTATCTTCTTCAATTTGTGATTCAACAAGCCATATTGTTTGGGTTAGTATTATCGTTCTAGCTACTGTCATATGGTTATGATATTGCGCCTGGGTTATTGAAGTTATTATTAAGCTTCTACGTAGCGATCGGGTTTTGGTATATTCCTACCTAGCCTACATCAGTAGGTGATTCCTACAGTGAACATAGGTTTTTCAAAACCGAACCACTATAAATCTCTCTTGCATTTGTGGTTGATTAGTTTGTATGCTTACACTAGCACACACTATGGTTGTTCCTTGTTGATTATATGGATTGGCTGATGAAAATTTGATTTGAATAAATTTTAAAAGTTGGATAACTTGTCTCAGACCCTATTCACCCCCCTCTAGGTCTTGCATTATTCTAGCATCGGACTTTCAGAGCAATGATGGGACTCTTGACCTAATTGTTAATTGGGTTAGTTGGTCTATCAAGGCACCTCTTGGGCCTTTCTTTTGTTTTTGAAATGGTTGCCATATTAATAATTGAAAAGCACCAAATGTGCAAATACAAAAGTAACCATAACAAACGAGCAAACAAGCCAGCAACCTTATACACCCACAAGAAAGCCCAAAGTAGAAAAAACTAAATGAAAAAAAACACTTCAACAAGACTTCATGACATATTGATGCATTCTTTACAGGCTCAAAGAATTTTAGTGATGGAGATGTTCCGGAAGTCATCAAGAGTCGAGGCCCAATGATGCAGGCATCAGGTTCAATAAACCCGACGATGGCTCGAGCGAAGACGAGTCGGCTCAGTTGGACCTGATCGATGAGATGGCCCTTCGAATTAGAGTGATCGGACTGATGGTGGAAAGAGAGGGCCCCACCTTCAAATGTCATGTGACCAACTTTGTCACATCCTCATGGGTCCCACACGTTTCATGCTTCTCTGTTGCAACATTCAAAGCCGAGTATGATAGGGATAACCAGCGATTTTGTGCAAGAAAATCAAAAGAAGACCCATAAATGGAAGGATTTCTATTGTCATTGGCTGCCAATGAAAATTACAGAGAACCCAGGAAAGAAAATAAAAGAATAAGAAAGTAAAGCCAGTACGGGTTGGATTGGCCAAAGCAAATAAGATAAGAAGAGAAGATAAAAGTGGAAGGGAAGATCAAACCTATGGCCACGATATTTCACAAATCTCACCCACATCTACAAAAGATAATGGAAGGTGTTGGGCGTGAGTTGTTGGGTACTGCCAGCAATGCCCAAACGAGAAGAGAAGAAAGATAGGAAAGAAATAAGGAGGAAGAAATTAAGAAGATGGGATCGAACAATATTTAGTATTTATTTATTCTAGTTATTTTGTTTCTTTTATTTTTATTGAAATAAAGGCCTATAAATATGTGGTCAAGCTTTATAGATAGACTGGAATTTTTATTGAAATTGAAGGATAAGCAGGAGCTTTTCTTTTCTATCTTCTGTCGAGGTTGGTGAGTTGATGCCTTTTGATTTTAATTTGTGTTGAATTGATTTTAATTAGATTATTTGGAATTAATTTGCATTTTGAATTATTATTTCAGTTAGTGCATTTTTCCAATATTTTAATTAAAATTGGATTCCACAATCCAAGTTAAATCTTAAGAAGGTTCTTCGAGTTAGACCGTACTTAACTCCAAGAACAGTTCTTCGAGTTCAGACCGTACTTGTGTCCGAAAACACTGGGTTACTTAATCGAAATCCTTGATTCGGCTTAAAATCCCGGATCTAAATCTTCATATGCAGCTTGGCCTGCATCACCCAAGAAACACATTTAGCAAAGATCCGACTGGCAATGACATGAGGAGATTCTATTGAGTTCATAAATACACTATTGTTACGTTCTTGCCAAAAGAATCCAACATGTGGTGAAGAGAGCAAAACACCACAACAAGGAGCACTTGGGGAAACACTAACAATCTCCCAAGTATAGGAAAGTTGAGCAATCGAGGATGGCATAGCCAACTGAAAACCAAAATAGTCCAACACAGAGCTTCAAACTGCAGAGGAGAAATGACAATAGATAGAGAGATGATCCACATCCTCGAAGGCATAAAGGGCATACACTGACCATCACTCTTCCTCTCTTACGAGGGCAGAGATTGGGAAGACCAGATGGCAGGGTTGACTATAGCACAATAATCACTTTGGTTGTTCCACATATAGAAGGACTTGACAAAGAAACAACCAAAAGGGTCTGGCCACCATTGAAGAGAATCGTCCTCTGATGTGCAAATCTTGTAGGAGCTTAGGATCTGAAGGAGATTCGAGAACTCATCTAATTCGGTATCAGTCAAATTCCGATGTAGAATGGCATCCCACACTATTTGATCACCAACAACTGTGTAGAAGTCAGAAATGACACACATAGGGGAGAGAGAGAGAGAGAGAGAGAGAGAGAGAGAGAGAGAGAGAGAGGCGATGGAAGGAGGGGAAGTGTTGTGAAGTCGGAGGGAAGGAATCACACCAAGGGTCAATCCAGAACTTAACTTTGTCGCCGCGTTAAGTTGAATGCCTTGCTTAAACCCCTCAACCCAGCTGAAAGGGATCTCTTCTGGGAGGAAATTCAGAATTTGAGAAACAACTAGTCAGAGCCGTGGTGCATCGGGGAAGAGCTAATTTTTCTGAGGGATTCTCTAATTGTATCAATTCTTGTAAGTTGATTGACTACCCGATGAGCGGTGGCAGATTTATTTGGGCAAATGGGCAAAATCATTCTTCCATGAGCATGTCAGATAGATTTATGGTTTCTCTCAATTGGGAGGAGTTATTAAGAAATGTGGTACAGGTGAAACTACGAAGACCGGTATCGGATCATTGGCCAATACTTAGTTATGAGGTTCAACAACGCTTGCTTGGGACATATAAGGCGTTCCTTGACAAAGTCAAGGAATGGTGGTGCTTTTGCTAGGTTGATGGATAGGCATGCTTTCGATTGCATAAGAAACTGAAGTTATTGAAGATCAAGATTAATGATTGGTGCAGATTAGAGATGGGAATCTTGGAACAGGAGAAATATCACTTTTCTAGATTATTGGAAGAATGGGAAGGTGAGGAGTAAGAAAGAGACTTGACAGATGAAGAGATTAAGGAAAAACATTTATACATGTCTAAAGTTTGGGAGCTTTTCAGAAGGGAAAAGGTGGAATGGAGACAGACGTCTCAAAATAGTTGGTTAAAGGAAGGTGATAAGAACACTAAATTCTTTCACAAAATGGCGAATGCAAGATCTATGGTAAATGCCATGAAGGTGGTTGTGGTGGATGGAAGAAGGGTGGAAGGAAAGAGGGAGTTACGGGCAGCAGTCAGGAACCATTTCTCCTCTATCTTCGCATCCGGAGACAAGGAGAACGCATCCTTCAAATAGACTCAAGGGCATCCTGCTATCTCCTAGTTGGTTGATTCAGATTGGCACCCCCATGCTCTGATCCATCCTTCGGACCCTGAAGTCGGGACCTCTGCCCTTGCAAGTATTCTTTCTTCCTACAGTCTTTCTTCCCCTTCAGATTTTGCTCTACTTACCCCTGTATGTATCGAGTCATGGGCCTCTGGTTCTTCTGTTCAAATCAGGTATTATCAGGTGGCAGGCTTCAGGCAAGAAGTTGGACTTAAATCCTTTCACCCCTCTACTCTAGATCTTTTCTTTCTCTAAGGCCAGTTACAGCTGTCTGATATGGCCTGTCAGAAGTGAGTTTTAAAGGCAGCTTTCGGCATTCGGGTCAGTAGTAGGAAGCCTCACTAACTCGTCCAGTTGATGCAGCAGCAAGCTTTGGTCATGCAGAATGTTCTTCTCGTGAGGAAAGGGCTCTTTCGAGACTATATAATTCAGGTGTTATCCACTCTTCTACCTTATTTAAGATTGAATCTCACAATGTACATCATATCCCAGGGGTTTCTTGCCTAGTACGGGACCTGACATGGAACCACCTAGATTAGGAGGTGCTACCTCAAATCTTAGTGCTAGAATTGAACCTTCCATGGTGAACCCTATAGGCAATTTGTTGCTTAGGTAGTTCAGTGCGGAAGAGGGAAGTAGACCGTTACTAGATGGGATTAGATTCAAAACCATCAAGGTAGATAAGGACTCTCGGCTAGAAAAAGAATTTGAGGAGGAAGAGGTTTTGGAGGTGCTACGTAGTGTCGATGGGGATAAATCTCTTGAGCATGATGGTTTAATTTTAGATTTTTGAGGAGTTGTTGTTGGGTAGTCCAGGATGATTTCCTTAATTTCTTCAATGAATTCCATAAGAGTGGGATTTTGTACAAGGACCTGAAGAATCGTCTAATCTCTCTTATTCCAAAAAAGGAAGAGGCTTCGAATGTCTCTCATTATAGGTCTACAGTCTAGTTGGGTGTGTTTACAAGCTCCTAGCCAAGGTCCTAGCTGCGAGACTTAGTTCTATCATTGGGGAAGTAATTGGTGAAACTCAGGGGACATTCATTGAGGGGAGACAAATTTTTGGTGGAGTGTTGATAGCCAATGAGATAATCCATGCTAGATGTAAGGATGGCTTGAGTGGTGTGTTGTTGAAGCCACAGGGAGAAGGCTTATGATCACCTTAAGTGGAAATTGGTGGATTACCTATTTTTGAAATTGGATTGCGGTCCCAAGTGGAGGGGTTGGTTGAGGGCACGTGTCCAAGGTTCCTCCTACTCCATTCTGGTGAATGGTCCGCCGGTTGACCCAATTAGAGCTACTAGGGGTTTAAGGTAGAGTGATCCACCATCCCCACTTCTCTTTACCATGGTAGTTGAGGCCCCTAATGGCCAGATTTTGAGGGCCAAGGAATTGGACTTTATTAAAGGCCTTGAAGTCTCCCCAAGCAACTTCTCAATTAGCCACCTTCAGTTTGCATATGATACTCATCTGTTTTGTGAAGCCTCTAGGGAGGAATTATTTGGAGTGAAAGTTGTTTTGAGTTAGTATCTAGACTTCGGATAAACTTAGGCAAAAGCAACATAATTGGTCTGGGTTTGGAAGCTGATGAGGTGACTTGTTGGCAAGGAATTGGGGCGTGGGGTGTAGAAAATAATAATAAGAATTGTGGAGACGAAAACATTCTCTCAATTGTATTGAATGTCTTTGAGAAAAGGTATATATCAGTACAAATAATTACAAAGAGCCATCAGGTGCCAAATAAGGAAAGAAAAATAAGGAATAAATCAATTACATCAATCATAAATCTATTTACAACTAATATGTCAACTTTCTAAACTAAAGATATTCGGGTCAACTCTATCCAGAAATGGGTCCCAGAACACCTAACGTGACCTGAAGTGGGTCCCACAACAACCCCCCCTCAAGCTGGTTCGAAGATGTCAAGTTAACCCAGCTTGTTAACAGCCGAAGCGAACCGAGTTCGGGGAACTGACTTAGTGAAAATGTCCGCAAGCTGATTTTTAGAATGCAGATGAGGAGTGAAAAGTCGGCCTTTAGAAATATACTGACGAAGGAAGTGACAATCAACTTCAATGTGCTTAGTCTTCTTATGAAAGACTGGATTGAAGACAATATTGATGGTTGCCTGATTGTCACAGAACATGATAAGTGGATCGGCATGAGCAAAGTCTAATTCAGTAAGAAACTGTCGAAACCACAACAATTCAGAAGCAGTATTAGCCATCGCACGATATTCGGCATCAACACTAGACTAAGCAACAACAAATTGTTTCTTACTTCGCCAGGCAACTAAATGTGAGCCCAAGAAACCACAATAGCCGGTACTAGATCGACGATCGTTCGAAGACCCGATTCAATCAATATTAGAATTACAACGAACTGGACAAATAGGTTGGTGTGCATAGAACAAGTTGAGGCCAAGATAAGCCTTAAGATACCGAATGATACAGAACACAACATGGAGGTGAGTGTCCCATGGTTCATACATGAACTGGGTGACAACACCAACAACATAAAATAAGTTTGGTCTCGTGATAGTGAGATAAATAAGCTTGCTGGCGAGTTTCTGATAAAAACCAAGAGAGTCAAGAAGAGTCCCATCATATGCAGATAACTTGGTGTTCACATCCAGCGGAGTATCAGCGGGTTTGCATCCACAATAACCAACTTCCTGGAGGAGATCCAGAGCATACTTCTGCTAAGAGAGGTAGAGTCCGCGAGAAAACCGAGCAACTTCAATGTCAAGAAAGTATCGGAGGGGCTCCAAATCCTTAATAGCAAAAGTCCATTGAAGATAACGTTTGAAGGAAGAGATGGCCACATTATCGTTACCTGTGACGACAATATCATCGGCATAGACCACCAAAATCATCACAATTGAGTGGAGGCTGTAGATGAAGACTGAATGAGCAGACTAACGACGAGTAAATCATAAGCTAGCAAGGCACTACTAAACTTCTCAAAATAAGCACAGGGAGACTGCTTAAGATCATAGAGAGTCTTCTTGAGTCTGCAGACAGAGTTGGGCTCCCCCTTCTCAACAAACCCCGGAGGAGGAAGAAAATACACTTCTTCCTGAAGATCACCATGGAGAAAAACATTCTTCACATCTAACTGGTGCAAGGACCATGCATAAGCAGTTGCAAGAGAGAGCAAGATGCACACAGAGGAAATCTTGGCGACAGATGAAATCCCATTCACTTATCTGGGCTTGCCGGTTGGTGGCAACCCTAGATCTAAATCCTTTTGGAATCCAATCATAGAAAGGGTCACCAAGAGGATGAATACTTTAGAAAAATCTTACCTCTCTAATGGAGGTAGGTTGATTCTAATCAAATTAGTCTTGGTGAACCTCCCCACATATTTTATGTCCTTGTTTGAAATTCCCAAGTGTGTAGCGAAGAAGATAGAAAAAACTTCAAAGAGATTTTCTGTGGGAAGGTAATGGGGAGACAATGAAAATCCATTTGGTGAAGTGGGAAGAGGTCAGGGTATAAAGGAGAAAGGTGGCTTGGGGATATACACTGTCAAAGATAGGAATCATGCTTCGCTATGCAAATGGTAATGGAGATTCTCGTCGGAAAAGGAAGCCATGTGGAGAAAGGTGTTGGTAGCTAGATATGGTAAAGAGGATCCGGGTGGATTAGGCTATATGGCAGCTAGGGAGGACTCCTTGGTGGTGAGAACTTTAGTTAGGTTAGGGAATGTTGAGGGAAGGATAGGTGTTGTGGGACACACGTCAGAGCAGAGTTGATGAAAATCTCATTAGTTGTTTAATTGATTGTAAATAAATATTGTTTTATTCTTTTCCTAATATAAATCCCTAGATTTGCTCTCATTCTTTTATATATACATGTAACCATTCAGTGTAAAGAGATATATCAATACAATATTTAGAGATTTTCTTCTCCAATCTCTTTTTTTTATTCTATTTTTCTACATGGTATCAGTCAAGGACGGTTTCTGACATGCCTCTATAGCGTGCTCCGTGATCTCCTTCTTTTTCTCTATTTCTGGGCATCACTTTCTACAGCAGTTTTTCCCCCCAAGAAGATCACTTTTTCCAGCGAAGGTTCTACCGGCGGGGACCCATCTACCCTGCCGTTTTTGCCAGCCCTTTCAATCCATCAGGTTGGATTTTTTATCTGGAGGCTCGAGCATGCTCCCTGATCTCCTTCTTTCTTTATTTTTGTCACGTCACAACAACCTACCTCGGGGGTTTTTTTTTGTTTCGATCAGCTAGACCAGTCCTCTGTTTGACTACGAATACCCAAGATTCGCTTCGCCCTTAGCCTTGGTTTCAATCTGTACCAGGTTGGTCCACTTTCCAACATCGGTGGGCCCCTCTGCTTTGCTTCTTCTAGTAACTTCCGGGGATGACAGTCACCCGCGTTTTCTGGTTTCTCCTACTTGGATCTCTTGGCTCATGCAGCTTTTAGGCTTGCGATCAAGCCTCCTAGGATCACCCCTGACCTGTGCCTTCATCGCACTTGGCTAACCACCTTCCCTCAATGGTGGGATCCATTTTTGGGGCTTTCTTCTTCTTGCTACCAGAGACGACTCTGTACCCAGTTTTGGGTCATTTTCTGTTGGATATGGACGGATCTGACCTATTTACATATGGTTTCTTCTTCATTTTCGCCTCTACATCGCTATTGTATCTGTGAGGATTTTTCATTCAAATAGTGTCGTGTGGGGTCCATGTCCACCTCTTCTACTCAAATCTGTTGCGCACACTTCTCCTTGGGACAATATTTGTGACCTTTCTTTGATTTGGATACTGCATCAGCCCCATGGCATCGTCTTCTACATCTACTCCTGCTCCTATTCCAGATGTGGCCTCTTCTGGCTCTCCACGGATTAGCCAGATCACAACGGTGTTGTTGAATGAGACCGATTACTTTGAGTGATTTCATTCTACCATGATGTTCTTAACTGCGAGGCAACTTTCTTCGTATATCGATGGTACTGCTCCCAAACCGGCTACGACTGAATCTATATTCTCTTCCTGGACTGCGAATAACCCCGTAGTCCAGGCTTGGCTTCTTCACTCCATGGAAGCTCATGTACGACATCTGGTTTATACACTTCCAACCGCTAAAGTTGTCTGGGACACTGTGAAGACTCATTATTCTGATAGCGACAACTTCGCCCGTATGTATGAATTATCTCAGACCGCTGCCACTCTCAGACAGGGAGAGTTGTCCCTTATCCAGTACTATTCAACTATGCAGTCTTGTTGGTTGGAACTGGATCAACTTCAATCCCTTACATTTAAAGATCCTGCAGATACTCTGAAGTTTCACAAGTATGTTGAACAGCAACGGATTTTTGCATTCTTAGCTGGCCTTAACTCTGAGTTTGAGCTTACGCATTCCCAAATTCTTGGGCAACGACCTCTCCTCTCTCTCGATGAGGTATACTCTGCCTTATTTCGTGATGATAGGCGTTGCCTTGTTATAACTCTTATGCCGACTAAACGCTCTGCCCTAGTCACCACCCATTCTTCCGTGCCTTCTCCAATTCATGGGCCTCCAGCTTCCCATGGCAAGGATCCCTCTTCTGATCCTCGAAAAGACACCAAAGGCTCACGGAAGAAGGGGAACCGGTTCTACACCGATTGCAAGATGAATAACCACAACATTGACTCCTGCTACAAGCTACATGGGCGACCTAAGCAAGTCAATCTCTCCATTGCACCTATTGCTCCTCCTCCTTTTGATGTGGCTAGTGCTAGTGCCCCTATGGCTCGACAGGACATTAACTTAATACTGCAACGACTGGAGCGCTTTCAATCCTCTAAGGTTTCCAATGTTGTCTCATCTACTTCAGGTACTGAATCATCTGTCTACCATGCCTCTCACCATTTCTGGATTGTCGATTCTGGTGCTAGTAACCATATGGCTGGTATATCCACCATCTTCTCTTCCCTTTCTCTTGTTTCTTGTGGCAAGGTTAAATTAACCAATGGCTCATACACTGATATTGTTGGGAAATGGATTGTTCCAGTTTTTCCTCATTTGGACCTTCCCTCTGTTATATATGTTCCAAATTTATCACACAATTTGTTATCTGTTAGTGTCTTTACTAAACATTTGAATTGCACAGTCACATTCTTTCCCTCTCACTTTGTTTTTCAGGATCTAACCACAAAGCAGGTGTTGGGTGGTGGTTGTGAAGCAGGTGGCCTCTACCTTCTTGACTCTCGCCTTGGTAGCTCCGAAGCATGTTCAACCTCTTCTTCTTCAAATGTGTGATTGTGGCATTGTCGTTTGGGACATTCTGCGAACTATATTCTCAAAGAGCTTATTCCTAGTTTCTCTTTTACTCATTTTGAATGTGAACATTGCTAATATGGCAAGCATGTTAAATGTGATTTTCCCCATCTATCAATAAAAAGTTATCTACTTTATTTTCACTCATTCATTATGATGTTTGGCAATCTCCCATTGTATATCGCACTGGTTTTCATTATTTTGTCACCTTTATTTTTTAGAAGTGATAAAAAACATCGGATTTATTCATTATGTTGATGAGGAAAAAATCTGATGTTTTTAGTCACTTCCAAAAAAATTTACTAGTGGGTTCACAATCAATTTGGGTATAAAATTCAGGTTTTACAAAGTGAGAACGGGACGCAGGGGGGAAAAAGGGAGGGGGGGGGGGGGGGAGCAAATATTTGTCACACTCCTTTCTTACTTTTTTGCAAAACTATGGCATCGATTCTCAGTTCTCTTGTCCTTCTACACCTCAACAAAATGGTGTAACTAAACGAAAGAACCTCTTCTTTTTACCATACATGTCTCATCGTTTTATTGGCCCGAAGTAGTGTTAATTGTTTGTTATCTCATCAACAGAATGCCTTCTCGCATTTTACAAAACCAGTCCCCTATAGATCGTCTCTCATTACATAAACCCATTCCTCAAATTCCCTTACATGTCTTTGGGTGTATTTGTTTTGTTCACAACTTCTCTAGCCATAAACTTTCTCCTCGGGCTGTGCACTATGTCTTTTTAGGTTACACATCATTTCACAAAGGCTATCAGTGCCTCGATCCTCTCACTGGAAAAACATACATTTCCATGGATGTCACATTTTTTTAGCAGGACCCCTACTTTTGGCTTCCTCTACCTGTTCTCTTTCTCTTGTTCTTCCCCTTGTCCCTACAGATCTTCCTTCCCCAGGTCCCACTAAGACTCTTCTGGTGTACCAACGCCGACAGTCTCAACTGCCATCTACGGCTACCTCCACCCATACATTTGCCCGTGATTCAGATCCACCGGTCTTTGACCTGTCTAATTTTCCTATTGCGCTTCGCAAAGGTATGTAGATGCAGGACAGTCTCAAAGAGACCCTAAATGCCTAAAATGCAAACTAATGCAACAAAAATAATTAGAGTTTGATGAAATGATGCTGAAATTAAAATTAAAATTAATAAACTAACAATCAAATAATATGATAAACTGCAAATAATAAAGAAATCCAGAAATTCAATGTAACTAATTAAATAATAATCCAAACACTTGCTCATAACGCGGCGGGATTCCTCAAGTAACTGGCTTAACCACTGAATGAGTGTTAACTAAGGGCAAAAGGGTAAAATGAATGGGTAGGGCAGCAACAAAGGTAAAAAGGAATGGATTAGGGACGGAAGATGCAGTAACCAGAGAAGGCGCAAGAAAGGGCAGCGAATGACTTTGTTAGGATAGGTTGTAGTGCAAGGAAAAGGGGCTAAAGGGATTGGCGATAAGGAAGGAAGGGGATGGGGAACGACAACAAGGAAAGGGGCTTTAGAGGGACACGAAAACACAGGAGGGGTATTAGGAAGTGGCGACACAGGTAGTGGCTTTGGAGGGGAACGGGGATGGCTATATGGGATGGGAAAGGATGGGTGGAAGCTTGGAAACCCAAAAAGGGGGTGGGGATGGAACTGTTTGGTAGGCCCGGGACTAGATCTGGGGTTGGAGAAGGGATGAAAGTTCAGAGATTCCGGATTTTGTTGCAGCAGGGTAAGAAAAAAAGAGGCGAAGAAGAAGAAAGATATGGAACTGGAGAAGATTGGTAGCGTCATGCCAACACTGGAACCACACCAGGGCTTCTCGACATCGGAATCACACCGTCACGCGTACACAAGGTAGCATTCAACCAAATTTTTCATTCTATTCATTATATTCCAAAAAGGGGATTACATATAGTATTTATAATAATCTCAAAGAAAGAAAATAGCAACACCTAAAATTGGAAACCTCTAAATACATTGAAACGAAAATAAACTTACTCAAAATAGGAAATCCTAATGTCTAATTACAACCAAATTCGAAACTAGAAATAAATAATAATATAAATAAATAAATTAACAACTCCACATTCGTATGGAGTTCTGCTGCTCCGCATCATAAGTGTTCTTGTACTAGTCATCCCATTGATCGGTTAGTATCATATCATGATATTTCACCCTCCTATCATAGTTTTCTCACAACATTGGATAGCATTAAGATACCCAAGAGGATCAACATGGCCTTGAAAAATCCCTCCTAGAAAGCAGCCATAGATGAAGAATTAGCTGCCCTCGAGAAGAACAACACATGGGAGATGGTTTCTCTACCTCCAGGCAAGACTCCAGTTGAATCCAGATGGATCCATTGCCCGCTATAAGGCACGCCTAGTAGCCAGAGGACTTCACGCAGACTTATGGGTCGACTACCAAGACATTTTCTCACTTGTCGCCAAGATTAGCTCTGTGTGCATTTTGCTCTCCCTTGCAACCACTTATACCTGACCCTTGCATCAGTTAGATGTGAAGAATGCTTTTCTCCATGGTGATCTTCAGGAAGAAGTCTATATCCTTGCTCCTTTGGGGTTTGTCAAACAGGGGGAGCCTCACTCTATCTGCAGACTCAAGAAGGATCTCTATGGTCTTAAGCAGCCTCCTCGTGTCTGGTTTGAGAAGTTTAGCAGTGCCTTGCTACCATATGGTTTTACCAGGTGTCAGTCGAATCACTCAATCTTCATCTACCGTCTCCACTGAGTTGTGTTATTTTGGTGGTCTATGTTGATGATATCGTCCTCACCGGTAACAATGATGAAGCTATTTCTTCCTTCAAACAGTATCTTCAACGAACTTTTGATATTAAGGATTTGGGGCCCCTCGGGTACTTTCTTGGAATTGAAGTTGCTCGGTCCTCTTGTGGCCTCTATCTCTCAGCGAAAATATGCCCTGGATCTCCTCTAGGAAGCTAGCTATTGTGGCTGCAAACCCGCGGATACTCCGTTGGATGTGAATACTAAGTTATCTACGTCTAATGCAACTCTTCTCGACACACCAAGTTTTTATCAGAAACTTGTCAACAAGCTCATTTATCTCACCATAACGAGACTGTATGTTGTTGGTATTGTCAGCCAGTTCATACATGAACCACGGGACACTCACCTTCATGCTGTGTTTCATATCCTTCGATATATTAAGGCTCATCCTGGTCGTGACATGTTCTATGCACACCAGCTTACTTGTCCATTTACTTGTCGAGTTGTTGTTCATTCTAGTGTTGAGGCTGAATATCGAGTGTTGAGGCTGAATATCGTGCCATAATATTGCTTCTGAATTGTTATGGTTTCAACAATTCCTTACTGAATTGAGCTTTGCTTCTGCGATCCACTCGTCATGTTCTGTGATAATCAAGAGGTCATCAACAATGCCTCCAATCCAATCTTTCATGAGCAGACTAAGAATATTGAAGTCGATTGTCACTTTCTTCGTTAGCATATTTCTGAAGAATGACTTTTTACTCCTCATCTGAAGTCTAAAAATCAACTGGCAGACATTTTCACAAAGTCAGTCCCTCAAACTCGGCTTGATTTGGTTGCTAGCAAGCTAGGTTTACTTGATAACTTGATATCTTCGAACCAACTTCAAGGGGAGTGTTGTGGGACCCACGTTAGAGCATGTAAGGTGTTGTGGGGCCCACGTCAGAGCAAAGTTGACCAAAATCTCATTAGTTGTGTAATTGGTTGTAGATAAACATTGCTTTATTCTTTTCCTAATATAAATCCCTAGATTTTCTCTCGTTCTTTTATATATACATATAATCATTCAGTGTAAAGAGATATGTTAATACAATATTCAGAGATTTTCTTCTCCAATCTCTTTTCTTTGTTCTCTTCTTCTCCAATAGGTGAGGCCTTTCATAATTGAATTCGGGTGTTGGCGGGTAAGGGAGATAGAGTTTCCTTTTGAAAGGGCATCTGGGCAGGAGAGAGACCCCTAACAGAACTGTTCCCTAGACTTTTTAGAGCAGCTTTAAATAGGGATTTCCTAGTTAATGAATACTACATGAGACCAATGGTGTGCCGCAATGGTCCATCTCTTTCAGAAGGACCTTAAGGGATTTTGAAGAGGACCTCCACTAAACTTTGGTAAGACTCCTAAGGGACAGCCAGATGTGGCTTGAGGAGGAGGACAAATGGATTTGGTCCAAAGATCTGTTAGGGTTTTTTGGGTAAAATCTATTATTAGAACATCATATTCTTCATACCAAAATACCCGCCTACTTGTAATTACTCCTGGAACAATAAGATCCCTCCTAGGATTCAGGTCTGTGTGGGGGGCTTTGAAAGAAAAGATTTCAATGAGAAATAATCTCAAGAGGAGAGGTGTTCTTCTAGAAGGAGCTTCGAAAGTGTGTTCGTTATGCATGGAGGAAGATGAGACTGTAGACCACTTTTTATGTAGATGTTAGTTCATGGGGGACGTTTGGCGTCTTTTCCTGAACCTAAACCTATTTGGTTGTTCGTGGACCTTAGGGAGATGCGTGGGGGATGTCGTTTCGGAGTGGTTTGAGGTCCCTTTAGAGGTAGGCGTAGGGTGGTCTGGATGTTAGTTCCAATTGTTCTTCTTTGGGCAGTTCGGAAAGAGAGAAATGAGAGAATTTTTTTAAGGTAAGTCGGGGCTTATAAGAGAAGTATTTGAAAAGGCTAAGAAGCATTTGATAGGATGGCTCTCACTTTGCAAGAAGTTTGTTGGTCTATCACCAGAGGACTTCTATTTGTGCATGAGGGGGATTAGGAAGGGTCGGAAACCCAAGGTGAGGTGGTAAGCACCTGCACAAGGTTTTGTAAATTCTATGTGGATGGGGCAATGAAAGGTAAGCTTGGTCTGACTGGGATAGGGGGAGTGATTCAAGATGATAGAGGCAGGATGATATTAGTGTTCTCTGAGCCTTTAGGGATTATGGAATCAAATCAGGCGGAACTAAGAGCAATTAAGAGAGACCTTCAGATGTCTAGATTTGGGAATGGTAACCTCATTGTCGAAGGTGATTCTACTAATACCATCTCCAGGGCTAGCAATAGGAAGGTAAACTCATCCCCCCCCCCCCCCCCCCCTGTGGAAAATAGTAAACATTGTTAAGGGACATTAGAAGGTTGTGTAGGCAGGGAGGAGTCACCTTTGCACAAATAGCTAAGTCAATGAACAATGTTGTAGATTTCCTAGCGAAGATTGGAGTGCAGAGGCAGAGACCACATTGACACTTTTCTGATCTCGTGCTGCTTTGGGTGTATGTGGTTCTATACATCTGCTTTTTACTTATGTTTTATCTTTAGAGCAATGTATATGTGCTCCACTTGCTTAGTCTCTTTGTTTCTTCTTCTAGCCTAGTATAACTCTCTTATACTAGGCATCTTCCTCTTTTATACTTTCTTTAATTAATGAAATTATGTCTTTCAAAAAGAAAACAATAAAAACACAACCATTCACTTGCCTTTTGATTCAGTTGCAATAAAGTATCAGTGCCATGGCTTAGTGTTTCTTTGGGAAGGGATAAAAATGCCAAGTCCAAAAGTGAGTCTCCATCAATGCCGTCAAAAGAACTATACAGAGCATTTATCTCTCTCTGGATTGGCAATCCTTTAGAAAGGGCATCTTCTAGTGCAAGTGATCCCTGCAAGATGCAAGACCAAATTAGGTTTTAGAGGATAGCAATACAAGTTACCAAAAGCAAAACACCATTGGTCTTGTCTATTAAAATGATCAGTTTCTTTTACAAGAAGAGCATGAGCATAACATGGCATGGTAAATTCATGAGATAAAAAGCAAGTTACCAGTGCAAGCTTGTGAGCGGAGTGACTTTGGCGAGCCTCCTCAGACCTTGCATAGAATGCCATGCATAAGGCATTTATCTAAAATCAAAATAATAGAACCAAATGATTACCCATAACATGTCATCAAATATCACAAAGAAAATGGTGGAAGCAGATAGGAAGACATCAAGGAGTGGTAGCAGATATCAAATGTCAACATTTAGGCTGATATGTGAGGTGTTTGCTAAATTCACTGTGGACAACCTTTCCATTAAAACTTAATCCATGTCAGCCAACACACGCCAGCATGTGTGAGATGTGGGATGGAAAAGAACACTGCTAGTGATGCACAGATTTTTAGCTTTAAAAGAAACTGAACCGCATTTCCAACTTGACTTACTCTGACCTAATCAGAAATTGATCTCCAAGGTAAATGAGTGTATTGATTTTCTGATATGAATGCACTCCATCCAATTGAAAATGGCAAACAATCACACAGATGTTCTAGATTTATAAAATTTTCACTCATAATGGGGAAAAAAAGTTAACAGAGAAATAAATAAAATTTGTACCCTCCAAAAAAAAATAAAGAATATTTGTGTTATTACCATTTACCAAGATGTTTTTTTTAAACAAAACATATTCAAATTGCAACGAGCCATTTACTAAGATGTTATAGGCAAGTCCTTTTCATCAAGTCACAAATACATTCACATTCTTATGTGTTTGTGTGTGGCACACTTCAGGCTACATCCAAGTAGCCCATCCACATCCTCACATCCTTGGTATATTGTCAGGAAAAGACTATCAAAAAATTGCACCACTGCCAAAGATAAATTGATTGATGATCATAACTATCTAATGAGAGGACTCCAAGACAATAAAATGGTCAGTCATTCATTTTGCATGATTTTTATTCAAAGATTATGATTGAATTTCTACCAAATGCCACAAACCCAATACCGTGGTCGCAAATGTGAGCTTGCAAATCGATGTTGAATTGTTCCTATCCAACTATCCATCATGTAAGTGGGCTCTGGGACCTGGAATGTGGGAGCCAATCATGGTAATTTAACCCAAATATATGCATAGCCCTTTTCCATCCTCTCATTTACTATTATTGGTGATGGGCCTCGGTAGGCCCTATAGGGCTCTAGCAATAAAGTTCATCTAGTAGTTCATAGTTCATCATCATCATTAAGCCATTAATCCAATATGTATTGGGATTAGCACTCACAATTGAAATTGAGAAGCCTTTTCCATGGGCTGGCTACCTATCTGACACCCACAGGACTCCAATCAGCAACCTTGAAGTTGCAACAATGAGCACTTACCAACTGTTCTAGAGGCTCGTCTAACAATTAGAACACCAATGCAATCATTAACTTTTCCCATTGAAGTTTGCCAACCAGTCCAAAATATTGGCTCATAAATATATTGATTCCAAATTCCGAACAAGCACACAACAATGCACATACACAGACGTACTCACATCTTTAATGGTAAATGGTATTTTTTATAAATCTTAAATGACTAAAGATTCTTTAGTGCAAAATAAGACTGAAAAGCGAAAGTTGTAATCTGAAGTTTTGCATAGGAGCTTTCAATACCCACATAACAAAACTTTAGTAAATTTATGTTATGTCACACAAAAATACCAAATGTCAACTGATACGAGAGAATGTGTTTTAGATCAGAAATATAGCACAGGGGAAAGCTAGACACAAAGGCAGCTCATTCATCATTTTAAATTATATCAGCATAATCATAATTAAAACTATGACATGCTTTAAAACTTGAACAGAGATGATACATTTAGGTTTGCCTCAGCCATTTTTTCTATCTGGGATGCCTTCTCAGTTGCAATGGCAGCAGCTAATTCTGCTTTCGCCAGATCATGGGCTTTCTCCAGCTCCAGTTGTGCTGCTTCCTCCTGCAATCACCAAATAATAAGCAAGTCAATCTCCACTTGCATCCATGAAGAATAAGTGTACAAAGTCATCAAACTACAGGGAATGAAATTTCCACCTTTTGCTGAAGCTCCATCTTAAGATTCTCTTCTGCCTTTTCTTTAAGTGACTTAATTGTGGTTACTACCTTTGCCCTTTCTTTATTCAACTCCTGAAAATGGGTCCATCAATCATTGTAAAAGCATTTAATACCACCATATACAGTAAGATCAATGATTTGACTTTCAATCCGATTCTTCAGTAGGAGTACTATGGATACATGGGTTGCCTCTTGTAGTTTGCACCTCCTTTTTTTTCGTTGTGTGTGTGTGTTCAGTAGGGGTTGCAGGGTGGGGAAGGACAGATCTACTGTTTGCATTTACAATAAACGACGGTCACGTTTCAGTGAAAACAAAATCCAACCTCCATAATAGCCCCAACATGAATCCAAGGTCTGAATCACAATTTTAGAATCCTTCTGCCAATGTATTGCCAGGAAAACTATAGTTTGAAGATGCACAAAGTCAAGTTTAAATTTAGTAAAACCCACTCAACTTGGGATGGAAATCATTTTTATTTTACTGGTCAAAACCGGACTCAACAAACCAAGCGAGGGAGAAGAAAAAAAGACACCGACAATATAATACTCATTCTCATGACTTTGATTAGACTTTTTGCATCCACCTAGATGAATTAGAGATAAAAACTAGCAGTAGTATTGCTACAGGAAGTAAATGAATGTCTATGATGTTTTCCAAATTGACGACTCTTACAATGAAACTAAGTTCAAAAATGGAACTAGAGACTTTAAAGCAGCATCAGACAGATGACAATGCCAAAGCCAAGCTTCATTAGAAACTGTAGCACATTCCGAAGAAGACAGACTGGATCCAAAGACATAAAGGCCTTTGTCTCACAACTGTAGACACATTTTCAGATTTGCATCACAAAATTTTCGTTTTATATTTGAGTAACGTAAAATGGGAACAAAATTCTAAACAATAGATCTCGACTCTTCCTAAAGAGACTGGTCCATCATCCCTTTTACAAGTGAAAGTTTTCAAGCACGCATACAGATGATCAGAAAATAAATACAATTTAGAAAGCCTTAAGTGGTGTCCTCAAAGACTCGATCCATGAATTGTGACTTGTGCGCACCTGATGTGGATATCTAACAACAAAGACTTGATCTTACTTACGAGGACTTGATCTTACGAGTCGAGCGAAGATCTGAATCCTCAAACCGGAAACAAGAAGTGTGAATGGATTCAAGGAATCCAAACAGCATTATTAAAAATGAAGTGCAAATGGACAAAAAAAGTCCCAAACTACACTGTAGAGATGATACGTGAATAGAAGTACTACTAAACCACATCAAGTCTAAACTGTTAAAGAGACTAGAAACCTCTAACCAGATTATGTCCGACTGCTCGGGAAAGTCTCTCATTCGCTTGTTCTTGTAGTATGTCCAAGGAATGCTTAGGCAAAAAAGATCCTCCCCCTCTAGGCCATGGGGTATTTACAGTTTTGGAGTGGAGAGGGATGACGAAGGCAGCCTCGATGAGAGCAGCCTGGGCGAGTGCAGCCTCAACGAGGGCAACCCCGACGAGGATTCCTCAACAACATAATTCACTTGATTCAGTTTACTTGAATATGTTAGTAAAGTTTTGATCACAGGATGTGTCAGCCAAGGTCTTAATGACTTGATTTGCCATGACATATATCGATGGGAGGCCCTGATGGTCAAATCTACTATCAGATATCCTTTTGGTGGACCCTGATGGCTTGATTCACCATTGATATGACTGGTAGGGTCCCGATGACTTAATCAACTGCCAGATATGTTGATGGGACACCTTGAAGGCCTAATCCACCATTGGATATGCTTTTGGGGGACCTTGATGGCTTGATTCACTGCTAGAAATGTCTGGGATAGGGTCTTGACTACTTTATCTACCATCATATATATTGATGGTAGGCCTTGATGGCCTAATCTACTATTAGATATGCTTTTGGTGGGCATTGATGGCTTCATTCATTGCTAGATGTGTCTGGTAGGGTCTTGATGACTTGATCTATCGTCAGATATGTTGATCAGATTTCTTAATGACTTGATCCATCATTATTATATTGATGGAATGTCTTAATGACTTGATCCACTGTTAGATATGTTGATGGAATTCTTAATGACTAGATCCATCATTAGATATATTAATGGAAGGTCTTAATGACTTGATCCACCATTGGATATGTTGAGGGAAGGTCTTAATGACTCGATCCACCATTGGATATGTTGAGGGAAGGTCTTAATGACTCGATCCACCTTTAGATATATTCAGGCAGGGTAATAATCACTTACCACTATTAGGGTTCCTCAAAGATCAAAGTCGTTCAATCGTCATCTATTTATTGTGATTGATTGATTAAATCAGCGATCGATGGGCCCTTTTTTATTGCTTGGACTATATCAAGTCCAAATTTTCACGATCTTTTGTGAATGTCTTTGGATCTGAACCTAGTAGAATCCAAATCACAATGACCAGATTAGATCATATAAACTTATTATTTTTTTCTTTTTTTCCTCATTTAAGGAACTAGATCATGTTGATAATTTTTGAACATCAACAAATGCCCCCTTCAAGGACTGATGATGAGGTTTCGAATCACCGGTCCTTCTAACATGTTTGAAAGGCACAATAAACTGGGAACACAAATTCCTAATTTCTCATACCAAAGGAATCAACCTCCAATGAGGACTTTTGACCCTAGTAGCCCCAACTGATTGCATGCATCGAGTCTCCATCCACCATCAAGTTACCAAATCCATGACCAACTTACAAAGATAAGGCTCTCCTAATAGTCATGACCAACTTTATGGAGAGGCATCTTGGAGTTGGAAGAGCTAGGAGTTCATGGGAGTTTGGTGAAAAGTGATTCTAAGGTAGTTGTTGGGTGGGCTTTGGGATCTCTATGTCAGTGGATATTCTTAGATAAAATTGAGAGGCTTCAACATTCCATCGCGGCATATGATTTTAAGATTGCTTGGGCTCCTCGATCAGCTAACTCAACGGTTAATGAGATGGCGCGTCAAGGGTCGTCTCTATCTAATGAAATTGTTAAAAAATTCTTGTAATGGGTTGGGAGGGGTTTCTGTGGTTTTTCCATGTGGTGGGTTCATTTTGGCCTGCCTTTCTTTGTATATCTGAAGTTACCTTTCAAAAAAAAAAAAAAAAGTCAGCCTTATTAGATTCTTTAACAGCCACGCTTACAAGAAGAAAAAGAATATGGGCCCATTATAATCGCTAGCTACACCCTCAATACCTGTTGGACCAAGTTAACCTCTAGCCGTCCCATCTACATTAACCTTTATATGGGGTGGGGGGAGGACTATTCCTCCTTTTCAATTGGTTTCTTTGAACCAGTTTCCAAACTCCAGTCCAAGATAAATAAAGATTTGCCACAGAGGCCCCCTTATATTCTTTATTGACTAATTGCCATGAACTCAACCTCCATCTAAACAATTCAAAAATCTCATCTCTCTTTCTCCTTCCCTCAAACACTCTCGAATTTCTTTCCTTCCAAATAAACCACAATAATGAAGTAGGGCAAGAAAACTATGCTATTCTCTTCCTTCCTCCAAACAGACAAAATCTCCACCTTCCAAAAAATTAAAAAAGAGACCTCTCAAGAACCCATGAGCAACTCATCAAACAGAAAAACCGAAACCACAATCCCCATGCAACCTTGCAATCTAAGAAGATATGACTAACTTTATCCTTTTGCTTGCCAAAAAGACAAAGGTGCTAATAGACCCCTCATCGTTAGCTCTTCCATCGTAAGGATTACCCTTCACTACACACCATAGAAATGCTTGAACCCTTGGCAAGGCAACCTCTTTCCAAATCAAAGACCAGACCGACTCCCTCACATTAGTTGATGAAAGTGCCAACCGCAATTCTGAGCTCACTGAATATCTCTCTGAAGAATTGCTTGTCCAAATACATTCATCTTCATCAAACCTGGATATCAGAGCACTCACAAGGAGAACCAAAGTTCCTCGAGACTACTTTGTTCAAGGACTCTAAGGTTCACCTAAAAGGTATCGACTACACCACCTCATCACCCACCAAGGTAATAGTACTTTTGCACCATAGCCTTCTGATTGGAGATTATTCTAAAAAGACGTGGACAAACAAACTTAAAAGGTCTATTCCCCACTCAAAGATTATCCTAAAACAAAATCATGCCTCTCCTTCCAACCAACGACCTAGTATTATTCTTGAAAAACTCTCCCATCCTACCCTCCCCTCTGCCCAACTTGCACAAGGAATGATCAACCGCGGCTTTTTCACTCAGACCACTCCCCATCATCCCCTACCCCATATCTGGCCACTAACATCCTTCTCCATAAAGCGCCCTTCTCAAGCTCTGTTGGGACAGCTCTATTGGGTGTTTGGCAGGCCGACTCCTAAACTTTTGGTTTTTTTTTTTTTTTGGCGGGATTTAACGTGTAAATATGAATTATTCTACAGTTTCTCTCCTATATTGTATAGCATTTCTCTTGTAGGTTTCTCATGGAATGAATTTTGAAAAAGGCCAACTTCACCAACATGGAGAACATGAAAGTCATATTTTAACAAGTTTTAAGCACCTCTTAAAATAGATGGTATGACATGCTCACAATGATCTGTATAGTACTCATCTTAAATTAGTAAATGAAATTGGTATGAATATCAAAATACACCAATAAATAATTGTCAAGTAGATACAGGTACAGCTAAGGGGCTGTTTGAATTCCCAGATCCTCAAACTGCGGAATCTTCGAGTTCCATGGAATTCTTTGAAACAATTGTTTAAATATAAATATATGTATATAATTTTCAAATCATTAGAAGACTTCAGCCCTTCGATTCCAGAGAAATACAATCGGCAACCCAAATTAAATAACCACCAGTTCTAAGGCTACAAAGTTCACATAGAAGATTACCAACAAACCAACAATCCAAAGTTCCAAACAGCTCATGAGAGCATAAGCTCAATAAGTTAAACACCTCCCGTGACTAAAGACAGCCTTTTCATTTGACTCTCAGTACAATTAGAGAACATTACCTAAAAAATTGTCTAAGTTTCATAATGGAAGGTAGCACATCTAAAACAATAACCTACTCACAAAAGATTACTGAATGCAGCTTCAGGAGCAAACCAGATACCTTTTACCCAATCAAAGAAACAACCAGAAGTCAAAACTACAAGCTATTGCTGATCTGTGTGAAGGTATAAAAAGGATATTGGTCAGACAGAAAAGAGCAGCAGACATAACGAAGTCATGATATCACCTTATCCAAGAGAGCTGCTTCTTCAGCATACATTAGTTCCCTTGCCCTTGCATCTTTCAGCTCCTTCTCGTATTTTTCCTGGATATTAGTGCAAGCATGGACAAGATAAGAACATTCATTTAAAATAACATGTATAGTAAACTACATGCATAGAAAGCCATCAATATAATATGTTAAAAGTGTGAATTATCATCTGGTTTATCAGGCATGGTCAGAACCTTCATGATTCTCTTTTCTTCAGCATATATACGAGCATCTAGCTCTGCTTGCCTTCTTTCAGCAGCATGAATGGCTTCAATGAAACCGAGGATCATTTTTTCATCTTTGGGTATGTCTACATCCTTCACACCCTTCTTCATTTCCAGAGCCTTGAGTTTCAAAAAACCCAGTTTCAACATTTGGAAAGATAAGATCATTAAAAAGAAAATGGAAAGATAGGAAACTATACAGCAGTCATGTAAGTGCATGCACAACATATCAGGAAGTAAAGAAAGCATACAGCATGATAAAAACTCTGTCTATACAATAACCTCTTTTTCTTCAGAAAAAGGTTCAAAGACACCAGCATCCTCTCCATTTAAGGAAACAGCTTCTGAGTTTTCATCATCCTTTCCCCCTAGAAAGTATGCATCAGAAAGGGAACTTGGTGATTCCATTTCATTAACAGGTGTGTCCTGCATGATAACATCATTTGGCATCAGTTTAGAATACAAAAATACCTAAAATAAGAACATTTGAATAACAAAGAATTATTAGATTTTAGAGCAACATATAGACTCAGAAATTGAAGATCACGTTTCATATGTAACAGAAATGATTGCATGATGAACACAGAAAACAAAGTGAAAATAATTGAAGTAACATTATCTAGTTGTCAAAGTAGCCCTCACCATTGCACTAGTGCTTTATACAGACACTAAGACAGACACATCAACATGGTACAATACAGAACAGTTGCTTCAACTTGGCATCCATGAATGGAAATTTGGTGTCTCACACCCTTTATGGCCTTAATAGCTGTTAAGGTATATTTAGATGTTAGACTAGTTTTAGATTTTCCCTTAATTAATAGTTGCTAATACTGTATTTCCCATTTTAGAGATTTCCTTTTTTATTTTACCTTCTTTATTTGCATTTCTCTTTTTTCTATATAAATAAAGTTCAGGGTCTCTTTCATTGAAGGAAGACAACATATTATTTTAGATGATACAGAGCCTAAGATCCTTTTCCTGAGTATTCAACTTTATCTCCCGAGAGAGAAGACCCACCACAGTACTTTCTCTCCCCCTCTGCTGGGTGCAGCAACACAGCAGAGGGAGAGCACATTGATGCTCCCTGTTTCGCTTCTTTTGCTCTGAGGACGGACGAACACATTCCCGTCCTCGATTTCAGTCTCTGTTTTCTTAAAACAAAAACTGTGTTTCACCACAACAGATCCCCTTTCATCACAACTGGGTCTTCGTATCTTCCGCTGCTATTTATTCTTCTTCCGTTGCCATCCAACCCATCACCGATTTTAAAAAAAAAAAAACCCCATATCTGGCCTTCGCCCGTCGCTTGTTCCCTTTGCGGCGTTGGTTTCTCCTCCTAAGACGACGTCTTCAACAGCAGATCTGGGAACTCTCTTCTCTCCGATCAGACTCCCCATTCCTATTTGCTGCATTTGCACCTTTTGGATGCGATGTCCACCCTTTCCACCTCACCATTGCTGTTTTTGGGCTACATGTTGGCTTTATTCTCCTCATTCCTCTCAATGACAAAAGCAAATGGGGGCCAAAGCCTGTCAAGTTATATTTGCAAATATGCATGTGGGTATTTCCCATCACGTGGAAAATGCTGTGATCAGATCACTAGTGCAGATCCAACTACATGTAACTCCTATGCACCACCATCAGTCATACCACACATTCAAGAAGGGTCGGCACCCAGTTTGGTCAGATCTCATATCCAGCGCTCTTCCTCTCAAGCGCTATTAAAATAAAAATCACAATCCTGCTCTCGGCCGTGCTTCTCCCACGTGCTGCCCGATGCCGTCTCCGCTTCTTCTTCGATGTCTTCTATGCTTTTGTTTTTTAGGCCATTCACCGCCTGCGTTCATCGCCTATTGCGACCATTATCTTTTCAAGGAAGCTAGTCAATGTACTGCTACTTCAACAAATCTTTGCAACTAGTCAATGTGTTGCCCCTTCAACAAATCTTCACAGCCAATCAGTGTGTTGCCCCTTCAACACATCTTAGCAAGTAGTCAGTGTGCTGCCAATTCAACACATCTTCGCAGTCAGTCAGTGTGTTGCTCATTCACCTCATCTTCTCTAGCCAGTCACTGAGCCAATTTTAACAGACTTGGATTTCTTTCCAAGCTTTGCGTTATTTCATACACGCTTCAGTTTGAGGGGGCATGTTAAGTTATATTTAGATGTTAGACTATTTTTAGATTTTCCCTTAATTAATAGTTGCTAATATTGTAGTTCCCATTTTAGAACTTTCCTTTTTTAGTTTACCTTCTTTATTTGTATTTCTCTTTTTCTATATAAATAAAGTTCAGGGTCTCCTTGATTGAAGGAAGACACCATATTATTTTACAAACATTGCAAGGCCAATATAAACGTATGTTTTTTTTTTTTTTGAAAGATTCATATATAGGTATGATGGTGTAATAATAAAAAAAATGTCCCTAAATATCAAAGAAGCATATTGCAGGCAAAAAAGTTTGAGTTTAAATCATAGTTCAAAAAAAAAAAAAAAGTTTCAGTTGACTTGATCAACTCAACTCGACATCAAAATGGGGCAACTCAAGAAGAACTCGATAGGCTAACAAGGTTTTTGCTTGACTTGAAAAACTCATTGAACAAGGCAAAAAACTTAGTCAAGTTGAGCTACTCGACTTAGGCACAGTTGATAGGTGCTCATTGTTTAGAATCCTAATCAAATTACAATTCTTAATTTTAGTAAAAGTTTAAAAAATATATTTTATATATTTTCATGGAGGCTACATCCTAATCTCATGCCTTGCCATCATTGCTTACTACATCTCATGCATGGCCATCAAATACTAGTAACCATGGGTCCCATTATAAATGGTGTTCCAAATCCAATCCTATCACTTTTTTTCTCAAAAGGTACATTTACAAAGATCTCCACCTCTATCTTTAAACATGTATAATTTTTTGTATTTTTGGTCCTTTATTATGATCAGATCCAAAAACGGTTCATATATGGTTAAGATGCCATCTATCATAATCCTCCATCCTAAGGCCAACTAACCCAATGTTACCATGCCTTCAAAACAATACATATTAAAAGTCTTCTGGTATTTTAAGAATTGTTTAATAAAAACACGGCAACACTGAGCACTTTGTAATTGTAGCACAAGGGGCACAGTGTTTGTTCATAGCTAAAATGGTTTGAACAGTACTGCAAACATAATTCTGGAAAACTTATGACCAAATATGTAGTCTCAACATGCAACTAGTCAAAATGAATTTTATCTTTGAACCGGTACTGCAAACATAATTCCGGAAAACATTGATCAAATATGCAACTAATCAAAATGAAAAGGACCAAAATTGACCTAGTAAATGTGATTCAAACAAGCAGATAAAAAGACATGCCTACCTTTGGCATGTCACTAGAGGTCTGCTGACGTAGTGAAGTTGCCTGGGTCACAGGTTCTTCAGAAAGAACATTACTGTGAAGTCCTTCCCTCTCCATACTTGATGTCAGGTGCGTAGTACTATCTTCATATTTTTCCCTTTCGAGGTTGTTGTCTACAATAGCTGCTTCAGAATGATTGGCTTGATAATCTGGTGCAATACCACTCGGTGGGGGATTTGGCAACTCCTCTTCATCTGGAATAACTTCCTCAGCAGGTGCCATTTCCAATTCACCTTGCATATGGCTGTCACCTTCCTTATTGCTCTGCAGATCCTTAAGATCTTGTGAGCCTGAATGCATGTCACTCTTTTTCACAACATCATCCGCTTCTAGGGTCATTCCATTTAGGTTTCTATTGCTTGGGGTGTCTACATGGTCTTCTAAATGTTTCACATCCTTCAACTTTTTGTCATGAGTACTGAACTTACTGGATTCAGGAGAAGAGTAGTCTTCTTTAACATGATGTTGACCTATATAGCCTGCCTGATAAGCAGCCATTACAGCAGCACCAACTGCAACACTTCCAAGCATGAACTTTGCAATATGATTTCCAGAACCTGAAGGCTTTTCTGGGGGAGCAGGTCTATGGGATGCACGAACAGAGAACTCATTTCTTGAAGAAAGAAAATATGGCATCTGCTTCCACAATCCCAAGGAGAAACATAGATACACAATTCATAATATGATACCCAAATGAATAATATTGAGGATTATTAACCAAGTATGAGAAAAATTATAACATAAGCATTTTGCTATAGTGGATTTTAACAACTGATAAAGACTATAGGCAAAGAAAGAAAACTTGACCAACAACCAAACAACACTCATTATGGAAAAAACAACCAGCCACAAATAGAACCCTTTTTTTGAAAATTTTACAAAAATATCATTCATGATTAAGAGAGAAAAGATATACAAGATTTGTGTAAGAGCCTTATACCAAAAAAACACCTGAAATCATTACATAGATTGCCCCAAACAAAGTGAAAACCCAATAGACAATAGAGCCAACAACAACAAAAATCAACAATAGAAATTTCTTTATCTAGTCATGTTTTGGCCAAAAAAATAGCTACTTCATTAGCAGATCTCCTAACACGACTTAAGGACACGTCCACCTGTAAACAAAAATACCGCATCTCTCTTACCACCAATAACAGTCTCCATAAGGGGCTCTTCCTTCCACTGGCCCATTTGATTGCCAAATCTCCTTCATTACCAAATCACCTACCCCATGCCTCACCTGAAGAAGCAAGGCCCTCCTAATCCCCAACAATTCCGCCTCATTCGAATCTGTAATAGCCACCAAAACCAAAAAAATTTAAAATAGCACATCTCCCCCTTGAGTTACATAATACTCCCCAAATTCCAATGGTCCCGGTTTTCCCTTTGTCACCACATCCACATTACACTTAAACCTACCCTATGGTGGGGGAACCAATCTACCTTCCACTTCCTCTCTTTACTACCCTCACTCATACAACCCACCCCCCATCCACCCCACTCTTTACTAATCGATAGCCAAGTACCAAGTCCCCAAGGGTAAATTCAAAATTTCCTCTACCATACTCATCTTGTTTTCAAAGGCCCTAGAGTTCCTCCCCCTCCATAAAGAACACAAAATTGTCGTCAGGATCGTTTCCCATGCCAATTTCTTCCCTTTCATCATCACCGTCATAGCCCAAGTCCCATCTATCTGGGCCAGCTTTACGAGTTCTACTTATCCATTTGACCCTATCATAAATGTCATTGCCCAGGTCAACAAAATGGTTGTTTTGTTTTGGTTTTTTTTTTTTTTTTTGAGGGGGAAAGGGGAGGAGAAACCACAATCGTCCCTGATAATGCAGGGGTCTGTTTCCAAATAGGAACTTCTCTGTATAGCAGAGATACAAAAAAGCTCGCTCTGATACCAATTGATGCGGGAGCACCGCCTGCAACTAGGCAGGTAGAAGAAGAGATATGCCTGCACCTTCGGCAGGTAGAAGAAGAAATGAGAAGAGATAAAGGAAAAGGCTAAGCCTTAATCAATTTCATTAATAATCCATAGCGTATCATCACTATTACATCCATAGGTATTTATAGGAAAACATTAATTCGAAAATAGCATAAGAATCTAAAACGGGAAAGCCACCGACTTGGGCTCCTTACTAAACTAGGACTCCAACGAAAATAACAACTAAGTTTCCTAAGTACTTTAGGACACCAACTTAGAAAAAACGAAATTAACAAAATAGAATCGACTATAAATAAACAAAATAAAAATAGTAGTGGATCTTTGCTTTGGATCTTCCGTGTCCTACATCACATCCAATCAGTCAAATTAAAAAGAAAAAGATTCCATATGTTCAATTCTGTCTATCACCCAAGCATAAAGTATAACCCTTTTACATGTACTCTCATCATCATCATCTAAATCATTTATCCCATCAATCTTGGATAGGTATTTATATTTGGATTTAGCAAATTACATGTACTCTATTTTTCAGCTTTTCTTTTCTTTCTTTTTTTCTTTTTTTGTGAAGTGGTAATGATAATTTTATTGCAAAAGAGCACAAGATGTGCACCAAAAACAAAGCTTACACAAGTATACAAATAGGTATTCAGAACACATGGGTGTAACTAAGAAAAGAAAATCTAAAGATATAGGGAAGGATAGCACATGGAAACCAACAAAAACAAAATCAATTCAACCAATGTCAATGCTTTCCTTCCAACTGCATAATAGATCACTCTCTAGAGTCCCGTAGAATTCTTTGTGAAAGAGGTCCAAGAGATGCATTTGTCTCTGGCTTGAAAAGCAAAATCATGATGAGTTTCAGTTTTGTCTCTAACCACATAATTATTTCTTTCCCAACAAAGAGACCATGTAATGGCAAAAAAGGGCAGGTGCTTCATAATGGTGAACCCAGTGGATCCTCTTAAGAACATTCAAGAGTAGGACAATTGACAAAAGAAAACAAGCATTACTCATGATGTCAAAGGCAGCTACGAAGGACCAAAATTTCGAGGAGAATAGACAATGAAGAAAAAGTGTTGTGGAGTCTTATGAAGCTTGGATGAAAAGGAGGTTGCAATTGATCATCACCTAATGCCCCTTCAGGATTGTCAACCATAAGAATCTTTCAACTACCAACACCCAACTAAATCCAATCCCACGGAGAGGGACAAAAGAAGACCAGATGGTCAAGTTAACAATAAAAACAAAAGACCAATTGAAGTGCCAATCAAAGAAGGGATTGATGGAGAAATTGCCAAACTTTTTTTTTATGACCGAAGGTGTCCAGGCATCTCATCCGTAGGAGGCTTTACCCAACTAATCCTTCGGACCATGTGCACACCTCCCTACACACACATACCAAGTTCAAGTAATGAGGAGTATCCCCATGGGGAGTGGCCTAGAGGAGTTTGAACATGAATCGAGCTGAAGACCTCCCTTCATGAGGGGAGCTTCTTGACCGTCAGGGCAACCCCCTTTGGGTTATTGCCAAACTTATTTGGGTTCCATATTCTAGAATCATAGCCAAAGGCGTGCCCAGGTGCATGCCTAGGTGCCTTGAGGAGCTAGAGGCCTTTTGTGCCTCAATCATGCTAGGTGAGGCACGCTTGGACCTTAGTGAAAAGGCACCTGCCTGAGTGCCTCTAGCTGCACATTACACCTAACTTAAAGACAAGTCTTTGCTTCGTTTTTTCTTGTTCCATCTTTTGTTTGTTCTTCTTCTTTCCTTCTCTTCTTTTTTATTTTATATTTTTTTTCTCTTTTATTTTCTTCTTCATCTTCCTTTTTTCTCTCTTTTTTGTTCACCATGTTTTATATAATTTTAGACATTTGTTATTAACATCTCTTAATGTGCACTTGTGTTTGTTCATTTGATGCATTTTTTATAGTATGTATATAGCATTGTTAAGCTAATAACAAGTCAAAAATGTAATGCATTTGTCATTAATATCTCCGAATAGTTGTAGAGAATTTCATTATATCTAAATTGGTGCCATAAATATACAAAATTAAATTAATAAAAATAACTTAAATATAAAAGAAATGTCCCTATAATAAAAAGGCTCATGCCTAGAAGTGCACCTAATGCCTTAGGCTCCAAGACCCCTTTGCACCTTGACTACTATGTCTAGAATCTTCGACAAAAATAGACATGCATGTGTGATCCAAAACTAGGAGAAGGAGGATCTTATCAGTTGTTATGTGATCTCTAAAATTTTTCTTTGAGATGCTCCACACAACTTGACTGCATAGTAGATCGAAGCAACATGCAACATGAACCTCTAGAATGGCGGCAAAATGAAACAAATATGGGAATTGGGTAGCAAGAGGGGCATCACCACACCTAATATCCTCCAAAAGCAAATATAAGTTCCTGTTTCCAGCATTTAACTGAATGCTTTCCTTGATTTTTTCCACACAGGAGCAAATGGCTCTCCACATACTTGAAGCCTTAGGAGGTGAGGATTGACATCCCATCCAAGATTGGAGATCAAATATTTCTCAATGAAAAGGGATTTCTATGGTTCATCACTTGAGACGCCAATTGCCACTTCAAAGGTAATGCAACATTCACTTGAGCAATGAGTCTAATTCCAAGTCCTCCACTAGTGACTAGCAAGAATACTCAATCTCAATTGATGAGATGGTCCAAGTGAGGGGTTTGGGAATCACTGTTGTAACCAACAGTGTACATTTCTTGTTTTATCTGTCTTGCTTTTGTATTTTCTCTTTGGAGGGACACGTACATACCTCTTGTACACAGCCCTCCATTCTCTTGTACTACTCTTTTAATTAATGAAATATTTTGTCTATGTTTCAAAAAAAATTGATGAGATGGTCCCAATTACCATCTTCAAAGTACCCCCAACGAAAATCTCTCTCTATTTTCTAAATCATGGCATCTACTAAACATGGACACCTAAAGGCCAAAAGAAAATAAATAAGCAAAGACTTTGTTTTTTTAGCTTGTTCATCAACAATAGAACACGTGTACAATTTTGATTTCATTAGAATAATTGATAAAAGCTTTGTAAAATGCTAGTTTCATGTATTAACTCTTTACAGATATCTTGATAGTGGTGCATATGACTAGCACCAAACTAATAGTTCACTTTATTGTTGTGCCCCCTATTTATTAAATCACAACATGGCCCTAGACTTGGTGAATCCAAAATGGTCGTCAAACCACCACCCATGAATTTGAAGGTTCCAATTCCACTTTGGTCAAGGGTTTTATTCAGTATTAACAAAAGGAATGCACACATATTCACCATTAAACAGGAAAACAAAACTAACGATAAAATAAGTACCTACCATGTGAAAATCACATTTTTCATGTTTCTAGTTCAACAACAAACATCATTCTGATGAAGTAGAATTTCGGGTGCATGCAAAATCAATAATTTTAAGGTAAGTACACGCCATATCATCATGTGATTGAAAGGTTTGGATTCATAATAGATGTATCCTTCATATGAGTTGAGAACCACAATTAGAAAAGAAATCTATGCTTTCCATGGTCTTGTTCTTGTAATTGTTTCGTAATAATTGAAGCCTTATCTGTGTGCATCTGTAACCAAATGCTGTTTACATGAAGTAAAAAGAGAAATAAAAACTATAGTGCCCAAGGCTCAAGGCTTAGAACTCTCTCAAAAAAAAAAAAAAACTGCCCCTGGCACAAGCAAACTGTTGCAATGCGAAAGTAAAATCCACTCAAAACCGCACAAAAATATCAACACATTATAAATCACTCCTAGTACATGATACCTCCCATTGGCACATACCTGAGCTGTGATCCGTCGAGGAAGACATTTGACTAACTGGCGTGATGAAGCTTCAAGTATGCACCTAGAATAACATTAAAAAAAAAGAAGGATAAAGACAAAGACAAAGGAAGAATATAGGTATAAAGTGGATAAACTAATATGAAAGAAAAGATAATAACAAAGCAAGTAATCATCAATTGATATAATCTGTTGCTTCCGTTGTTAAAAAAACGCTAATCCTCGAAGAACTTCTTACATATAATATAATATAATAATATAATGGGGAATGCTGATAGGAAGTAATTTCTATGTGCATTCGTGCAGCTGCGAAATTCAAAACTCCATTGAGTGGAGTACTGGAAATGAACCCTACTGACGGAAAATCAAATTTAAAAGAGTTTGGAAATGAGAAGTTGAATATGCATAAAAAATTCACCGGAAAATCAGAGGAAAACCCTAGAAAATCGCTGATAAGGAGAAATAGAAATTGAATACATTCACAATAAAAGGAAATGTGTAGAGAAGGAGAGAAAGAAAGTCGTGCCTTCGCATCATTGTGGGACTTGTGTTGGGAGTTCCAAAGATCCAATAAAGCCACGAGGCTTTTCAAATGAAGATGGTTTGTAAGAGACTTGGAGCTGAGAGTTTTGAGAGATAAAATGGTCCTGAACTACTCTCCCGCCATTGGATTGCTTATCAAGCCTTCAATTTCTTCTCTTCAGAGAGAAAGAGACGGGCAGAGCAAACAGTGGGGAGCTGTCGAAGACGATCTACGTTTTGTACGGCCGGACGAAGGAGATTAAAGCATGGCATGGTAGATCAGTAGCCTTGTTTACGGCCCAAACAGGGCCCGAGACCAGTCGGAACGAGTTGAACATATGCTAAAGGAATACAACTTGTGTTAGGTGCAGCCTGAACCGAAATTTTGGAACCGGATCTGCTCAAGTTAAGGCCCGAGCATGAATTGACGCTCAAAATTTAGAACTCGATTTAGATTCTTCGCGTTCTAAAGGTCAGACCTAATTAAAAAGTCCAAGTTACAACCACATTTAAATTAATATTATACTCCTTCCATTCCAAAATAGAATTTTTTATTTTTGAAAGGCTAAAGCTTATTTGAAACTCGTTGAAAAGGTTAAAATGTTGATTTAATATGAAAATAAAGAAAGGCTCGTTATTTAGACACCGCATGTTTCTGCCACCAGACACCGATTTTCAGTTTTTGACTGGAAATTATAATTCTGCCTCTTCTGCTCGAAATCGACCGATCGATTCTGCAACTCCATTTCTCGTCAATCGATCGATCTGAGTCGTATATGATCGATCGATCGATCAAACAGTTCATTTTCCGATCGATCGATTGATCATAACACGAGATTCAATCGATCGCACGGTTCCATGGGATCGTGCGATCGATTTTAACTGAGAGGTCGACATTTTGACAGTCCACCTCTCCTCTCAAGATCGATCGCACGATCCCAGTGATCAATCGATCGATTGTGACCCATTCAAAGATTGATCGCACGATCACATAGAATCGTGCGATCGATTTTAACTAAGAGGTCGACAGTTTGACAGTCGATCTCTCCTATCAAGATCGATCACACGATTATATGGGATCGATCGATCGATTGTTTGTTTAGGGCAAGATCGATTGATCGATCACATAGAATAGTGCGATCGATCTTCCATGCGAAACTCAGTATAAGTTCAATTGCGCCCCTCTTCCCTTTCATTCTTCCTTTACATCTCGCCCCTTTCGAAACCCTACTCCCTTAACTCCGATTTCGAAATCTTCTCCCTCAAAAACTCCTCGATTTCGAAATCTTCCCCCTCAAAGCCTAAAATACACCCCTCTCATTCAAACCCCTCTCTCTCAAAATCCTTTCCAAACTATTTTCCCTCAAACCCCAAACCCCCTTTTCAAAACGAACCACTCCACTATTTGAAGATACTCTTTCAAATCTCTTATATTGATTCGAAGGTATCTTTCAGAAGTTACTCTCTCAATATCTGAATCGGAATCAAAGGTAACTCTTTCTCAAACTCAAAACTCTCAAAAAATTTCATTACATAGTACTATGGATTGTGAGGGAGTTTTATCCACATTTATTGAAAATGATGAGTTTGTTGATAGGTGTTTTTCAAGTCGTGACGATTTAGTGAAGCATGTTAAGGAGGTTTTCATTGCGCAAGGATTTATAGCTACCATTAAGAAGTCATGCAATATAAGCAATGTAGTTATTCTTGGTTGCGATAGATGGGGTACATATCGTAGCACAGTTAATTTGAAAAATGATGAGAGGAAGAAGAAAGCATATTCTCGCCTTGTTAATTGTCCATTTGAAGTGAGAGGGAAATTAATTGTTGATGGGTCATGGAAGTTGATTATAAAAGATGTGGAGCACAATCATGATCTCACGAGCGTATTAGTAGGTCATCCTAATACAAGGTGTTTTTCAGATGAAGAGAAGAGAATGATCATTGAAATACATAACAGCAATGTACCACCCCGGCAAATTATGACGACCATTCGAAATGAGAATTCAGAGATTGGAGTATCATCTACTGATTTGTACAATTTTTTGGCTTCGGTTCGAAAAGAGCAACTTAGAGGTCGTACTTCAATTGAAACCTTCTTAGAAAATCTTCAAGAAAGTGGTTACCAATATTTTCTCAACTATGACAGTCAAGGTCATTTATCTCATCTTTTCTTTGCACATCCACTGTCAGTTGTAATTACGAAGAGCTATAATAATGTATTTCTCATGGATTGCACTTACAAAACCAACAACAATCATATGTTATTTCTTAATATCGTTGGTATCACAAGTTTCAACAAGAATTTCTACTCACGCTTTGCATTTATGAGGAATGAAAAAATTGAAGATTACGTATGGGCATTACAAATGTTCAAGACGGTATTAGGAGTCGATCATGATCGACAAGTTTTTTTGACCAATAGAGATTTGGCGTTGAAGAATGCTATTGATTCAAAGTTCCCTAATGTTGTACATATCTTATGTATTTGGCACATCAACAAGAATATTCTTACTCATTATAAACCTCTTTTAAAAAAAAATGGAAGAATGGAATGCATTTTTGACCCAATGGAATGATTTGGTCGAGTCTCCATCCGAAGTTGCATTTAATGAAGCGTTTGAGGCATTGAAACAAGATTTTCGTGATTATTCGGATGCAGTGAATTATATTAGAAGGACATGGATCCCACATAAGAAGCAATTCGTCAATGCATGGATCGGTTGGAGTTTACATTTTCAAAATGTAGCAACTTCAAGGGTTGAAAGTGCACATTCAGTGTTAAAACAATATATAGCTAAAGCCACTAGAGATCTATATGTTGTCTAAAGGAAGATATCCCATGTAATTGAAAATCAGTTTCAAGACTTCAAGATTCAAACGGAGGATAAAAAAAATCTGATTTGTTCTTACTATTTCGATTCCTTTCTTTGATGAAGTGAACGACAGAGTATCACAATTTACATTGTCTGAGGTTTACAAGCAATATATTATACTCATAAACAGGTCATTTTTACCCAATTGTACACATGAGTTTACAGCTTCCATGGGCTTACCTTGTGCTCACAGAATGCAATTGATGAACAAGTTACATTTGGATCAGATCCATCCACAATGGAGAATCGATTTGATTTCATTTGACGACTTGAACATTGAAATGAATCAACCTGGGGATGAATTAGATGTTCACTGGCAAGGCATTAAGAAAAAATATGAAAACATGTCTACACTTGATCAAGAGGAGCTCCGAGATCATATCTAAGATCTTGCCAGTGATGAGATGCATATCAGCCAACCTATTATGCAGTACAGTAGAAGACGTCATCTAGGTTCAAAGAATTCAAAGGGTCAAATATCTACAAGACGAGATCCTTCTGCATTTGAGATTGTAGAGAATTAATTGACTAGAAAAAGATGTGGGTTATGCAAAAATATTGGTCATACGAAGAGAACATGTCCGAATAGAAGTGCTGCACAGGCATCCTACAGTGTAGATTTAAATGCTTTGCCTCAACCTTATGATTATTACCCTCAATCGCAAGCAACGAGTTTGTCTCAATTATTCGAAGTAAGTTTCTTTTATATAAGATACATATTTACATTTTCATTCATATAGAATAAAGTCAAAAATACTAACACGTACTCCTTTTCCACAACCGAGTGGTTCTTATGACTTCTATAACGATTCGACATATACCTCTGGTGATCTTAGAGATCCTAGCGAATTATAGCATTGGTGGAATCAGTGATGGGTGTCTATCATTTTTTCATATATTCAGTTGCAAGAATGTATTTCATTTGCAAAAAGTTGTATTAATTTTAATTTCGATGTACTGAAGCATGTATTCAAGCAACAATTGTTATTTTAAATAAATCCAGCATTGAGTGATTTATTACGAAATATGGGACCCTTGCGTGGGGCTTTCACTAAATATGGGACCTTAGATTGGTTTGTCGCTAAACATGGAACATTTGAGTGGTTTGTCACTAAATATGAGACCTTAGAGTAGATTGTCGCTAAACATGGGACCTTTAAGTGGTCAGTCAACAAGTATAGGGTTGTTTAATCCAGCATTCTTTGACAAACTTCCTCACTAATGGGAAAAAGTCTTCTTTAACCAGGTCATCTGATTTGTAAGGTCCCATACTTGTTGATTGACCACTTAAAGGTCCCATGTTTAGCGACAATCCACTCTAAGGTCTCATATTTAGGGACAAACCACCACTCAAAGGTGCCATGTTTAGTGACAATCCATGAAATCCATATTTAGTGTCAGACCACTGAAGGGTCCCATATTTAGTGATAGACCATTCAATGCTCCTATATTTACTGACAGACAAAGGGTCCCATGTTCATTCAGTTGTTTACAAACAAACCATTCACCATGTTCATTCAAATAGACGAAATAGTTCATAAAAAGAAACCATTCACTATGTTCATTTGAGATTGACAAACGATGTAATAAAAAGAAAACATTCACCATATTCATTCAAAATTTACAACATTTACATATGAATATCAAAATTTGAAAATTACAAAAATTTCAAATACAACGGCTATTTGGAGGCAGGAGCTGGGGCAGATGTAGAAGCAGGTGCAGATATAGAAGCTAAGGCAGATGCAGTATCAAGAGGTGCTGGTGCCGATGAAGGAGGTGTTGGTGCAGATGAAGGAGGTGTTGGTGCTAATGGACGACGCCCAGTCGCACTTTGCATGGGGCTAGTCGAAAGCACCTGACGAGTGGGGCCTGTAGGATGAGGCTGAGTGGGCCTTGTAGGACGAGGCTGAATGGGGCCTATCAGACGAGGCTGAATGGGGCCAGACGGAAGAGGCTGAATGGGGCCAGTCCGGCGACCCTATGTGATGTCAGTCGGGCAAGCTTCACTCGTGTTAGTGGACGAAGAGGCTGTCCCTCATGATTGATTTATCATCTTCTGTAACGCCCCGCCCTTTTTCACTTGCTTAGCTTTCCGAAAATCAGAGTTTATTTTTTTTTTATAAACAGAGAGCGATAGAGCGCGTGACGTCACGACGCGAGCTAAGTCCGAACTTCTAAAGTCTGACCCTTAACTGGCCAACCCTATGTGTGCATGGACTAAGTCTATGAAAACGGTTCACACATAACAATATAGACTTGCGGAATAAAATCATAACATGCGGAATTATAATAGAACCAAGTTCTATTCTATTTAGATAGTAAAGTACGTCAAGTCCTTAATCATCATTAACATAACGCAATCATCCGAATAAACATCCAACCATAAGAAATCATCTAAGTTATTACATGTTCGATGTCTAGTTACTCAAATTACAAGTCCATACATAACTTTATTAAAAATATAAACTAAATCATCCACGCTCCTATGCCTGGCCCGTCTTTCGTTCATCGTTCCCCTGATTTCCTGTGTCATCAATTAAGGTAGAAGTAGGGCATTAGAACAACGCGCCCAGTAGGTATTCCAATTAGGTCTAACACATGGTTAGTACAAAACATATATAATATCATAATGTCCAAAACCATATAAAACAGTGCCATGCAATGATGACAAATGCAATGAGTCCCACCCATCACATGTACATAAAAGTACCCACCACATAGGTCTTTCGGACGCCCCGACGAAGTGTGGACCCTCCGGTTTCTTCTTGCTGGAAAAGCACATCAAGGTACCCTACATAGGTTTTTCGAACGCCCCGACGGAGTGTGGACCCTCCGGTTACAAATCCTTCACCCCATGCCATGCATGAGATGCCAATGAAACACATGTTATTTTATAACATAAACATAGCATTTAAAATCATATTAAAACACATGCTATTTCCTTATATAAATATAACAATTAAAAATCATCATTTAAAACATATCATTTGCAGCATAAATTCATCAAAAATAAGATAAACACAATGTACATAAACCCATGATTTCAAAGAGGTGGAATCCTACCAAACACCACTAATGTGTCCTTGCGTCTTTTCGTCCAGTAATTGCTAGCGATCGTAAACACCTTGTGAGGTCCCGTTACCTTATAATATAAAATCAATCAAAACCAAGTTCCACTTGATTTACAATATTTAAGTCCATAAACAAATCCCCATGGGGTTCGGCCATACACCATGGACGAACCCATGGTCTACCTTTTTTTTACTTATTTACCAAATTGCCATTATAGATATCCATAGTCATTTTCCTTACTTAGGTTCCAAAATAATCCTTACATACTTCTTTAATCCAAACACATAGTCCAATAAATAGTTCATGGAGTTCGGCCATACACCATGGCCGAACCCTATGTCCAATATTTCCACATATTCACAACTTTGCCATCCATGACTTACATAACCAATAATCCTATAACATACATTTATATCCTCCAATTTAATCAATCACCATATTAATTCCATAATTGATTCCTTAGTCCCAACATGATCCATAATTAGGAACTTACTAAAAATAGTAACATCTTCCATAAAACATGAGCAATATTCCTCCAAGCTTCCATTATTAGAAACTTTCTAAATTAAGAAGCATCTTTCATAAAATAAACCCTAGTGGGGTTCGGCCATACACCATGGCCGAACCTCACTCATAGAGATAATCCATTAAAACCCTTTTTAAACTTATTAACCCAAACAATGTTCCTTAATGGTTTTCATTTAATCAATAGTCCATAATTAGAAGATCCATATTTAGAAGCTTTCCAAATTTAGCATGCATCCTTTCATAATTAGATAGTTTCCAAATTTAGCAACCAACTTCCATAATTAGAAATCATCTTCCATAAATAAACTCTAGTGGGGTTCGGCCATACACCATGGCCGAACCTCACCCATAGAGTTTATTCAACCCTTTTCCATTCACTTTCTATCTTTAGATCCTTTCTAATTTAATGACAACTTCCATGGGGTTCGGCCATACACCATGGCCAAACCCTATGGTTCAAGATCCTCCCTTTAAAAATTACTAATCATTGATCTTCCATTGAATCCCTTCAAAATCATATAATATTAACATCAAACTCTTATTTAAAATTAACCAATCACCTTGTGCATGGCCGAACCCTATGGTTCCATATTCCCTCTTTTAAATCCAATTAAAAACACCTAACCGTCCAAGGTTTCCATCATTAAAATCCATACATTAAATCAGTATTCTTTCATGGTTTTGAACCCATAAACATAACCGAAGACCTTCCATTAAAAGAATCATCAAAGTTCTTCCATGGGGTTCGGCCATACCACATGGCCGAACCCTATGGTTCATCATTCATTAATTGATACTCCAATCATCTCCCATTCTTCTTCCATGGGGTTCGGCCATATACCTTGGCTGAACCATATGGTTTTTTTCTTTTAAAACAAATTTATCAAATAAAATACTAACCGGTTCCGATTGATTCTTGCTCTTCCAATCCTTCTCCTTTCTTCTTGATTTTTCCAAACCAAGAACACCTCTTGCTGACTGCCTTCTCTTCTTCTTTGTTTTGCCGTGAACAAGACTTGAGAGAGGGATAAAATTCGACTATGGTGAGTAAGTGTAAGCCGTGCGCCCCTCTTGTTTCTCCTTTTGTTACTCCCTCTTGATCCCAAGTTAGAAGGTGCTTTAGATAAAGAATCCCCTATGCCCTGTGCCCTTGTGTTTCCCTTTTAATAAACTCCACACGGTCCTATCTTAGAAGATAGTAATTGTCGTGCATAATGATTCCCACTCTGGATAGTCCTAGATAAAATATGCATTGCCGTTTTTATTTAAAGAATAGATACTTTTCAGCCGTGTGCATAGATTTGCAAATCCTCATACATGGCCATGCAACCTTTTATTTAATTTTAGACTTAATGTATTACTAAATTAATTCAACTCCATTTAATTTTTATTGAAACCAATTTTAAAACCGTTGGGTCCTAATTGGGCCAATGACCCAACTCATTACCCAATTTAAGATCCATAACTAATATTCACAAATTAAATGGATCATTTTCATACAAAATAATAAATTGAAAATCCGGGGTGTTACATCTTCTCAGCTATGAAACATCTGACAATTCCGGATCACGAATCGCGTCTAAGATGTGTTTTAACTCCTTCTTTTTGCAATAAAAGAACAGAGTTTCTCATTACATCTACAACTTGATTCTCTATATTATTTAGCCTTCTCATCGTCATCCCAACCAACTCACCGTTTTGCTTATCAATTTTGACATTCATCCTCCCTTCCATCTCAACCAATTTTTCGTCAACCAGTCCTTCAAGCCTTCCAATCAGTTTTACTTCCATTTCAGCCATTTTTTCATCAACCATTCCTTCAAGCCTTCCCATGAGCCTTCCTTCAATCTCAGCAAATTTCACATCAATTTTTTCATTCAATTTTTCTATAATGTCAAGAATTAGCATAGTACTGACTCCTGTATCATGTGCCTCAGTCCTCCCAACTTCAGATGCCTTTGCCCCCTGAACTTCAGGTGCCTCAGTCCCCCTAACTTCAGGTGCTTCAGTCCCCCCAACTTCAGGTCTGTCACCCTCCTCCTCAGATGCCTCAACCTCAATAGGACCATGTCCTACTTTGGGAACCCAACGTGCATTGTCGAGTTTGAATCCCATCTTGCCCAAAGTAGACGCATCGAATATATCGGTTTTTTTCATAGCTATTTTCTCTTCGGGGGGGAGGGTGATTCCTTCTTGTCTAAACAAGTAAGACAGAAATAAACCATATGGAAGGCTACATTTTCTAATCTTACGAGATGCAACTATGTGTTTCATTATGATGAAGGATATATCAATTTGCTTGCCATTCAAAATGCACCATATCAGGAAACTATCAAAATACGGCACCTGATTACTAAGCCCTTTTCTAGGTAAAATATTCTTCCTAATAATGTAATATACAATTCGGGCTTCTAGGGTTAGCTCCATAAGCCCGAGCTTATCTCCTTTGGCACCATCACTTCGCCCACACAATTGGGTCATGGCCTCCGAGGGAATGAATCCGACAACATCGGTGGGCCATGTATTTGGTTCATACTTCGAAATAGTGGCACTGGGAAACTGAAACATTCTGTTTAGTGCCGAAGTTGAAATTTCAATTTTTGTTCACCTAACTTTAGATTTTATGGAGTGTCTCGCCCGGTCTTCCGACATATTTGCATAAAATTCGTTCACCAATCTTAGATAAAAATCTTCTCTTATTCAAAAAATCTCCCCAACCAAGTCTGTCAATATACTCATGGATTCTTAATTCAAATGCAGAAAAAAAGCTTAGGTCAATGATTTTACCATAAATCATCGGCCGAGAGTACAAATCCTCTCGGTAGAATGTGGCGGCTTCTAAAGAGTTGAAGTGGTTCGGGTCGAAGGTCTCCGTCTCTATAGGTGTCTCTGTTAATCTCGCTCTCTTCCCTATAGATGAAGCCGACACCCTCGTCTTTCTCCCTCTCGATGTAGACGCTTTTGATGCCATGTGGAATGAGGGCGGTATCCGGAGAAGACGAAGAGAAAGGGTATCCGGAGAGGACAAAATCGATCAGTTGGAAGAGGGGAGAGGGAATATCGATTGATCGATTTCGAGAATCGTACGGTCGATTTGGTGAAGAGGAAAGAGTCGATCGATCGATTGGAGAAGAAGCAGAGAAAGGGTCTTCGGTTTCGAGGGTTTCAATCACAGGGGACAGGGGGAAAGATCGATCGGTTTTATATATAAGTTTGCGATCGATCGCAAGATCATAGAATTCGATCGATCGATCTTGCCCTAAACAAACAATCGATCGATCGATCCCATATAATCGTGCGATCGATCTTGATAGGAGAGGTCGACTGTCAAACTGTCGACCTCTCAGTTAAAATCGATCGTACGATTCTATGTGATCGTGCGTTCGATCTTTGAATGGGTCACAATCGATCGATTGATCACTGGGATTATGCGATTGATCTTGAGAGGAGAGGTCGATTGTCAAAATGTCGACCTCTCATTTAAAATCGATCGCACAATCCCATGGAACCGTGCGATCGATTGAATCTCGTGTTATGATCAATCGATCGATCGGAAAATGAACTGTCTGATCAATCGATCGATCGTATACACCTCAGATCGATCGATCGACGCGAAATGGCATTGCAGAATCGATTGGTCGATTTCGAACGGAAGGGGTAGAATCGTAATTTCCAGTCAAAAATCGAAAATCGGTGTCTGGTGGTAAAAACATGCGGTGTCTAAATAGCGAGCCATAAAGAAATAGGACAAGTAATTTGGGAACACTTTCAAAATGCATATAGAACAAGTATTTTGGGACGGAGGGAGTATATTATATAGAGTAATTTGTTATGGTTAATTAGAAATTTTAATATCTATATACCATTATAATGTCCACTCATCTTAAATTTAATTCAATCATTTATAAATTCTTTTAGGGTGATGATATAGACAGCCAACTTTTCTTTTAGGAGACACTCGAATTTTGATTTTAGGGTGGTCATTTACTATTTTGCCTGTCCACTTTTAAAAAACTAAAATCTCTCCGCATCATCCGAACGACACCTCTTTACATTTTTCATTCGTTCAGACGATGAGACCGCCTGAATGATTATTTCAGTGGAAATGTCATTCGTTCTGAAGATCTCATTTGAAATGTCATTCGTTCAGACGGTCTCATTTGAAGGGAACAACAGTCTTTCATTTGTTCGGACGACTCGATTTCATCTTTTTAATTTCAATCGTAGCCTCTTTTTTCTTTTCTCATTCGTTCGGACGGAAAGCCAACATAGTGGGCAAAGTTTGATGGAGTGCTCTGGTGGCCATTTAGATATCTACCCCTTCCGCTTGTGAGTTCAATTGTTTTCTGTCGTGTGGCAGTTGGTCTTCTTGCTCTTCAAATGCGGGAATGGAGAGAGAGAGGGGTTAGATATCGTCGTTGTTAATCGTCTACAACAGCGATGCCACAGTCGACGAGTTCCTGTGCAACGGTTTTTGCGAGATGGTTGATGGTATTGCTCGAAAATGTGAAGAAGAGAATGAAGAAGACGGTGGAGGGCATAGTAGGATTGGTGGATGAGGAAGAGGAAGAAAATGTCAGGTGGAGGGAGAGAAGAGAGGAGGGGAAAACAGAGGAAAAGGCTGAGATCGAAGAGGAAGATAAGATAAGTATTTGCATTCCACCGCGAGTTCTTGTGCAGCTCTCTCTGTAATGGCTCGACCCTAAAAAAAATTAAAATATTAAGTTTGTACATAAGTCCATATTTGCACAAAATTAAGCTTATTTCACCTCATTCCTCTTCCAAATAAGCAAACCTTGCTTCATCTACCGTCCCTCCATTGATTTTCACCCACTAAAGGCTTTGGATTCATATTTCCTAAGCTTGGAGCGCCACTTTACACGGTTCCTTCTCAGCCAAAGGTAAGATCTATGATCCTTTTCTTTCTCTTTCTTCTTATTTGATGAGATCTTAATGGGATATGTTGAGAATGGAGTATGTGATGGCTTTTAGGCCTTATTTGGAAAGAAATCCATAGAAGTAATTGGGGACTTTTGTTGTGGAACCTTGTTTGGATATAGATCTGAATTGAAATTGAGTTTTGAACCCATGTGAAGGGAAGTAAATTGGTAAAAATAGTATATGCTAATTTTTTTAGATGATTCGTGGGAGGAGATTTGGGGATTACCCTTAGATTGAAGGGATTAATCTAAATTAGGGGTAAATCTTGGTTATAGATTTGGGGATTTTGTTTCTAAGCTTTGATTTGGCCTAATCGATGAACAAATAATGGTATATTACGTTTTTTTTGGCGTGATTAGAGCCTTCGAACCCTGAACCTGTTGAGGTACGACCCGAAGATCAACCCGAGACATCGTGATTTTGAGGTGAGGATTGCTACACATATTGTATGAATGCATGTATATTATTTCAGTGATTTAGGGAATGTACTGTTGTTAGGCTTTGCCGAGTCCTATGTTTGTCAATTCCATGACTCGGGAAGAAGCACTTGTTAGAAGCTTGAAGACCCAAGGTGACCAAGAGTGAAGATCGTGCTCCACCAGTTAAAGCTCATCATTATGGCAATCACAAAAAGGGTATTTCGCCATAGATAACTTTAGGTGGAACCCACACCTTAGGAGGATCATCCCTAGACTTAGTTTCATATGTTGATAATGGACATAAGAAGCCTAGAGAGGAAGCTTGACAATGAATTGGAACCTAACTTGGAAATATGTATTTGGTTTCACTGTCAGATAGACCAGTCATTCTCACTGACCAATCGGTGGAGACAGGATCGACCCATCGTGGTCAAAGACTGGTCAGCCAAATTGACAAAGGTGTTGGATCATAGAACTGTCATTATGGGTATGCCTCTGATCGAGAGTTTTTTATGCACCGACCCCTCGGTGATGAACTTAACTACCCCTCGTGATCAACGACTCGTCGATGATAACCTATAAGCCTTGGAACTTAGAATTCAAGTGGACTCTCGAGAAAACAGACATCTCGGTAATTCAAGATCGATCGAGAGTATCAGGACCAACCCTCGGTAAAGGGCGACAGGTCGTTCAAAGCAGGACAAGTTTCAGACATGAAACTCTGTCTGCATAGTGTTTCCCCAGATCGAGTCTCTCATATGGACCGACATCTGGGTATGACTGTTGATCCCTCGGCGACACCGACATGTCGATTGGGAAAGAATTATACCGTTGGGAGTGCATTTAATGCGCAACGGTCGGGTTGTTGAACGGTAATATTTCTAGTCACTGCCCCTCGATGTGCCCGACCTGTAGGTACATGACCGTTGCTGTAACTAGTTGTGTTCTCTATAAATACCAATCTTTGTAAACCAGTTGGAATCCTTTGACAAATCCGTTGGACCCTCATCTTTATCAGTGAGCTTACACAAGGGCCAACAAAATGATCACTCTCTCTTTATCAGTGAGCTTACACAAGGGCCAACTCATCTTTAAGCACTCTTCTCTCTTTTGTTTTAGTGTTTAAGCACTCTTCTCAACACATATCACTTTGCATTTGATTATCTTTATTTATACATTATGCACAATCATTGATAATCAATCATTATGCAAAGGGTTCTAAACTTATTGTGATCATTTAAGTAATTGAAAATAATTTATCATACTAAACAAATCTCTTGATTAATATCCGCTGCACTTAAACTCTAAACGATCAAGAAATTTGTAAACATCATGAAAACTGGGATTGACCCCCCTTCTCTGGTCAATTGTGTTCTAGCAGCGAAGGGAGAATTTTCAACTGTGTTATTGATGTGTTTAATGTATGATAAATAGGATGAATGTGCCCTATGCTATGCATGAGATGTTATAAATTCTCTATTATGTGATTTGTAGCATGTTTATTTTTTTTTATGATGATAGAGAATTGTGATATTTGTTGGAGACCCTTGTGAAGGGCTGAGATGATTTATTGATATATTTATTTTGATTTATGTTGTGAAAAAGGGAGTGATTTGGACTTAGAGTGGTAAACCACCATGAGACGGGTTGCATGAATTGCAAGGACTAAAAATATGTGTAAATAAATCAGATGTGTGTATCTCAAGGTTAGCGTGTAGTCTGTATCCCTAAGATAACCCAATGTAATAATGAAGTTAAATGTATGATCATGATGTGATTATCTCATATATGTTGCCCTTATAGTTGTGATTATGGTCACTTGTGTTACTTACTGATGTATGCCTAGGAGGTTATCTAGGATGTGAGTATGGGATGTTATACTTATGGGCATGATGAGATGG